>VZSZ01003992.1:635153-705623 GCA_013398815.1 Ibidorhyncha struthersii
TCCCCCCCCCAAAAAAAACCAAAAACCCGTGCCTCTGTGCGCAGGAGAAACGGGTAAGCCGAAGTTTTGCTGGCATGTCCTGGAAAATGCCAGCATGTCCTGGAAAACACTGGCATGTCCTGGAAGCGCCGCTGGCTTGGCCTGGCTGAGGAAGCTCCTCAGGGCCGTGAGGGCCCTGGCTCTGGGCTAGGCGGTTGTTCCGCGGGAAGCCTGAGGAAGGCCCAGCACCTCCAGCTGCACCACAAGAAAGCGGGTTACCGCATCACTCGCCTTCCAGGCGTGATGGCGTTGATCCGCACCCAGCGTCCCAGTGCTGGATTTTACCGGGGCGCAGTTGGTATCACTCTACACACAGTTTAAGCCCAAAAGCGGGCGTCAGCGGCACGAGCGGCCACACTGGTCTGTTTCCAGCGGTGGCATTTTCCCTCTTCATGGGGATGGACACGCTGCCCGGGTCACTGATTGCTGCCCAAAGTTTGGCTGCCCAAATGAGGTGGGCGAGGGTGAGGCGTGCACACCCCTCTCTCTTTGGGTCTCTCTGGTGCCCGCCAACTTGTTTCTCCTGAATCTGAGAAATCTTTTCTGACAAAAAAGTTATGCTGCGCGTCACACATTCCAACAAAAGCTTTCTGTTTTGATGAATCACTGTTTTTCGGTGAAAAAGCAGTCTGCTAGAAGGTGCTCCGGCAGCGCTGTGTCTGGAGTCCCTCAAGGTATCCCACCCTGAGAGCATCACACCTCACCTGCAGCGCTGCAGACACCTGTCCTCTGTCTTCTCCAGCACTGGAGCATCCACACATTTATGATGGCCAAACCAGGCGGCTGTACGCATGCTGCAAAGCAATGCAGAAATTACAGCTGACTTAGGTGATGGTGAATTTGCCTCACAGTTAACATCAGCTTGGAGGACCATGTTAAAACTCGTCAGGAGCTGCGCTGGTACTCCAGGTCAATGGGAACTGCGCTGTGTCCAGTTGCAATACACAGTCATTTTTACAGAGGTTCAAGTTTTGGCTTACTGAGTCTTTCCGTATTTCCCACTTAGCGCCACGGCAGTGAGAATTCTACAGCACCCGTGGTTTCATTTCTACTGAACACGGTGTGCACGGAGGGAGGCACTCTTAGTGGAAACATCTAGTATTCAGTTGTAGTATTTAATTCTCTGGGTGGTCTCACAGCCTCTATGGGTGCTAGCCAGTGCTTGCAGGCAACATACTGCTCACAAGATCCTGATTCTTCTCCTGACCATGGGAAATAAAACAGCTAAAGTCAAAACCAATAGAACAAAGTATGAATACGTGTCATGAAAACAGCGCAATCTCCATTTCTCTCAGTAGTGTGCAGGGTGACAATACTGCAGGTGTGCAGGGCAGCGTGAGGAGAGACTGAAAGTCATCTTCTTCCCGGTTGAGAAGTTTACCGTTATCAACCGCCTTTTTTTTTATTTATTTTTGCAGATGGCAAAGTGAACATTGTCCATATGAAAACAACCTGAAATTCAGCAAAATCTACTGCTTCACCCCATATCAGCACTAGCTGGAGTTGTCTGTCTTCTGGACAGGACCGGTGAGTTACACAGTCCAAATATCCAGAAGTGATGAGTGTTGACAGCACCAATTACAGTCTGCAGCAGCTACAGGTGCTTAGCACCTCCGAACAAAACAATTATTTGGGTATTTTCCGTTCATAAACTAGCAAGGTTTACAGTCAGAGATTCTCTGAGGTCCCTTTCCTTGTTCCTGCAATATAGCCACAGAAATCTTCTTTCTTGTCAATTAGCTATGGTTGAACTCAGCAGTGTTTTTTTTTTCAGCAGCTGTGTAAACAATATAATAATTCAAAGATCTCTTAAAAAATAATGATGTACACAGTTTAGTTTTTAGTTACTGAAAATAACCCTTTCATGGTGTGATTTTAGACTAAAAAAAGAAGTAAACTCTTTGATTTCCTATTTAATTCATATAAATCGCCAATAAATAAATATTTTAAGTGATTTTGAGCTATTATTGGTAGTATGTATTCAATAGAGTACCACTTCTGTTGCATAAATGGCATTTTATTTCTCCAGTATATTGCAGTGGAAGAATAAAATGTCTGCTACACAGGAATCTTGAACTAAGTAGAAAGCCACATTTTAAACGGCTAAAATAATATTAAATGTGGATACAATTGGGGAAAATGGGTAGAAGTTGGCAGATAAAAGATCAAATGGCTAGAAAGAACATCAACTGAAGTTGACTTTGGCATATGTAATTTACGTTGGCCATTTTTCTGTGGCCAGTAGCTTGATCAAAGAAAAGAATAACAGGATCTTTCTCATTTTGGGATACCATGTCTATTTTGCTACATTCTCTCTCTCTTTTTTCGTCTTGGTCTCTTTTCCTGACCTCGCACACATATAATATCTGGAAATCTCAGAAGAAGCAAAACTGAATAGAAAAGTGTTTTATTCTCACACACAGCCTATATGCAAAGTCTATTATATAATATTCGTTGGGGTAAAATAGATCCTATGAATTTAAAGGAGATTCATGAATTGGTTGACCTGCCGTATTAAGTCACATCTCTTTGGGACTGCATAAACCCCCCAAATTGAGAGCGGTGTAGGATCTCTCCTGTGAAGAATGTGGTCTGCCCTTGGGTCTGGGGATGAGAAGTGACAGTCACCACTCAGAGAGCAGCATGAGATGGCTTCGGCTCTGCCTTAGGGCTGCTGCCAAAGCATGAAGCTGATGGCTGGCCAGCTCTCCACTCCACCAGCGCAAGATGTCGAGGTTATCTATAAATGGAAGAGTGACACAATGTAACTTGTCATTAATACAGCATGGTCTGTATTCCAGAGCTTGCATCTATTTATTATGCTCAATTTTATTTACTTCACGGCACCATTATGAAGTAAAGTGATGTTATCTGCATTTTTTTTGAGATGGGAGCTGTGTGCAAAAAGACCAGCTCAGAAAGCTACAAAGTGAGGGTGGGGAAAGAGATGGAGGCATACAGAATCATTAGAAGTGATCTGTGGTATCTAGAAGTGTCTTTCTAGGGAGAATGCTAAATTTGGTTTTAGTTGTTTAGGAGAGGTTTATTACTGGTGAAAATTAATGCTGAGGGCGTTTTGAAAGGCATTAGTTACTGCATTAATTCATTTTGCAGAAGTGCCCATAATATTTTAACTTTTGTGATGTTGTGCTATATTCCCCAAGTAGGCACATTAACTCAAATTTCTCAGAATAATATTATGTGGCCTACTGTGTACTGAAGTACCATGCACTTAAGGCATAATAGCAAATAAATAAAATGTCCTCCACAGCCGTTATAAAAACTTTTACACTCCTAGAAATTCCCAAGAGAAATTAGTTTCCTAACCGTAAGAGCAGAGAGATTCTGAAACATCTTCTTAGTTATACTGAATCATGGGACCATAAAAAAAGATTGAAAGAGATCTCCAGAAGGTCATCTAGTCCATCTCCTAACTATGCTGAGTTTGTTCCTGACAGACACTTGTTTATCCACTCCTTTACAATTTCTAATGATGAGGTCTCCATGACCTCTCCAGGAAATTCCTGTGCTGCACTTACCATCAAGAAGTACTTTTTTCCCCTTAATAAGTAACTTGAATTATTCTTACTGCAACTTAAAGCCTTTAGTTCTTGTCCTGTCCACCATGGAGACGGTGAACAGATTATTTCTTCTTTATATCAACCTTTGATGCTTAGGAAAGCTGTTATCAAGCATTGATCAGCCCTCAAGTGTTCTTTTCATTTAGCTAGTCACTCCTAAGTCTTTCAGCCCATTCTCAGAGGTTATGTTTCTTGTTGCTTTCCAACAAGCTCTTTCCACAATAGTCTACATCCTTCTTGAAATACAAAGCACAAAACTGGAGAGACTACCCCAGCTGAGACCTTACCAGCACTGAACAGAACTGCGTGATCTTATCAGGTGTCTCACAAACTGTACTCCTGTTCACTCACCTCTGATGAGTCGTGCTTATCCTGTCTCCGTGGCATGATGTTACTGGTTTGATGTACTATAATCCCTAGGTCCTTTTCTGAAAAACTGCTAACTAATTGTTCCTCATTGTGTATTTATGGTGTTGATTACTCTTGCTTAGCATGGTCTCCTGGTCTGGTCCCTATTGAATTTCATCCTGTTTTTCTTAAAGGTTGTTGTCCTGATTTTTTTAACATCTATTTGCACTAATGCTGTAGTTCTGCAGTTTTATTTTTTGTGCCTCTAGGAAGCATACTTTCGGTTCCTCACCCTGATCATCAATAAAACACGGAACAGATACGGGCCCAGAGTAGAATATCACCATCTTATTTAATACATCTTTCCATTTTGACAGTGAAACAATGATAACACTCCTGTGTGGAGCTGCTTCTTCACCCCTTTTTATGTCATCGACTGACAATTTTTGCTATACTTTATGGGAATGTTTCAGGAAACAGGGTTTAAACTCTGCTCAAGCCCTGAAGTATGGCCTCTGCTGCTACTCCCCTATCTGCAGACATTCCTGGTCTATTATAGCAGCACATTAGTCTGACAGGATCTAGTCTTGTCAGATCTGTACTGGCTGTGTATAGATCTTCTTATGAAGTTACCTGTTCCCATTTGTGTGATACTTTTTTTCTCCAGAATATTTCTGGGAGTTGAAGTTAAACTGACTAGGCTAAAATTTCTTGGTTCCTTTCCTGTTTTTTTTAAAGAAAGTCACTATATTTGACCTTTTCTAGTTTTCTAGTACCTCACCCGTCACCAAAGAATTTTAAAGAAAGCCATTAATGGCTGTGAGAATGAGCAGGGGAATAAATACCGCCTTGGTGAACCTGACAGAAAACCAAAGGATCTAAAAAAGTCTAGGCTTGAAAGTCTAACTGATCACACACAAGGTGTTAACATTTGGTACCGTTCAATGTGCTGTATAACCTTATATATATGCTGTTATTTATTACAGCCATGCAGTGTTAAACATCTTAATCTGTGGAAGACTTTTCAACAGATGGACTTTGTGAACCTTGTCTTTGCCGAAACATTAGGAGAATTAGAAACAAATGTATGAGACCCAGAAATCCAGGAATTTTCACTATGGGAAATTGGAGTGGCAATTCCTGGCAAGAGTGCAGCCTGTCTCTTTTGGGTCTCAAGAAGCAAACTAATAAATTTGCACTCTAAAGCTAACTGGAAATCAACTATAAAGAGAGATTTAAATATTACCCATTATAAGGTATATATCGATATTGCCTAATTTGTAAGGAGAATAGCTAATAAATAATAGCGTGAATTACAGTGTAGTTGGAGATGGCACTTTATAAAGAACCAAAAAGACTGAGAACATGAACACTGCACTGGCAATCAACTTGTCATGTCAGGTAATATCCTGCATTGCTGTCAAAAGGATTGCATTGTTTATCTGTAAATTAGAAAAATCATTCTGTAATGTTTTGGGTAAATTTCAATCTAAATACTAAATCGTGGCTTTTACAACCGTATTATTTTCTTACTTAAGAGGAAAAGAGACTGTCTCTCTCTCTCTCTCTCCTTTAGAAGCCATTGGAAAAAAGTCCTCCTGGGTTAAGAAAAATTACTCCTGTTCTGAAACTCCTCTGTTGCCACTGTACTCTTCACAGGTGATTTTTAAGTATTTCACATTCCTTCCGTTTCACTCAAACAGGTTTAAAGTGGCAGGCAGGAAAGAGTGTCTTTATTAAAAGAAGGAGAGGGTATCTAAAATAATTTCTGATGTAACTTTACCACTGCAGGGAGTTAATCCTTCACTCAAAGTCAAATATATAATTAAACAGTTTTCCTCTATATTCCTAAATTAATAGAAATAAAATTATAGATATGTTAAAGTGTTTTCTGGAGTCAGGTTCCAAATAGATCAACCTTCTTTATTAATAATATTTTGATCATTTTTGTTTTCCTATTATTTGTACCAGTAGTGTACTTTCTTAGCATCCTGCATACCTAAAATGCTGCATTTAACAATGACACAGTCTTAAAATCTATTCTTCCATTTGTATTGGCAAATAAGATTTACTAAATTATTGTAATAGTTCCTTCAATGAAGAAAAATTCTCCTTTACACTGCACAGGCACACTTGGTCACTCAAGGCTTTCATGTTGTGTAACATGGCTGGTATAACTGATGGCTTTCCACTTCACTACCAAAGGCCCATAGCAGCTGAGATCAGCCTTTAGTTATCTACCAGAAATCAAACAGAAAAATGTGATTTGAGGATTTTTTGTTGTTTCCTCATAGAAGTCTAATATTTGATTTCACTACTGAAAAATTGCTTGCACTTTGTGAGTCACTATTCTGTGAAAAAACATGTAGATAGACTTAGCAATTAAAGCATGCTTGCTTTTATTCCATACAGCTACTCATCTGTCAGTCCTCAATAGCCACACTCTTACACTGTCAGGGCTCTGAGTGCACTAATAGGCTTTAATTTCCCTGACCAGCCTCACCTGGGGCCCCACCTATACTCTCCACCCATGGGCCCGGGAGATCCCATTTAAGCTCGTACCCAAACACACCTTCTTGGTTTGAGCTGTGCTGGGGTTCCGTCTCTTGTCCTGTTGGGCTTGGTTGGACGTTGGGCTTGTGTTGTAAGTAGGTAGTTTCCTATCCTGTCTCTGCTGTTCCTGCCTGGGCTCCCTGGATGGGTCTTGGTGATTCATCACTGCCCCTTGTCTGAGACTGTTGATAGGATTTGTTATCAGCACCTTGTTCTTCCTGCTCTGTTCAGATAGTGTGGAATTGCCTCTGGATTGGTGAGGCACTGTTGTCCTATGCTCCTGGCTTGTCCTGCCTTGTGGAGCTGCCCTGCCTTTGCTGCTCCCTGGTAGGACCTTCCCTCTTGTTACAGAAATTCTCCTTACCAGGTGGCTGTCCTTGATTTCTGAAAGGACCCCAAGTCCTGAGTGGGTAAGTGTCAATACTTCAAACTTAAATTGTTTAATTGTGACTGGACTTTCAGAGGTGATGCTAGGGGAGCTATACTGAGTTTTATAGCAGGCTTTTCAGTAACACAAGGTAATATGACCATGGTTTTCTAGGTATCAGAAAAAAAAAAGAGAACCTCATGAGCTGTAACCTGAACTCCAGGCAACTCTTTCTGCAATACCTTTCACTCTGTGTAGTCATGTATTCCTCCAGTATCAAATGCTGCTATTTCAGAATTTCCAATAACTTATTGCTGCAGTAACACTAATGTCTACTTTATGCATGTGTAGGTAGCTGAACAAAATACAAGGAGTGAAAAGTTGTATCAAAACAAAACACAAAAAAATGAGGATTTTTACTTTCCTTTCCTTTAGAAATTGAATAATGTGTTTAATGTGTTCTATCTAAAATAATTTGTTGACTTGAGCAGACCTGGTATTCCACTGGATCATAGAACTGCAGGGGGAAAAAAACCCTACTCTTGAGAAGGCCTTCTCTTAGTTTTTATTCAAACCTATTCCTCTCCTAATACGTTTAGTAGCTTTGATGTCTTTGGTTTTGCATGATTCCTGAATAACTTTTTGTTCTGTTCTCAAAGACAAAATAAACATATGACCTCTGGTAAAGGAGGGGAGACAAAAGGTCTGTGAACTTTAACACAGAACTGGCTGTGAGAGCAAAAAACTTCTTGCCCTTATGAGAAGACATGCAAGTACTCAGTAAGAGGCGGGGAGACTGCCTCATCATAAGCACGAGGAAACTGATAGTTGAAATAAACTTTCTCTTGTATGATTTTTTTTCTGCACTGCACTACAGAAGCTTGGGTTTGCCAGAGCAATTCAGAGCAGTCAGAGTTTTTAGGAGGCAATGTATCTCAATATTTTCTCTTCCCTATTTGTATAGCTATTACTTTAAATTCAGCATAATACCTCTCTGAATGTTAAATATAGCTACATGTAAAGCAGTAGCCAAGCTGTACAAATTGCACTGTAAGGATGCATGAGTACAGTTCTGTTTTCTTCTCTTGCAGATCTTGTACTTTATTATATGCTGTGTAATTTGATCAATTTGATATCTAATTTAGACATGAGAGAGGGGAAGATTTCTTCCCTTTCAGAGTGTTGCGTCTACCAAGAGCGAGGCCTATTGTGTCATTAAATTTTTGGTAAAATGAGTTTATTTTAGTGCACATATTAAACATGGGTCATGACTGGGAGGAAGGTAGCTTTAGATTTTTCCAATGTGCTTCTGTATGAGGCAAATGCAGCCATGGTCTAAATGGTCGGGGGCAGGAGGAGGAGCAAACCTGCCTTTGCAACTACAGCTGGCTCCTGTGATACTAGAAATGTGCACCATTCCCGTTGGTGCTAGTGGGAAGGTTACTAGAGGCCCCTAGCACCCTATTTGTCTGTATATTTGCCTTATACAAAGGTAGTTTTAGCAGTCATCTTTTTCTCTTACTTACCTGTGTAACACTTTAGTGAAGCAGATTCTTACTGTGGAATACCATTTGGTATCTTATACTTTTATGGAGTCTTTTAAAGTCCACTATCAACAAGAACCATTTCAGTAGTGGTAACAGTCTTGAGCCTGAGCAGTTTGAAGATGATGCAAACCACCTTTGTCTGCTTTCTTCTGGACCTATCATCTTGAGCTATATCTTTCAGGAAACCTGTGTTCTCCATCTGTATTTATTTATTAAGAATTGGCTTGAGTTGTGTGTGTGATCCAATAGGGAAAGAGATGACTAAAAAAATTGTTTGCATTCAGGAGGCCAAAGACTTCATGTTTTGATATTCTTGTTTCTTTTTTGTGTGTGTTTTTCCCTGCTCAGGGCTTAGGAATACATAGATGACTACCTGAGCTATCAAAATGCATCAGAAGACTTTACATATTTAGGGATAAAGATTTCTTTCCATTTACTCCTTCAGTCTAAAGTGAATGGAAAGAAAATGAAAGGCTGGAGTGGTAAGGCCATGTTTCTAAACAGATGGGAAGCAGCTCGTCATCTGCAAGGGCGTTATCGGAATGGTAATAGAACATAGGGCTTGGACCCTCAACAACTGTAAACTTCTATGGCTTCAAAGGAGCTATGCTGACAGCTGAGCTTAGATGATTTTACATCAGGTGAAAACCTAATTATTTCAACAAAAATACCTTAGATAAAACCAATGTAATAGAGAAGGGGTTCTAGCACACAGCGGAATTAAAACCAGAAGTGGAAGAGGAGCATTGGCAGTTCCTACTATCCTAAAGACTGCAGCCAAACCAGCAAAGATTTAAGGAAATGACTCACAGTACTCAGAAGAAAGAAAAACATCATAGTAATGGCAAGAAAAGCTAGGTTAATGTAACCAAACTGTTGAAGTCAAGTTTACTAGCCCACAGAGGCAGAGACAGGAAGCACTGAAATGACTGAATTACATTCCTAAAACAAGTCTGTAATAGTGTTTTATCAGGTTAGTGACTGTAAATGGCCAAGAACTTCAGTGGACATGAAGGAATACATTTTGCTCTTGGGCATTTTTATACGGACATGTTGGAGTAAATGAATTTGCACATGTAACAGATAAAGATTTGATCGAGAGATCTTAGTATAACAAATACTCTTTGGCAATACCATGAAGCATGTTCTTTAGTTTGCCTAATAAATACCTGACACTCAATTTGCTAATATGCTAATTTTTAAAATGTAAAATCCTGTGTTTTGGTGACTTCTGCGCTAAGGTTTGTATTGCTCTTAAGGAAAAAAAAAAACAACAAAAAAAACCCCAAACAAAACAACCCCAAAACCCACAAACCAAAAATCTCTAAACACAATTATTAGTAAGACTAATTATGTAGGAATACTTGCTATCTTACTGCATGAATAGGTGACAAATAGTAAAGTCAAGGCTGGGCTTCCACTGTAATTACTAAGATTGTATGTTGACATAGCATTCATTTGAAAAATAGTTTAAGCCATAACTCAGTATTTATTTCCAAACTTGAACAATCAATTTAATGGTATTTTTCTGGAACAATTTGTGTTGCCCTTGGCACAGTCTCCAGTGTTACTGTGGCTGCAGATAGCGGGGTTGCCTGATGGGTAGCCTTTCTTTTTTTTAAAAGAGCAGTCAGCTGGTGACAGGGTGTGGACACAGGTTAGCACACAAAGTCCTGAACAGGTTTTATTTAGCACATGATCACCTTAAGGGTGGGCAGATATTGGAACAGGTCATGCAGGGAGAGTGTGGGATTTCCATCCTTGGAGGTATCAGAACTTGACTGAACAAGGCTGTGAACAACCTGATCTAATTGGCCCTGCTTTGACTGGGTTTGACCTTCTGCCTTAATTCAGTCTATGATTCTATTTTCTCATGTGAAATATACTGAGGATTTTTTCTGAATTTGCATTTCAAACTGCTGCATGTTCTGACTTTAGAAACTTAGTCCAGACCACAGTTTTCTAGTTTACTTATAAGGATGTTATGCGGAACTTTGTTAAAGGCTTATCTTACTATTATTATACCCTACATCTGCTAGTTGAAGCCATGACATATTCCTGACAAATCTGGCCATGCTCTGTGCCCTAATTGTTCAAAAATCACTTACTAATGTTTTGTTCTAGTATCATCTTTGATTATTTTTCCAGTCCCCTGCTTTTTTCTGGTTTTGGATTTGGTGCTGCACTCTTGTTTTCCTTTTTTTATGTCACTTTTTTCCTGAGGATTGTGGTTCATGATTTTTTTCTTTTTCTAAAAGATGGTTCTTGATGTATCATGTGCATGGAGTGATAACAGCCTTTGGGAAATACAGCCCCTCTACTGTGATAACTGGAGCTGCTGCTTTTCTCTTGTTCTGCATAATGCTTTGATTCCTATAGATGTGGACCATGGGGACAGAGTTAGGTTTGGCATGAAACACTGTTTATTGTCTAATGGAAGCAGCAACTAGTCTCTCCCCTGGAGCTACATGTTACAATCAGCTGGTATCAAGTAAATAGTCATCTTTTGTAAGGGTGACCACACTAACATTGTTTTTCTGCTGAGCAATTTTCTGGCAGCAGAAGAGACATCTACTTTCCAAAATGCTAAACTGGAGACTGCTGGGATTGACTTTGTGGATTTAGCTGGTGTAGGTAAGCACATTAAAAAAAAAAAGATTTTCAGAAAACCATGAGGTTTTCTCAGTTTAGATTTAGGAATGAGGTACTCAGTTTAGATTTACTTACAGTAGGAATCAAGCACCTCATTCTTTTTGTGCCCCCTGGAAACATTTTTTCCACTTGCTGCAGCCTTATATGGTTTAGTTTTTCTGTAAAGCTGTGAACAACATTGGGATTAAAGCAAATTTGTTTTTCAAGCATTGTTTGTGACTGGCTAGGACTACCAGTCACAAGTTACCATGGACCATACAGGAGGTATAAAGCACAAGTAACTCTGCAAATATATTTTTATGTGTACAAGTTTGCCTGTATTCTGAGTGAATGTTACAGTGTTTGAACCGGTGCAGTCACCAGAGTAGTTTCAGATATGCAGGTATGTCTTCTATAGCAATCTGAGGGGCACTGAGAGGCTTGGATGGCTTCAAGGCATGTGGCTTGCTGCACTCTGTCACAACTACCAAAGTATGTAGCAATATTTTACTTCTGTGGATGCGTGTTGCACTTCTGTATGCAGTTATTATACGGAGTTATGCATGGATGAAATGCAAAATAATTAAATAGTCTTCCATTCCTTTTTTGTCCTAGTATATGCACTTTTAAATGAGATGAATCACTAACTTGGCTTGGTTAACCCTAGGGGAAGGCCTTTTAATAATTAACTTAAATAGTTATGGGAGTTTTGCACACTTTGCTCTAAGAATGTTATGCATTTTATACTAAAATGGACTGAGTGTGTCTTATCTGACTGTTGGGATATTTAAAATAAACAAGGCTTTTGATATCTAGTACAAAACCACTGGCTGAGACATTGAACCAAATTAATCTTAAGAGGTGCAACAGTGACTCCAACTAACAAGAGCAGTGAGCTTCCATACGGCCATCATGTGCAAGAGCTGGTGGAGTTAATGAAGAGCACTACAATTTTGGAGAGTGATGTAATGAAGTGGGGAGATGGGGGCTCTCATTTATGAGATGTAATATTGCGATTCAAGGGCTTCTGCATAGATGCTGTGTGAAGCAAGCTCACTTAACTAATCTGTACCTTTCCTGAGCTCATTTTGTGTAAGGAACTAAATAATGCTGGAGTGGCAAATGGCATGTAGGTATTGAGGTGAGAGCGGGTGAAAGATGCATAATCACTTATATAGAAACAGTCCAGAAACACAGTACAACAGGCAAATAATCCACCAGTGGATGTACAGTTACTTCTGGGACTCTCTACATTGATGTAGAGTATTGGACTTCTTGAATCCCCTTTGAGAGAGTAGCAGTCAAGAGAGTCACCTGTCCCTATACCCTGTCCTTCGAGGGAGAGTGAGCAGGATTCAGATCCCTGGGGAAGGCACTTTGCAGTACCACAATAGGAATGTTTAGCTAATACCGTAAAAAAACATGGACAAAAGTATTCTGAAATAGCTAAAGCTGATTGATTGCACATACGTTTCTTGACATTAAGATAGCTAGATGATTCTAGATGACATGTAAGATTATAAAGAAAGGCCATCATTCACTGTGGTGCTTAAGCCTGGCTTTATGTGTACAAAAAGGTTCACCAAAATCAATAAGCTTATGTGATTGTGTTAATGTGTCTGCTTAAATGTGTTGCTGGAATGGAGTCACATACTTTAAGATACAGCATGTGAAACAATGCGCTTCAGGGAGAAAGTACAATCCCCAACAAAATTAATAGCATGAAAAGGAGATAAAAATAGGGGTTTTGCTGTTGCTATATGCAAGCCTGAGACAGCCCAAGTTTGACAAGTGCAGTATTGTGCAGTGGGGACTAGTGTTTTGGCAGGTGGATTGTTGCTGACTGAGAAGTAGGTATTTTGATTCATGGCACAGTTTTCTGAATACTTTTCTGCATTTTAGTAGGAAAAAGGGTGTATAATGACACTTGGGAAAACCTAGTGGCTACTAATATTCTGGTGGTGAGGAACCATTGCCAGTTAGATACCATTAACATTCTGGTGAGAACTCATGTTTTTGCATCATGGAGCTGATAAAACAATAGCTAATCATTGAAAAACCTCCATGTGCTCATACCAGATTAAGTTTCACAAGCAACATTCCTGTGTCTTACAAATGAGCTGCCATGGCACTGTGATTCCTGAGCTATGAGAAAATGTTTTCTTTGGTTTACAGGTGGGTTAATATTGGAAATTCCTATGAACAGTGTCAGATATTATTTGCTCTGATAAGGAACAACAGTTTAGTTTTTATCTTGTGTTTGGGATAAATACATCAGCCATCTACACTCAGATAGCACGGAGGCAGAACATTTCAGAATGATCTTTAGGGGTTCTTTTGAATCTTCCTACTGTAATTCAAGATAACTTTAGGCAGATAACTTTTAGATAACTTTTTTCACCTCTTTTTCTTTCTTCCTCATGACCCAGTAATTAGACCAGATTCGTATTTTAGAAAATCTGCTTTTTTTTTTTTAACACTCTAATAGCTAGGGTACTACTCTTAAAGTTAATACAATAAATAAGGGATTAGTTAAATTAGTGATTTTCAGTTTCATGCAGGTGAAAACTGAGACATAGGAAAAGACTGCATTTCTAGACTCTTAACATCTTTTGTTCATGCAGTTATTTTAATGTTTAGTCTTTCTAAGTACTTGGGGATCATTTTCCATGAATTTTATTTACTTTGGTTGGAATGGACCAATTTCCCTTGTGATCAGCTGGTCTCACTGGAATTCTTGAAGAAGAGGAGGCAGTTCTCAGGCTTCGCAGGTTTTTTCCTCACTTCACCAGTGGCATGATTTTTCAGGCTTTTTCCTCAGTAAGTGGCCTGTTAGGGATATTCCTGCAGCCTTTAGCCAAGCTGTACTGCTACTAGAGCAAAGCCAGAGGTCTGTAGTGTAGTAAGTGAATTCTGCCCTGGTAGGGATTGAACAACTTGACCCAAGGGGACTGACATCTGAGAAATGACTGCAGGGCTGTGACGGATAAAACAGGAAGCATCTCAGTAATTGGCTTGCCGATGGCTAATTGTCATTTAGTATGTTTTGCTACCACCCATGGCTTAAACCTCAGAACAGTTGCAGTAGTTGGAAGCTAAATATAAAGGACCTAAGCAGGGGCTTTCAACATGCTGAATTAGAGTGTAAATGCAGCACGAAGTGACCTGTGGACCTTTATCTTCCTTGCAAGATGAATGTGTAATTAAAACAAAAATTAACCCAGAAAAATACTTAGTGAGGCATATGCTGCCATTGGATTTATACACTGACATAGTACAGTGGGAATAATCCTTGACAGTTTATATAGCTCTTAAGATGATGTAATAAATTTTAAACTATGAATATGAAATATTGGTTAGTTTACAAATGTGTGCCTCATGTTTTTTTCCTTAGTGGTTCTATGAATTCTGGTTCATTGTTGTGAATAGATCATTGTTTTTCCAACTTGCTGTCAAGTAGAATGCCTAGAGATTCTTTGGGTAAAGCGTGGTGTGAAAACACATTGTGTCTGCAGAGTCTGGGTCTAAGTACTCCTGTGAGTAAGAACATGGGACTGGACTCAGTTGCTTAGTCAGATGTATCGGTAATGTGCATAATGTGCCAGTGTTCTGACTGTTAATTGTAGCCTCGTGTTTATCCAGCACTGAAGGACTTTGCCTTAAAAAGCAATCTGCAATTAATAGTTTAAAAAAATAATTGAAAATGATTTGGTACATTTTTGTTATCTTATGTAAGAAACGTATTTTTTTCCTACTCTGTTGACAAATGAAATAAGTAAGCTGTTGCAGGAGCTTTCTGTAATGCTGGGAAGTAAACGTACCTCTAATAGTTTATGATGGCTTGAAATCAGCATTGGTAGAATGCCTAAAAATTCTTGCTTCCTGTTGAAAGCACATTCAGCACACTGGGACACATTTGTCTGGATGGGATATGTAGAAGGTCTACTTCTTTTTCTATTTACACTAAATTTTCAGCGATTCCTGTTATTTTAAACCACATACACCCACACAGCTATGGTTACTTGGAATCTGTCTTGACTGGAATATATCAGGAGTAATTGGGTTGGTATGCCATCTTTTGTTGATAATTGGAAACTCTTGGATCTGACACAAGAAGTTAACAAATTCCCTGTACTTAGCCATATGTTTTAGGAGTTCTTGCAACAGCAATTTTCAGGTCATTTGTCTAGCTGGAATTTGAGAAGAAACATATGGCTACTGCTTACGTCCTGCCTTACTATTCTTAAGAGTATCATTTAATAAACAGAAAAGAGCTTATTAGCTGGTAAATTATTCATAGACCTAGCTGGAATCATACCAGATATGCACAAGGACTCTTGAAAGGGTCTTTCTTAATAGCCTGCATTTGGAATTGTCTGGGCAGAGCTATATTTCCCTTTTCAGTAAGACAAAGGAAAACACTACAGCGCCATTCATCTTGGTTAAATTGAACTCTATGGCAATTTCACATTAAATACTTCTCGTGTGATTAAGAATAGAAAAAATCTTGCTAATAAAGAAATCATGGATTTAGCTGTAACTTGCATTCTGATGAGCTGTGTAAAGTTATCACTTATAGTCAAGTAATTAAAGTGCTCATATATGTAGCAAAGATGACTTTTTTTTTTAAAATTAGTGGCTACATCTGCTTTGACTATTCCAGATTTCATTTCCAGTGGTGCTTCATATTAATGTTAAAATATTCTCTGGTGCCACCTAATGGTAAAATTATTCAGTTACTTTAAAGTGAGAATAAACAATGGGTACCCACCACATTTATTATTGCACTTAGGTCCATCAGGATCAGTGCTGGGGCCTGAATAATAAAAAAAAAGGCTCCTGAGCCAAATTGCTTCCAGTCAAAACACTTCACTGTTAAAGGAAAAAAGTACAGTAAACCCTATACTACTTCCTTTAACTGTTTTAACTGAACTGGTTTTTAAAAGGTTTGGATACAAGCCTGAACCAAACCAACCAGGACTTAAATCAAAGCTGCATTCTGAAAATAACCTGTAATTTTGTAAAAGGCCAAATAAAAAATTCAGTCTGCTGTTCACCCTTATTCTATTGGGAATACAAAATTCACATTGGGTTCTGTTGTGGCTTAACCCGAGCTGGTGATGAGGACCTGCAGCTATTTACTCAGTTCCCCCACCTCCCCCAGTAGGGTAGGGAGAAGGAGAAAAAAGAGGGAGGGGAAAAACCCTTGTGGGTTGAGATAAAGACAGTTTAATAGAGTAGCAACAGAAGAGAATAATAATAATGGTAAAAATATACAAAATAGTGATGCAATATGATTGCTATCACTACCTGATGAGCCCAGCCAGTCCTGATCACAATCGTGGATTCCTGGCCAACCCCTATTTATATACTGAGTATGATGTCTATGGTATGGAAGATTCCTTTGGTCAGCTTGTCCTGTTTATGCTCCCTCTCAGCTTCTATGGGAAGCTGAAAAAGTCCTTGACTTAATATAAATGTTACTTAGCAACAACTAAAACAGTATGTGTTATCAACATTATTCTCATACTAAATCTAAAACACAGCAGCTACTAGAAAGATAATTAGCTCTATTCCAACTGAAATGAGAATAGGATCCTAGGTATGTGTCTAGATTTTTTTTTTTTTCCTGTATGCTTGCCACAATGCTGCAGCTTGCTGGTCCTGTGTGATTTCCAGCAAGCAGAGAGATGCCTCTCTGAATGTGGGAAATACAGTATTGATGCATGGCAATAGGGTCACTCATTTTGCACTGTCTTCATAGCCTCTGAGTGTTTCAGAGCAGTTGTGCTATCTGCACCATTGGTAGCTCTACAGCTAATGAACTCCACAGGGCGGACTGTGCTGGATGATGTGTGAAGGGACTGCTCTGCAGCAGGCGAGGGATGGTACAAAATGAAAGAGGCTGCAAGCCAAAACAGATCGAGAAACTCTACAAAGTCTGGTGAGACACTCAGAGGAGGTCAGATTCTTGTAGATAAATTATGGCCTGGAAGCCAGTCCCTTTACCTGTCCAAAGTAACCCTTAAGAGACATGGATCTGCTCCTTCCTGTGTGAAGGCTGTAGGTAATTCTAGTTTTCTTCCTCTCATGCACTTAAGACTTGGTCTTTCCATTATTTTTCTTATTCTATTTGATTACCTTTAAATATGCTTCAGTGGTGGGACATGGGCATGTTTACAGTTTTAATATTGGATGTCATTGTGCCTTGCTGTGACAATTTGCATGCTTTTCTTGGGGAGTGAGTGGGGAACAGTTTTACTGTGGGGAGAAAAAAAAAGTAACTTCCTGCTCTAAATGAAGTAAAAGTGTATGTGAATATTTTGCTAAAGCCTGTAGAGAAATAAACTGTAGTGGGACAGTAATAGATGTAATCCTCTATCCTTGTAAGAAGCTAGTGGGAGGGACAGTGTAGTCAAAGGATGTTGCAAAAGAAGTACTTAAATGAATTATTTCTCAATCCTCTGGAAAAGAATGTTCAGTATGTTTTGACTGATCAATTCTGCTATCACACATTTTCTGAATACCTGGTCAAGATGGAATTAATGGAGTTGAGGCAAATAAACAGCAATACCCTAGAGACAAGGAACAGTTTTATCCAAATAGTTGAAACATTAGGTTTGCTGCCAATTCCTGAGACTCAAAAGGCTATTAAATAATGTAATTGTCAGTTACTCTAGTCAGAACTGACTGTGCCCAACACAACGTGAGCTGCTGATTTCCCCTCTAATGTCCTGCTTTGAACTATAGACTTAAAGGGTTGGGTTTTTTTCATGTTCTGAATCACCTTTCAATTCCACCTTGAATGGGATGTCCTTTCTTCAAGGATAACTACCCTCACAAACAGAAACTATTTGGATGAATAGGAGTTCTGATATCACTTTTAGAGAAGTTTCATTTCAAAGTGAAACCACCTGTTTTTTGGCTGTAGCATAATTGTATTTTGAGGTTAGAAGTGACTTTATCTTTTGTAGCTAATTAAATTCTATTCTGGGAGGAAAAAAAAAACCCTACATTGCTTCTTTCTCCCAGGTATTTGAGAAAGTTGAGCATCAGTACATGTGAATAACATGGATAAAGTAGTTACTATAAAAGTAGTGTGTTTTCCTTTGCATAAGCATGAATAGGGAGGAAAATATTATGGGCCAAATTGTTTGCAGATGTAACTGTTGTGGTTTCATTGAGTTACGGACAGATTTTTAAAAGATTTTTGTCCCAATAGGAGATAATATGTGCAAAGCACTTATGATGGTCTAGCCAATTTGTGGGTTCTCAGTCTAAGCTGAGAAACTGGCACTACGTGCTTTTGGAAATCTGGCTTTCAGAGGACTATGCCACATTACAAAACTAGAGGTTTGGGCCCACTTATGAAACTAACTGCCTGAACACAAATTTTTGATTTTTTTTTTTAGGTCAACCCAATAATAAAATTGTGTTTCCTCCTTTGAGTTGTAGATAAAGGAAGGAATCCTCTGTGGGTGGATTGTTGTCCACAAAGGCACTGGTCTCTGACAGTAGTGCTTAATATTGGTTCCCTCTTTGATTGGGATTCTTCTATATGAGAAAAGGCCAAAGGATCTGCCAAGTTGAAACTTTCCACCATGTACAGTAAGCACCCCGAGGCCTCCTGATCGTCATCATAAGCAGACTGTTTTTGCTTTCATGGTCCTTTATGAATCTGCAACTGGCAATCCACAGTCACAGGTACTGTCAACTCCAAATGATTAAAAATCATGAAACTGATCATGACAGTGAGATACTGTTAAGCCATGTAGATCATGCATTCAACTATTTTCTATGTATCAAGAATGGGAAAAGGTGAAGGAAGGAATTAACTCCCTAATTATAGGGGTTTAGTGGGTGAAGCATTAGGAGATGAACCCTTGGCACCACTGCAGTGAATAGCAACAGTTCTGCTTGTCCCACAGCACTGGTTTTATAACAATATTGCAAGCATCCTGGAAACAGTGAGAGCCAGCAATGCTGTGCATGTTGGTAGCTTCGTTAGTTCCCGAAATTATGGAAACTTGACTCTGACCCACCCACTCTTTTCAGTCTCCTTTGTACTCTCTTAATTTCTGAAACATATTCTGAGTTACATGTTATGGCAAGTTTTTCCAGTCCCTGCTCATGGTTAATTTCTTCCAAAGCAAGTTCAATGGGATTTGAAAGCACGGATTTGTTAAGGAGCCTTGTGTGTGTCAGGGTGAGTGTGTGGAGAGAACTCTAGCTTGCTCCTTAGTACTGCCTAGAGCGCATATTGTTCAGGAATGTCTTCATATCTGTAGATACCACTGTATCAATTCATATAAATTTGTCTGCAGCATAGGTTTTATGAAAATGAAGTTAGCTTCAGGATAAGGCCTTAGATTCCTACCTATTAATCTTACAAATGTACTTAGTATATCATAATGTTGTCAGTTATTTGCACGCAGAAGTGTTGACTTTAAATAATTTTACAACCAGATGGCACTCACTCCCAACAGCCTTGTATCCTCCTTACCTCATTAGTGAGGCCTGGGAAAAACAGTCAAGTTGCTAGCTGTGCTTCTCCGAGGTACGCCTGTGAAACTCTCCGCTGGGATGTGGCAGGGGAGCTGCTTTTCTATGCTCCTGTAACTAAGAGAACCAATCCAATAGCTGACTTTAATCTTTCTAGTTACTATGTCTGTGGCCTTAGGAGAGACAGATCATGCCCTAAGCTCATAGTGGAGATGCATTTAACCTGTTTAAAGCCATTGCCAGGCTCCGCATGCCTCCACAGAAAGAGGAGCCCAGACTGGTACTTTCTGTCTTTAAACTGGATGTTCTCAACAATGGTAGCACCTCAGCCGTGCTGCATAGTACTTCTCGAGTGTTGCCAGGCTGGTTTTGACCTATGGCTCCCAAAGAAAGTGAAAAGCAGAAGATCTAAATGTTGCCTATTTGCTTCAAGTCCCTGTTTTGGTTTTATGTTTGTTTTTTTTATGTAGCTGATCTGTTAGATGTGAAATGCAGATCTTACAGCACATTACCTTAACAGTACACTGTGTGCGGTTATTTTCAGAGGCCAGAGTCAGAGATTGAGTATTTCCTTAGAGTCATGGTCTTGGTACAGACAACACGCTGCATGCTGAGCTCTCCTATTTGTGTGAGTCATGAGCTACAGGAACACTAGGGGCTTAGTGGGTTTATATATGCTGGCTCTGAATCTTGGAAACAGAAATAAATCTAGTAGTGAAGCTCAATCAAGCACAATCTTCCTTCTCCTGGAAAGAGAATGAAAAAGTGACTGGTATCACAGTTACCACTGTGGTGCCAGTGCCTGGAAAATGCTGCAGGACTGATGTGTCCTGCTGGCAGCCTTGATCACAGCTCCTGCAGAGCCCTGCTGAAAATGAATGCCACTCTGGAGAAATCCCTGTCCAGGCAAAAAGGCTTCCTGAGCAGTAGGCAGCTTACAAAAATGGGAGCCAGATGCAAATTGTGGATCCAGGCTGGGCCCTTCCTTTCCTTAGAAGCTTCTAGCAAACTCAAATTTTACCTCACTACCTTCAGATTCTTCATGCTTTTCTTCTATTCCCACCCTGGCCTCTGAAGGTCATCTTTTCTACTGTGCTCTGCTTTCAGAGCAAATTACCATAGGAGTATGAAACAACCCTTTTAAACTGAGCTCCCAGGTCACCTTCTTGGAGCCTCTCCTGTGTCACTGGTACCAAAACCTGCAAAAAGAAACAGTGTTCTCTGGTGCTTACTTTCTCGGTCTACTCTGCTGTCGGCCAGGGGAGGGCTATGCTCGTTCAAATGCTTTCACAAGTTTGAGGCAGAGGAGCAACAGAGAACCTTCCTCAAAGCGAAAGATTATAGGACAGGGTATACAGTTTTCCAGGGATGGCTCTTAGTCCCTATAAGCACATCCTCAGTCTCTTGCAGAGGCCACAAAATCAGTGACCAAAATCCCTGAAGAACAAACCCCTGACAAACTGGGGTCTGTTGCCTGTGTCCCAGCGTACTGATGGGATACCCAGCTCTGATGGGAGGTAAGTTGCTGCCAAGTGTTGTCGGTGAGATGGGAAAGTAATGTTCCAGAGAACCTCCATCAGGGCAAGGGCACTACAGGAGAAGATACAGAGTTGTTGGTGTTGCCTGGGATCACAACTTGCTGGGCAGCTTGTGTCTGAAATAAAACTCCCCACTTTAACCTCATCAAATCTGTGACTGTCCTTGGCACCACTGTATTCCTCTGTTTCATAGCAGCTTTGGCCCCTTCAGTGATGAGAGTTTTGAACCCCTCAGAGGCACTGGGAACACTGTGGTATTACAGTCCTTCCAATAAGTGCCTATCTTTTTTTGTTCCTTGGCTGTTACTTTTTATGCCCTTTAATTTTAAACAGATAAGCAAAAAGACAAACCCAAACTTGGAACACTTGAAGACTAAAAGAAAATAAAATGTAAGCTCCTTGGATTTTTCTTCTGTCCGTTCTGCCTTAATAATCTTATCAGCAAGATGCTTGGCTTGTTAAATTTGCTGAAATATTTTCTCCTGATAAGCCTTATCAAATAAGCTCTTTCTGCTTCTCATACAGCCTGACAGTGCCCTCTCATGCTCATGGGCCTGGCAGCAATGCGGCATTTCATGTGCTTGCCTGGGATGGATGCTCAACCAGCACTGGCTGCTGGAGCGACAGCAGCTCATGCCAGCAGCGGGTGTTAGCACAGAATCCTCTGGGCTCATCCTTAAGTTATATCATGTTTTTTTGCAGAAGAATGCAATGCAAGAGTGCAGGAGTGTGACATACTTATTATTTGCCTCTTCTAGTAAATTTAGCTGGTTTTTACAATGCTGTTTCTTAATATTCCTTGACAGACTTCTCCAGGAAATGCCTGAAGCATTCACCTGTCTGTGCTTTCTTACGCCATTGATTTCTCAATCCAGCATGTGCAGAATAGGTAACACAGATGAGCAGCCATGCATCTTTTGTTCACCTTCACCCCCAAAGATACAATAATCTATTTTGTTTTGCCTGGGTTTATTACGTTGCTGAATGAGTGTTCAACTGCCAAGTCATCCATTTTTCTCTAAAAGCCAGAGAGCTTCAGTTGCTGGTACCAGCACCTGAAAGCCTTTGGCATTTTGGGGTCACTGGTTTGGACTTGCTGTCAGTGCTAATATTATTTGACTTTCAAAATTAGGTTTTAAGCCTTGTGCAAAGGTACATGTGGCCAGGATGTTTAACTGCAGTGTCCATGGTTCATAAATTCTACTCACCAAAACCCAACAGCTAATAGTAATGGAGCCTAAAATGGGGGTGGTGTGCATACATGTAAACAAACACATCATCTGTGTCTTCAAAAGCAATTAGTGAGCAAAATTTCAGTCCAGCACCTGAGGCCAAAATAGCAAGACTAGTTTTAACATCTTGCTTAAGCTAGAAGCAAGTCTTCCCAGTGGCATTAGTCAGAAAAAACATGCAAAGATACAAAGAGGAAACTAAAAAAAACCCCAAAATATTGCTCAAAGCTGTGAATGCATCCCTGAATGTATTTGTGGGCAGATAGGGAACAGTTTCTAAAAGACTACCAGATCCACTTTGAAAGGGTATTTACATTTGTTAGGAAACTTAAAGTAACAGGGAATGAATAAATGGACTGTTAAATACAGTAAGAAAAAGGAATGACAAAATAGATGATTCTCAATGTTGGTTAAATATTAACTCATAAATGTCATCAGTCCTTGAACTCAGTGTCAGAAACCTCTATGCTGTTTTTTTTTTTCCAAGTGTAGAACTTAAATGAGCAATTATTACTGTCCTAAGTTATGTTTCAAAGTTTCTAGCAATAGCAGTTGTATGAAATACTGCAAAGTGATGCTGAAGAGCCCGCTGTACTGGTTTGTGGCTTATGGGTGTACACAATGGCAAACATGGATGCCTGTGCTTTATTATTTCACTGTTTCAGATACCTGCACCTCATTTCCAGAATGCAAGTGGTGATTTGTGAGGCTGACCCCATAGGGAATGGGGATATGGATAAGAAACCTGTTTTCTCTTATTACTTGCCCTCTCTGGTTTTGGTACCTCTGACCCCAACTTCCCATGTGGAATGGTAGCTTAGCAATGGGAGCAATTCTGTAGAAATGCTGGGAAGAGATGCATAGTGTCAGGCTTTGTTCTCAGCTGTGACAGGGCTTGAGATATGCTAGCTGGAAGCACACAAAAGCTGGGACCCACCACTGAACACTAGGAAAAATACTTTGGCCTGATAATGATGTTGAAGACTTAGTTTAAACGACCCACAAAAGCAAAACACTGCTTTTGAAATGTTCTCCATGAAGATATCTGTCTGTACTTCCTATGTGACTCAGGTTCAGCAGGGATGGGGAGCAGATGGGAAGAGCTGATGACAGCTTAGGACAGGCTGGACAGAAGGAACTGAGCTTCCCTAGAAACTCAGCAAGAAAGACTGCAGGAAACAAAGAAAATAAAGGAGGTAAATGTGGCTTGGGAAATGTTTATGGTCAGATTGCAGTAGGCAAGCACTTCTCAAATGGGAGGGAGAGAAGATGGAAAGATGCCAAACAGCTTTGAAAGAGAAGGGCTTCTGAGTGTTGAAGACAGGGAGCTGTGCACATGAGCAGCGGGGAGGTGTAGGAAGAGTACTAATGGTGTAACGCAGCACCTTTATCCACAACAAAACCAAACCTCTGAAACTTCACTCCTGGGACAGCAGTCAGCAAAGTGACACCCAGCTTAAAAACCAGTGCACCTGATAAGCAGGGTATGGGTATGAGTGAATTGAAAACAGGTTTGCAGTTTGGTGCACATGGGCAGAATCACAGTGGAAAGATCAATGGAGAGGAATATTCCCTGCTGCTCCTGGGGTGTGTATTCCAGACTGTGGCTGGATGCACACATAAGCAAAGTAGGCTGCTACCTGGAGGGCAGGTTGTCTGCTCTGCTTATATTAGAGGCAATGGGTTTTGACAGAACAGCATGTTCCTCTCCATAGCCAAGCTCTCCCTCCTGTGCACAGGGGCCTTTGCTGATGGAAGGACTGGTATGTGTGGGCGGCAGCTCCTCCTGTGAGCAAGAGACTAGCATCAGCTCTCCCAGCAGCAGCAGTAGTCACTGCTCTGCTTGTGTCACAGCCTGGGCTGCAGGAGCAGTAAGTTGCAGTCTTCAAAGCTCCACGCTAGTCTCTGCCTCAGCCATGTGGCAATGACCAGGGAGAGGTGGAGTGAAGAGGAGCTGGTGAGCTGGGAGGAGGAGAATCTCTTGGCTCTTCTCAAAGTTCCCCTGAAATATCTGCTGACCTCCAAACCTGCACTTCCTTCCCTCCAGGTTCTGATTCACTGTCAGTTAACTTTGTGCTACGTCAAGCCTTTGCTTATGTAAACCCTGACTGCTCGGCTTGCTTTCTGCCTTCTCTCAGACTTTCCTTCTATCCCTTCCTCAGACCTCTTGGCTACAGCCCTAACCCAAGGTTTTGCTGAGAAGTCTAAAGACAGTCCTGTTGTGAAAGATACTCTTCAGTAGAGGCACTGGTATCAGGCAAGGTGCCAATGTATCTTCCTCTTCCAAGTGACATTTTTGTGGCATTTGTGTACAGAGGGCAAAAGCAAGGGTTAATGCTCTGACAGGCTAAGGGCAGTGGATTAAGAGTGTGTTGTATCTGCAGTTAAGCAGATCTTCCTGTCCTCCCTCTATTATTATTATTATGGTTGTTATTACAGTCATTTGTAGGGCATCTAAGTGAAGTTCATCCAGAATATAAATGCCTGAAATTGAGGAGCAAGGCAGAAGAAAACATTAAGACTTCCAAGTGGGGATGACCTCTGGTGCTCTCTGAGCTCAGACTATTTTTGGCAGGAGCAAAATGAAGAGAAGGCTTGCCTTGGAAAGAAGGCGGTGTAGCTGCCAGCCCCTGTAATTAGCCAGAAGGCCTGCGGAGTGTGGGGAGGAGGTCACAGAGCACACGGCTCCTGCTGTGGCACTGCTCAATCCAGAAGAGAGCCTGCAGGAATGTAAAGCCTAGCCAAAACCCAGATATTGCAGCTGATCCCATGCAAAGGCTGGAACCCCTCTTCTGGGACTAATGAGTCTGCTAATGTATAGTGTGCACTGTACAGGGTGGACAACAGAATCACAGAATGGTCAGGGTTGGAAGGGACCTCTGGTGATCATCTAGTCCAACCCCCCCGCCAGAGCAGGTTGCACAGGATGGCGTCCAGGTGGGTTTTGAATGTCCCCAGCGTGGGAGACTCCACAACCTCTCTGGGCAGCCTGTGCCAGTGCTCTGCCACCCTCAAAGTAAGGAAGTTCTTCCTCATGTTTAGATGGAACTTCCTACGTTCAAGTTTGTGCCCATTACCTCTTGTTCTAAACACTCTCAAGTCTTTGGAGTGGGAAACATATCCTCTGTGTATGCACAGAGGACTGATTCGGTCCTTACCAAGTGCCTCCAAGCGTGCTCAGAGGTAGTAGTAATTCAGATAAACTAGAACATTGATGACCCAAATTGCAAGTGAACTTCTGAAATGTACAATAATGGAATTAATAATTTCTGTCTTTGCTTAGTGTCATTTAGAGGAAAAGGACTTAGAGCAGGCAAGATGTCTCTGGCAACCTCTGGGTCAGTGAATCTATCTTATCTCTTCATATGTAAGTTCCAGACCTGCCAAGAGCCTATGTGTGAACTATTTTCTGCTGATAACTGAAGTTGAGTGTAAGTTTGGTTTTTTTATGAAGACTTAATTTTTTCAAATTTTTTTATCCTATGTCTCTTGTCATCTAAAGAAGGTAATCATGAAAACAAGACAACAAAAAAAAGTGTTCGTCAGGATTTTTACTACAAATATTTCCCCTCCATGATATTTCATAGGAAAACCACATTAAATTTTTCCTAAAGCAATTCATTCATTGATATAGGCTGGGTTAAGGATTGAAGAGTGAGTATATTACACTCGGGAGTCACATGGTGATAGACATGAGCTCCATATCAGAGACTAGAGATAAAAACCTCCTTTCCATGGCAATATTCCTTACTTGCCTCTTTCCTCAATGGGCAGCAGCTCAGCAATGTATTTGTATACTCCCCAGAAAAGCTGGATCCAGAGCCAGTTCTTGGCCTGAATGTTGTCTGTTTCTAAGCACAGCTTCTCTATAGAAACAAAAGCCAAGTGAACATGCAGGTAATAAGGGAAGATGCATGTCAGCCTGCTTTACACAAGATGTGGAGTCTTACACTAGTTCCACTGCCTTTTTTTTTTTTTTGTAATTTCTTTTTGTCTGCATCCCTGTTCAAGCAGTGGGGAAGTTCAGTTTCTCAAGAGCAGCTTGACTTGTGGGGTCTCTCAGTTCCTCGTTAGCTGATGGAGTTAAAGTGGAAAACTCTCCGGGACTTGAAAATAATGATGTGTGCTTCTTGAGAGGTATTTCCCATCACTTCTGCATTGGATTTCAGAAGCATTTTAGGTAACCAATCTATTTCTCATGGGTGCCATTGTGGGTATTTTATTTCCATGCGGATGGATTTGTTTCACAGGTCTGTTTTTGATGTCTGAATGAGACAGCTGGGGGTGAGGAAGAAAACACCTTATATAGGAGAGAAGATGCAAAACTAAGCATAATGATCTAGACAACTAAGATGTCTCCTCCATAATTTTTTTGTGAGTCAGCATATTTTAAACTGCACAGGCTATGGCATGGATTGGCATAGATTTTGGTAATAGTATTCATTCACTCACTTCAGAACTTTTTTTAAAGAAAAAACCTTCAACATTTTTTTCTGGTCTTCACAACTTTGCTGTGATATCTGACAGGGATGCCAGATGGCCCAAAGAGATAAACATCGAACAAGTAAAGCGTCCCTGCATCCAACCCTTTGATGGTCTCTGTGGTGACGGCTCGCTGGAGATTGATATCATAGAAATACTTGCACAGCACTTTCTCTGACTTGTGCCGAGATTCAGGCCCAGAGCACCTGTCCGCACTTTGCAGTTCCATCCAGACCTGATCTTCTTCAATCCTTTTCTTGTACACACAGTACTTGCTCTCCTCTTGTGTTCCTAGCCAGGCAATGGTGACAGAATTGCAGGTCCTCAGTTTACTGAAGGACTTGATTTTTAAGCTTTCTGGAAGAAGGGGGAATAAGGGCTTGTGGAAATGGGGGGACACCTGTACTTTCACAGAAGAGTTAGACTCCTCTGTGGACCTCAGCTGCACCAAATATGTGTCCAGCAGCTTTCCCTTCAGTGAGAAATACCTCAGCCCCGAGATGTTTTCCGATGCCACTGTTTTACCGTTCTTTGTTATGTGAACCTGGACTTGGCCACGACACAACTGAAAGGTGAATTGTATTTTCTTGTGCCTTGCCTGGTACTGCAGGCTGTAGAATTTCTGTTTTTTCCCATGCAGGACAACCTGAATCACTTTCCCGTCTTTCAGCTCAGTCACCTTAGGTTCAGGTTCTTCCAGTGTTCTTGCAAATGTCCCAGTGTAAGCAGCGCTGGCATTTGTGAGGAGATTGACAACAAAAACATCGAAGTAATACTGAGTGCTGGGACTGAGACTGGGCACTGTGTAAGTGTTCTTGGTACCCATACATATCTGCCTGACTTCCCCACTGCTCACCTTGTTGATGATGCTCAATTCACTGTTGGACAATATCATCACCTGCTGCGGTTCAAGAAGGTACGGCGAGAGAGACAAAGCTAATGTAGGTGGTAGTTTCATTCCAGAGGATCTGATTGCTGTCTCAGCAGCACATAAGCTCTTATAGTTGTGCTTTTCATTGACTAGAAGACAGTACTGGATGTTTTCTCTGTGTTGCAAGACAGAGGGACTGTGTTTCCAGGTCAGAGTCACTGTTGTATGCCCGATGCCAATAACATCTATGCGTGGGTCCATTGGAAGTTCTGGATAGAGGTGCCCAGATGTTGTGTCAGTGGTTAAGTACACGGTAATGTGTGTGTCTCGCTCAGTGGATAAGAACTCTAGCATGTAAAGGGTAGAATGAGAAGACATACCCATGTAAGTCTCTACAGAATTTCCCTTATAGTTAAAAATGGTGGACACCATGCTTGGAGCCTTCTGAGATTTTGAGACCTCTTGTGTATCACGATCACCTGCAGGCAAAAAGCAGACCTGTAACTTTTGTTTTAACAGACGTGAAATAAAGCACATTGCATAGGATGTTCCCTGACATATGAACAATAAAACCTATTTTCTTCCTGAAAACAATTATAACTAAAAATACTTTTTGCTACTGGCAATTTAGTAAAATAAAATTTGAGTAGCTTTTATTTTAACAGTGCAGTTGCAGGATTATGTTTTCAAAAAGACTATAGTTATAGAACCTCAACTTGCAAAAGCTTGACTTGTATCATGTCTGATGTCCCTACAATTTTCTTCTTCCAATGGGTGTCTCTTTGAGTACTTTACTTCAAGGAGACTCATACTTTCTATGAAAGGAGTTTTCTTTGGTTTAGTTTTGTGCCATTGTCTTTTCTGAAAAGGGAAAACTTATGACTTCAAAGGAACATTATTTGAACTCCTCAGTCAGGTGTACCTGCCTGACAGGTAAGAACTTGTTAATGGCAGCTTTCAGATTTTACTTTGAAAAATTAATTGAAAAAATCATGAAGGAGAATGGAATTTCCTCTTAGGCTAAAGGCAGCATAATGCCCACTGCCATAGTAGATGGTATTCCTAGAAAAATAAAGGGCTAAATCTCTGTGTCACTGTGGGGAGCAAAATGACCGGTTCAAGTGGCCGAAGCCACAGAAAAAGACCTGAGACAGCAGAGGGAAGTTTTGGCCAGTACAAACAGCTTATGAAGCTGATCTGTGTTTGTGGAGCCCCAAAGACCCGGGGTTGTTCCCAAGTATTACCCTTGGATTTAGACTTTTTCCACATGTAATCCTTGATTTACTTGAGTTGATGGCAAAAATCCCATGGGCTCCCATGTTTCACCCACGGAGACAGGGATGTCCTCTTCAGCCAATGGCAGTTTACAGGAGAGGGAAGCATGAGCTGTTTAAGCTTGTGGGGAATTTCCTGTAACACAGCTCCTTATGAATAACTTATGCTTGCTTTGTCTCTGCTTAGGCAGAGTGAAGGTCTTACCTCGTGCTGCTTTTCCAAGGAAACTTGCCGAAGCCTTATGCTCAAGTATGCTCCATTCAATGGGAACATCACAGGGGGTCACTGTTATTGTGAAAGGTGAAAGGGTTCTGCGTTCCTCCAAAACAAAGTAGTACCTGTAGATGTGGATTAAAAACAGGGAAAGCATCAGGAGTCTACATTTGAGTCTGCCTGAGGCCCCTTGAAATCAGCCATTCTGGTGTGGGTCACCCCACGGTGCGTAGAAATGACTTGAGGTGCATCAACACAAGGGGATGGTGAATATCTGAAATCTTCAGTTGTGGGAAGAACATGTGCTGTGTTTTTTTTCTAATCCACGAATATTTGCTGGAAGTTTTATCCGCTTACCATAGGCAATATTTTTCCCACTGAATTTTAACTCATTTCACTTGAATATCATATCTCGGTACTTACCTGATTATTTTGGATGATGGATGTGATTAAACTGACTACCTTCTAGGTAATGACCTGTTGGCTAACTCTGGGGAGTTTGGTACACTTTTTCACAGGATTTCCTGACTGGAGTTCAGTGAAACCTCTTAGAGCCTATCTTCCCTCCTATGTGCTTGCACATCTAGGGCTTCCTGAGTGTCAGATGAAGTGGATATAATGGAATGGTTTTAGCCAGTCCTGAGCATTATCAGTTGCCAATGGCGGTTTCATCCAGGCCAGTTCTAACTTACTTGCTTTCATGACAGAGGCTGCTGTGTGTGAGCAGTACAAGGTGACATCACTCCACTCAGTCAGATTTTGATTCCTACCTAAAAAAGCCCAGCCTCCTGTCTCACTCCTTCAGTCTTCTGTTTATTTCTGTTGTTTTGGTGTATACGGACTAGATACAGCCACAGAAATGTTTGAACTTGGGTCACTCACTCTGCAGTTAAATGAAGGCAATTCAAGATTTTTTTTTTGTTCATTAGTGAGAGAAGCCTAGTCGTTATGGATAGACCATGTCAGCCTAGAGGTCTGGCTTACTTTCAGGATATGGCTACTGGGCCAGAGTCAAGCTTCACTGGAAACAGTTCCACATTCTTGTGTCTTTTACTTTAAGCCAAAACTTGTAATCTCTTGGTTTCCTGTTTGGATGACACTGGGGTTCATAAGGTCCTTACCTGATCATGCTAAACTGAAGGGGGTTTTGCTTCCTAATTGCAATCTTAATGTTATGCCACAAAAGCACAGCAAAATTAACTTTTCTCTGAGATTTCAATACCCATTTGCCTTTAACAAGGACAGCTCTTAGTTTTGCTCTTGTGAGCATTGTCACGTTATATACCATGTGCCATGTTCCAGTTTCTTTCTGTGCAACGCATATCAAGCCTGAACCATCTGCCTCACTCTCTGCTCCAGGACCACTCCGCTCGGGTGTATGTCAAAATCTGTATGTGTTGGTCACTGTCCAAAGTGGAGTCCGACTAAAGCGCTTGAAGTGCGTCTCTTCCCAAACAAGCAGATCAGTCTTTGCTACCCAAGATGCAGTGCCAGTTGTAAATACCTAGATCACCTTCATCTCTAGATACGGCAGAAGACTTTGCAGATATTCTGGGGAAGTGAAGAATCTGTGGGATTTCCGCATGCAAAGCACTTTTGATCTTCGCAAGATTTCGTGCCATTCAACAAAAACACTTCTAGCATGCAGGACACTGGCAGAAGTTTTTCTGCTAAGAAGTCTGTGCAGATATTCTATCGATTTTGGGGATGGTTAATTTGCTCGGTAAAATTCCTGTATTTTACAGTGAACGTAGGACAGCTGATGTGTCTCTGCAGTTCAGAAGCCAGGCTCTTTGTGACAGGACTGTCTGCAGTCGCAGCCCACTTGTTCTGTATCAGCTCTGCTGCTGCTCTGACAAACGCCGCACAGAAAGCTGCCTGAAATGCACAGGTGAATCTAGACTTCATCTCAGAGGGTTGTTCCAGACTACTGGCAATGTAATGACACTTGAGTGTGACAGCAACGGGACACTTCTCTGGAAATTCAGTGGACGCTGCTAGAGCTCTGCAGGCGCACAGTGATTCTTGGCTTGTACTGGTAGCACGAAGCTACCGGTGTCATGGGGAAGTATCTGAGAATAGGAGAGACTGATTTGCTCTTACCTTTTGGGTATATCCTTCAGCAGGTGAATTGTCATTTCCTTGCCGTCAGCAAGTATCAGGGAGTGGTAGAAGTTGAAGAGATCGGTCTGGAAGCTCTGTCGGGAACTGGTGGTGGGTGCTTTTATGGAATGACACAAGCAAGCCACCATGAGAAGACGGAGAGGCAGATAAAACCAGAACCAGGACATCTTCAGTACTGCGAAGTGGGATGACAAAAGTGAAAGGAAACTGCTGTCTTGGGGGAGAAAATAATCAGTGGTGCTCTCTTTCTGTGCCTTTCCTGGTATTTATCGTCATTAGAGCAAGCCAGGCATTCAAACAGTGTCAGTCTCCATTTTGCTAAATTGCTTAAAGTTCACAGAGAAATATTTCTCAGAGGATCTCTCTGCAAAGATTTAATGGCAGAAGCTGCTATGAAGTCTTTTATTATAGAAAAATATAGTCAATGTAGCACAAGTGCAATATCACGAGACAGTTATGGGGAAAAAAGACCCCAACAACCTTGCTGACAAACTGAGTGGAGAATTACATTTAAAATATTTTTCCCAGTTTATAGTGTTCACTTGCTAAATTTCAAGGCTGGCTTATTTGTAATGGAACTGTTGCTTTCAGACTCACAGGACGTCACTATATCCCAAACACTGCTTCTGCTGTTCTGTCAGAGACTATTTAATTTTTATTTCATCTGTGGTGACTGTAGGTATGCGTAGAGAAGAGGATCAGAATAACTTATTCAGAGCAGTGTAAGACGCTGTTTGATGAAAAGTGGAGCATCCTGGTTAAGAATCCCTAAACTGATACTTGAGATACACTAGGAGCTTAAGAACTCTTATTTAGAGGAAGGCTTTATTACTGTAGGGCAGTTGGATAAACCATTCTGAGACTTTTATGTTGCCTGTCCCTTTCCCATTAGCATCACTTCCAGCCCATCTCAGCATTTGCTGCTCACTGGAACTGTACAGTTCTATTGTATTGACTCTCATAAGAGATTTTTAAAAAATCATGTATGCCCCTTCCTTTCACCAGGAAGCTTTATTATGTGTGAATCTATGAAAGAAATGTACACAAACAATCCCCAAAATCATCTCTGCAAATGCTGACATTATTTAAACTATGCTATGTGCATTGCACAGAGCTACACAGATAGGAGACTCCTGTTAGAATGAGAAATTTTGACAGTACACTAGTATGCGAGGTTATTGATTAGCCTCACAACTTATATGTCTGATGCATCCAGTTTCAGAAAGAGAGGAAAGTGCAAAAGTGGAAAGCAGATAAGAGGGAGAAGAAAGAAGGGTGCGGACTTTAATACAGGTGCCAGCTGTAGCTCAGGGATTTGGAAAGCAGAGGGAGCTCTGTGAGCAAGATCCCTTTTTTGAGGAAAAAGTAGCTTACTGCATCTTGCAAGCAGCAAGGAGTAGAGATCCTGGTTAAATCTGATTATCAGCTAATGACAGAAGAGAACATAAAAGACAAAGGCTCAATCCTTTGTAATTTTTACTCGTTTCTGAGATCAGCCCTTTCCTTATGGTGCCTGCAACTGTGCAGAAGATCTTAGGCAGTCAAAATATCTACAATTCAGCAGACCTTCTGTCCGTTACAATTAAAGTAACTTTATAAAAGGACCAGTTCCTTTATAAATCCATTTCAAACATGCATGTTTAAACATAGTATTGAATACATCTGTGGATTTTTATCTACAAAATCTGTTTTCATCTGCGATTCGCAAAGTAATGCACGTCTTTAGTATCAGTGAGATTATTATTGAAATGATCACTACCAGGTCAGCCGAATGTCCTACTTAACATCCTAACAAAGTTAGGATATCCTCTTCCTCTTTGTAATATTTTTAGCACCTGACTGAATGCAAGATTAAACAACTATCTGAACAAGTTGAATGAATAGTTAAGATTATTACATCAATTCCATTTTTAATGTTCTTATAAGAGAGCTTTCCTTGTGACTCTGAGTCCTTCTTTGCCACTTTGTTATTCTTGTACTCTATTACTATATAGTATATAACTATAGCTTACAGATTCAAAATATAACCCCAAATATTTTGTTTTACCTTTGACAGTGGAATCTGAGTTGCTCCGTGCTTCAGAGAGGATTAAAACCAAACAAACAAACNTTCTGCTGCTTAAAGGACAGGATCTTGCAAACCACACGGCTACCAAGGCAGCTCAGCTTTTCTTGTCCAGGAAAACAAACAAACCAAGCAACCGACCAACCTATAATCAGCTTATCCCAAAGAGAACATCATCCTAAAGGCTGATTTTACTCAATTACACAAACGGTATACTCTCAGACTCTTGGAAATATATTGCACAAAAATACTCTGCTTACCTATTATGTTTCTGGCCCGATGATCCCCAGACCACTTGCTTTCTTTGACGAAAAAGCATAAAAATAAAACAACATAGACTTTTCAGATCTCTGTAGGCAGATGAAAACCAAAACTGTGCAACCAGTTTAACAGGACAGAACTGATTTTTCCATATGGCTCCTGAACAGACATAGTAACTAAAATGCTTGCAGTCTTTCAAGGAAAGAAGAAAAACCAGAGAGTTTGGGTATTTTCTTAAGTGGGGTGTTTTCAAAGGTTATTTTAAACTTGCGTAATTTTGAAATCTTCAAAGTCCCAATTGTTGCTCTTTCAGTTCTAGAGTTCCTTCTGGAGGGCTGCGGAGCACATAGGAGCGTGCTGCCTCCAGACAGCAGGACTTTATTCCTGCACAGAGTGTCAGCCAGACTGTTAGAGCAGCCTAATCCCATCGGTGGCTGGCTGGAGAGCAGGTCTTTTGACAGAAATGCACAGCGAGGAGGAGGGGGTGAGATGGAGAGAGCAAACACTGTTAACCCTTGTTAGCCCTTAATACAAGCCCGCCAGGGACATGCAGGTCTCCTCCAGTAAACTAGTTGTGCATTAGCAGCTTGATGGCCTTTCCATGGAGCATGCTATCTCCTTGCCCACAGCACTGCAGAAGTTGCAGATCGTTTCAGGTGTACCGTGTTTCTGGTGTGTTTTTTATGGCCCAACAGGTGCTGACTGGCTCACAGAAGGGAAGACAGAAAAGCTGTAAGGAAGGGAATGCTCTGCGTTTTTTAAGCAGACAGGAATTAGAAATCCTTTGAAGACTGTGAGGAATCTACTGAATAGAGCTGAGCAGATTTCTTGGCTCGCGGAGGCTGCATAAGAAAGAAACTCCAAAAGTGTATGGGCTGGGGGAGTGTTTCTGGTGTGAATGTATTGTGGCTGAGGGAGGATGGGAAATGGCTCCCAGTGAGTGCAAACAATTGCTTCTGCAGTTGGGGCTACGACGCAGTTGTAGCCAAGCCATGGTCCTGAAAAGGTCTGCTCCTGCCGAGCAAGAGCAGGGTATGGCCAGGATTCACGTGCTGCTTGTACTTCTTGGCCTCTCGGGCAGGGACGTTGGCAAAGGAGCCCTGGGGTTGTCCTGCTGGGGAGGTGTACTCAGCTTCTTCAAGTCTGCTCAGAAAGGCGAGCTCCAGAAACCTGCATGAGCTTCTAGGCAGGCACATTGCAGGGGGCAAAGACAGAGTATAGTAGGGGGGCTACGCCTTTTGTTTATTTATTTTAAAATAAAGTCTCTTGTTCAGTGTTTGCAGAGAGTGACTTGCAGTAACCCTTTGCAATTGTCCCCCTGGATTTAAAGATGTATTATTTAAGCCTTCCTAAGGTGAAAAGTTTGCTAAGAAGAGGGGCGGGTGAGGGAGAAGCAGAAAGAGGCTTCAACAGATTCTGCATAGCAGATCCTTATGAAAATGTAAATTTGCTTATCAACGGGGATAATGCAAAGGAATATTTACAGTGTGTTTACTCTCACTGCAGAAGATGGCAGGAATAATTATGGTGTTCATCAAAGGTTTGCTAAAAAATTATTTGCAGAAAAATTTTGCTGAGCAACTGGGCTTTTAAAAAAGGGACAGGGTGTGGGAGACTTGATATGGGCACTGTATGATCAGAGTATTGGCACTATCGAGCTAGGAAATGACATTGCAAGAGGTTTTCTAGACAACGAGCAAAAGTAAGGTAAATAGCAAATAGGATCTGTCAGACAAATTGGCGTTCTGGTGTGAAATCCAGAACAGGTAATGTCTGAGTAACAGACATGGGAACTATTGAAAACATAAGCACCTAGCCAGAAGCAAACCATCCCCCTAAGGGAAGAGAAGCATGAGAAAAAGGTGCTGTGAAGTCCGATGAGTTCCCAGAGCAGGCCTGGAAGAGGGAAATGTAGGTCAGATGAGGTGCATCAAAAAATGTGCACCGAAAACAGGCCACAAGAGAAAATATATTTGCCATAATATAAGTGTAGGAATTACAGTGTGTTTTTGCTGAGATTTGGAGGGACTTACGGGTGGAAGTAAGGAGGGGGAAATGTTAGGAAGCAACCAGTGTTGTTAAGTAGGAAGATTTTTGGGCAGGGCTCCGGAGCAGACATTACTCATGTCTGGTAAAATCCCTAGTCAATACGGACACAGTAGACGTGTTTGTTGTAGAAGGGATGGGCTCACTGTCTCATCCTGCCTGCACCTCCCCACTGCCATCAAGAGAGGCTGATACCCAAGACACAACTCAGCTTCCGGGGAAGACAATGGGAGGCTTCCCACTGGCCATCATTTCGGCTGCATTAAGCCAAATGCTTGAAGGAGAACTCTGTCTCCTACTGAGAAACATGAGCAAGGATGTCAGGTGAAAGAGGCTGGCAAGATGGTTTAAGTATGGAACTAGTCCAGTTCCTCTCACAACAATTTCTTGCATACTTCCCACATGTGTGTGCTTACATGCTTTGCTGGAGCAGGATGCGTGTTCGTAGATTTAGAGGTTCACTGAAGCAGTATCAAAGGAAAAAACAGTATTCTCTATGGAGAAAGTTGAGCTAAATTCATGACTCATAGCTTGACTGAACCCAGTGAAGTTACAACAGGGATAAATCAAACCCTTGATTTGGCATAAAATTGATACAACAGACTTCTCACTAGAAAAATGTAGTCTGTAATGAGCAGGCTCTGCTGTGCCTCAGAGCTGAATCAGTGACTTCAGGAGGGCTGTTCAAGAGATCCTACTTTTGTCCTAACCCTGCTGGCCATCGACACCTTTCACAAATGCGAGAGATGACCACCTTTGATACCAGAGACTTGATTTATACTCTCTTATGTAGTAGCTCTGCTAAAAGATCAGTAACACTAAAAACAAAGGAGCTCTGTTGAAATTGGAGCACGGGGTCAGACCAACAGGGTTCTCACTTGAAGCTCTCAAAGACGCTTCAGACGTGTATTTCCTGGAACTGCAGTCCCAGTTTCCATTTTCAGATGAGGGATCCTGCAAGCCAGAGGTGCGTCCCACAGTCCTGACAGCACTACTGACAGCACGCTGTCCCGCAGCACTCCCTGCCCGCAGCATTTGGTCGCTCTTTCACAACATCCCTTTCAAAAGGATGCTCGGAGAGCTAGGCAGCGCGCCCCAGCCCACCCCACGCGGTGCGCCTCTGATAACCGTGCAGCACTGCTTTGTACTGGGCAGGGGGGATGCAAAAAAAAATTGACTACGTGTCTTTCTAATGAGGTAATTCCCCTGCCCTGCCAACTTACCTTTGAGATGGTCGGATCACCTTCACCAGGAAATGGTATCCGTGCGAAGGGCCAAAAGAGCTCTACTCCCTCCCATTTGTGTGGTACACAGGAGAGTGCTAACAGGACCGCACAGTCTTCCGATCTGCTGCCCAGCCGGCTGCAACCCCTTACCCAAACACAGGCAACTTCCCTGCGCCCTCAGCCCTGCCCAGGGAGTTCTGCTTCATGAAACTCTGTAAGCACATTAAGAGTGCATGGGGAAACAGAAATCTAATATTTCGGTTATAAGACAAGTAATATTCTCCTTTTGTCTTTTACACACGCCCGTATATCTTATGAACAACTGTTAGTCTTTGGCTCCCAGCTACCTATCTGCCTGCAAAATACCTTCTTAACTAATTAGCATTTATGAACTATGTTCACAGCCCTGAGTGGAAATAGCTACGCATGTCTGACATTTTCCAATGTCTTCCATATCAGATCTGCAGGGGGAATTATAGCATCCAAATACATTTTTCATTTTCCATGGCTGCAAGTTACAGTCTATTCCTCTTGGCAAAAGAATCTAACTTCTGGCTTGTCCTTATGGCTATGGAAAGGGGGGCACAAAGTTCTGTAAAAATCCCCTCCCAAGTGGAGGGATTGTCGTAATCATTGCTTGACAGCTACCGGACCTAGTATGTCCTTGAGAAGTTAACATATTTCTGGTTAGTATTATTGCTCAAAAAATATCTTCTCAGACACACAGCTGGGCTCCAGAAAGAATCACACTTTCCTTTGAAGCTGTGAAAGATGAGCCTAAGCAAAAGTCTGGCACTTAAAACCTATGGAGGGTACCATAGAGTGGCAGCTGCTTCTATTTCTCCCAGGTTTTGTCAAATCCTGGCAATGCGCAAGCACTCAAAGGGCTGTCGGATAAGAAAAGCCCTTGTCTCTTCCTATTCAGAGGCATTAATAAGCAGGAGAGACAGGGAATTGCTTGTAAGTCAAAAGCAGACTTGGAATTTTCCTGCAGCGTGTACCCAGGTGAAAGTATAGGAATAGGTTGTTTTGGAAGCTGGTGGGCTGTCCTGGCAGCACTTACTGGTTTTATAGGACAAAAAGCCAGTGGCCTTCTACATTTGGGATCCATGGCCCCCATTATGGCATGACTGTGTTGAGAAGTTCTCCAGGGAATTATATAGTGATAATTGCTAAATCTACAAAAATTACAAATTAGTTTTTTTCTTAGCTGTCCCTCTCCAGGATAAGATGTTGGCACCTTTACACTTGAAAATGATCTCTTTCTGATGCTGTTGAAACAAAAGATAGCCTTGAAGGGTCTTTTAGTAAGCAACAATCTAAAGATTATGGACATATGATTATCTCTCACCATTTTCATATTCCATATTTTTAAGAATGATTGTAATTAGTCACAGGAGTCTGTTGAGAAATAATAGATGTGATACAGGGGAGATTTTCTATGCAAAGCTCTGATCTCATGGGATGTGAAAGATTGCTTCTGAGGTTACTATACCCAGCTTAATGGGAAAATTCCTTATTTTTATGACAGAATTTGTTCCTCCACAAGTGCAAATTCAGTGCAACAGAAAAATCTTCACGTCCCCAGCCAGGAGTCAGTATTACACTAACAGCTTCTTTGTGAATTAAAGAGGAAAACACATTGAAGATCCTGAGCTGCTATTTCAATTTCCTTTTCCTTTTACCATACCGCTAGGCTTTCAGGATTTTAGGTTAAGTCTCGTTAAATAATGCCTTAGAAAACACCGACAAAATTCCCTTCGAGCTATCAAAGCAGCATAACAGTGTGGGCAGGTATGGAATAATAAGGTGAGGTTTCAAGCTTAGCTGCTGGATATCTCATGGTTGAGAAAGTCACAGGAAGGAAAGAAGTGGCATTGTCCATAATCAGTGCACCATTTTAATAGGGTAATCCTATATTTTGTTTTTAGCTACTGTGTCGCTTGTTTTATATGCCAAAGGATTAAACTCGTATAAATAGAACTAATCCACCCTGGTGGACAAGGAGCATCCAAGTGTTTCCTGTGGCAGAGGTTCTCAAGTGTCAGTTTAACTTCTTGCAGCGACAAGTTAGAGAGGGGCAGGGAATGCTGAGCTGCCAGACTCTTGCTTTTAAATCAAGCACGAGCCTGCCAAATTTCATGCGTCTGGAGGGAGGCTCTCTGATCCTGGGCTACTCCGTAAGCTTTTTAAAAACACCTTCCGTCTGACCAAGAGGCCTTCCAACTTGTAGGTGCTGGTTTCATTTACAGCGTTTCAGTTCCCCCTTGAGCCCCTGGGAGCCCTCCTTCCTTCCCATACCCAGGGGAATTTGCAGGCAAACGAAATTTCCAGCTACAGCACTGAAAAACTTTTCAGAAGAATGTGACTATCTGTCCCTGCTTTGTTTGTCCCTGTGGGCTGCAGCAGTTTGCTCCCAGGAGCTTTAAACTATAAACTGCCTTTTACAGTATTGGGAAGCATTCTGCATTAATTGTCCTGTTCGGACATCCTCCGTGGTGGCCGGCAGAGGAGGAGTTAACCACTGTCCTCTTTTCTGCCTTTGCTGGCTGGAGTCGCTGGCATCCCATCTGGTCCAGGCTGTCCGTAGCTCTTCCCAGCGTTCTCTGGGGAAGCCACTACAATACCCAGGAATTTTAACAATCCTAAACAGATTGGGGGCCACATATGGAGCAAAATGATTAGATTATAAGAAATCCAATCACATTTGCTGCCCCGGCCTTATATTTTTAAGCATTTGAGATCAGGCTTTCTGCTCAATTACAAGTGTTTTACATGCAACAGAGATAAAGTTATTATGTTCGTCTCTCCATCTTGTCCCCAGAGGAATAGTATCCATTTTAATGTTTGATTGTAGGAATTTAATGAATAAGTTAACATTACATCTAATAAAATCTGCCACTTTTGTCATAAATCATCACAGTGACTTGCTGTTCATGATAGAGTTAGACCGTCTAGAAGGAGAAAGATAAAACATATACATATGTACACAGAAGGGGAAAAGTAATCTCTGTGCTTTGTTTATTCTGCCTTGTTTACTCTAATGTGAGTTTTTTCCTGTTCAATTGAAAAGAGCTGGATGTTTCATGAGGGCGCTTAACAATAAGAGTTTGTGTGAAACAATTTTTTTAGCTGAAATTCTTTGTTGAGCAAATCCCTCTAAATGTTAAGCATAAGTATAAAAATTAACAGAAAATCACGGCGCTTATCCTACAGCCATCTCACCCTGCATCTCTTGATATCACCCTCCCTTCTGACACAGAAAATTCCCTGCTGTGATGCCCTGGCAGCCCCGAAATCCTCTCTCCTCCTCCAGCACCTCTGGCCGAGCACAGAGCAGCGAGCAGCAATGCGTTTGGATACAGAGTTCTTGTGCAGGAACATCTTTGCTTTTGAATAGGCTTCATGGGCATTTGTTTGAGTGTTGAGCAAAGTCCCCAGAGATGGTAGAAGAGAATGGCGGGAGGTGGGAGCATGTCTTCAACTGCACGGAAAACGGCCTTCACCGCTGGCACCTCTGGACCAGTCTGTTGTCCGTTCTCTGCACTCCTCTGTCATGGTCCTTCACGGCTCCAACACTCGGAGCATTGTGTGCACCCCACTCCGTTCCTCAGCCTACCTGTGTCCTACTGCCCTCTGACTGGGTGCTGTTCCTCTCTGATCTTTACATGGGGTTGGTAAACGCTCACACCAATGGGCAGGAATACAGGTCCTTGCAAAGTCACAGAGGGCCTCGCAGAAGAGCCAACACAGCTTTTTATCCCGAGGCAAGCCCAAAAGGTCACAAAACAGCGAAAGAGTCCCTTAGGGAATCCTCTCAGCAGAAATACAGAGCTAGCTCGTTTTCCTTCCCACAGACCAAAAGTTTTGCCTGGGGTGAATTTTCCTCTTAGAAAATTTGATTATAAAAAATTGTTTTGCTAATTCTTCTCCTGATGTCTTGGCTAAGATGTTAAGTCCTCAAGCACCCCCTGAAGGAAGCAGTCTGCCAGGCTGCTGAAAGCAGGGATCACTGTGCTAGGGCAGCCTCATAACCGGAGTGCTTTATCTTGTCTCTAGCACTGGTCTGCAGCAGGAATCTTAGCAGGAGGTGGAAAACCTCTGCTGCACCATAGTAGCACACCTAAGACCAGTGATTAACAGCAGTGGTGGGAGCCAACTAATGCTTCAGGGTGTCTAGGAAAATCACACTGATGATTTTTTAAAAAAACACGACTGCTCTAAATTTACAAGCTATTTTAAAGACTCATTAATTTTTCATGGGGGAAGGATAAATGAGCGGCTGGAGAGAAGCTCAGAATATGGGCTATTTACACTTAATTTATAAATTATGAACTTGAAAGCTGATGCTTTATGGTGCTTGGTATCATTTCATAATGAAACGGAATGAATCTCTCTGCTTCTGTGCAGGATCTGGCATAACATTAACAACTGTGCTTCCAGGCAGTTTCTAGCAGCAGTGACTGAGCACTGCTCAGCCCTTGGGTGGAAGAGGGCTTTCCTTTGCAATACTCTCAGCTCATTTTCCTTGTGCTCCCTCTTTCCTGCGGCAGATGTTTGGCCCCCACATTCTGCACATTGCAGGTTATCCATTAGAATCCTGGCATGGACTGCATAGAAACTGTGACTCTGTCCTGACTCCAGAACCATGTGGCTTCGTCTCTGTCCCCAAGGAAAGACTCCACCAAATCACCCCACGAGGCTTCTGCAACACGAAGGGGAACTAAGGAAAACTAAGACAGCTCCAATGGCACATTTGTTCTGGAGGATTACATGATATATCTGGGGCAGGGATAAGAGATATTGCCCTTTCTGTGCCTCTGCTTTATCAAGTGACCCCTAGTCTCCACGGGCAAGTTCCTGGACTCACGAACGGACCACTGGAGAGCCCTATGACAAGAGGAGCGGTGATGGCACTGCATCAGCAGGGCCACAGAGGATTTGGGGAAATTCCGCCCTTTACATGATGCTTACTGGGACTGGGTTTGCACTGAATCAGAGGCAAATGTGTGCAAAGAAAGTGCAGTCACAAGCTCTCATGGGACTAATTCAGTATTCTCCCTTCGCTGACACAGCTACTTACATGTCACACTTGGTCTGTGTTAAAATACTGGTTCTGACATTAGATTAGCTGTGGTGTTGTCCAGCTTTTCAGATTCATTCCTGACACTGGTTTCATTTATTTTACCGCTTGGCCAGTGGTCATTTCTTACTAAGTCTTGTCTGTAGATTTCAGCATGAAATGAAATTTCACCACCTTGTTAGTGCTCTCTATCACTGCGGAGTTTCCCGGGAAGCTGCTTAGAGTAGGACTGCTTCAGCAGAGTGCTCTGAGAAGCCTGTCCCATAAGTGATGGCCCGCACTGCCACCCCTGCTCGCTGGCAGCCCCTCGGATTTTTGCTTCCATGTCCAATTTTGTTTTGGGGGTTCTGATAATTTAATGCCAAACCATTTCAGGCTGAAGTTTCCTTGAAGGTCTGAAGAACAGGTTATCAAAGGGGTGCTGATCATCAGAAATCCTTCAGCTTTCCTTCTCTATCTGTGAGCTTCTGTGAACTTCATTTAATGCCTTGTTCTTTCCGTACATGGAATTGTTCTTGGCTTGGGTCAAACTTGATTCTAATTTGTGTCTGTCTAATATTAGGACTGATACTAAGAATAAGCTACCTAATGTTGTGATGTTGCCAGAGCCTTGGCGTCTGTAAATTCATCTGGATTGCGCGTCAATTTACATTTTTTCATACTTTCCTCAAGCAATGATTAGAAATCGCTTGTTGCTGGGTTTCACTAGCCATAACCCAGGTTATCCATCAGCACGGCGCACCCTATGCAATAGGAAGCAAAACATTCGGGTTTGACATTCCTGGCCCCGAACCCGTCATGTGAAGTGCTGTTCGTGTTTGGGTGCTGTCTGTCCCCCAGGCTGCTGAGAACTCATTTTTCTGGCTGTTGTTTTATGTACAACTCAGAGTGAGGGGGGACCTGGGGGCCGTGTCTGACCCTTCCACACAGGAAAAAACACATTTCATTCCTCTGAAGACACGGGGTTGGGACTGGCCCAAGGGTGGGACATTCCTGTCACAGCAGGGGCCACCCTAGAAGGAAGCTACAGTGCACATCGGCTCTAGGAGAAAGGCATCATTTCAAGCTATGGTGGGCCACAGGGTAAACAGCAGGCAACTGTTGAATTTGTGGAAGCAAAATGGAGCAGAGCTTCAGGAGATGTTTAAATGTCCCGGCAGACGCCACATTTGGAAGAGTCATAAGGCAGGGTCAGGCAGTGTCTCTTCCTGAGACTGACTCCCTGCTTCTCTTCAAATTCAATTAGGCGCCGAGCAATAGGGATGCTGCTCCAGATGGCAGGGGAAGCACGGGAGCGGTATCTACTCCCTGCGGCATAGAGAGGAGCAGTGGGGAAGAGAGAGGAGCTGCTGTCTGAGGAGCAAAGGGAATGAGTTGGTGAACAGAGAGCCAGGAGGTCAGGCAGAGGAGGGAGCGGGAACAGCCACACCATTTTAGCTCCAGGTCATTGCCTCTAAAGGCTGGGCACTGGCGGCTGGGGAGTGCTGCTCTTCTATTTCCATTTTTACAATGCAGGTTTATCAGATTTTCTTGTTTGGAGCAACATGCGTGAACGTGGGATCTGTTTTATTAGTTTCCACAATCTGGCACTACATAGGCCAAAGAATAAAAACATGCCCCCCCTCACCTGGCTCCTGGGGTGAGTTTGTCTGACATGTGGTATCCCAGATTTATATTTCTGCTTTATGCTAATAAATCCCCTTTGCGCAGGGGAATAGGGGAAGAACCAGAGAAGCAGAACTTTTAACGAAGAGCAAGCAACTGCTGGGAAACCAAATGTTGACAAACGTCTACTCTGGGAGAGCACCTCTCTAAGCAAAACTCCTCCCAGCACTGTCAGGGAAGCTACAATCAATTCCTAAAGGAATTAATCTCTTCATAATCACCTCTGATGAGCATCTTTATCATACTAGCTGAGTGATTGCACTGCTGTCAGCAGGGGACTTCTGTTAACTGACTAAAAACGTTTTTTTACTGTAGTATGCACCTGACTCATTTATCTGATGGAGGGGAAAAAAATGTGATAAAGCATCTTGGCTCAGAGAAAGATGCTAAAAGAGAGTTGAGGGAGAAAGGTGGAGGGGAAAGTAGATTTTCCTCAAAGGATGGACTCAGAAATACAAAGAAGGTTGTCAGAAAAATGCATTCAAAGGAATAATGTCTCTCTGCCACCATATTTCAACTGCAAGACTGCAAGGAAATGAAACTCACCTTCACACTCCGACATCCCAATCTGATCCAGCCATAGAAAGAAGCTAAACTAGGGAATGCACATTGCACTCATATGAAGATGTGAAATCTAACAGGCGACTAAGGAAAGTCAGCCGTCTAAATGGTCAAGACAAATGAGATATTGTTTGGGCCAAGCTGGCTTTATTCCTGGGTTTCAGAAGCCCACACATGAGCTCTCTGAACTTTAGAGCAGATGATTAAGTTAGGTCCATTGTGCTCTTCTGAACAAGCCAACAAAGTCTTTTCAAAGTTTTGTTGGGTTTCTTTTAATATAAATGTCACACCTTTATAGAGCGAACCCTTTTTTCCTTTCTTCACAACAGTAAAAGTGCCTGAGGGCCTCAATCTGCAAGTGCTACTCATGAATTATTAACAAGGCTTCTCCTGCCATTGAAGTTACGCACAGGGGTGAGCAGTTACCAAGCTGAGCCTTTGGCCCAGAGAACCCATTCTGGCTTAGAAAGGTGCTAAGAATGTGCTTGTAATTGCACAGTTAAAAAAGCCAATTAAAAAAATGATTAATGCCACAAACAGCACAGCTTAACCAGAGGTGGGCCCCTCATCTTTGAGATAGAAACCCCCCGCAATTTCGTCATCTCTGTGTTGCTGCTTAATGCACAAAAGAGGCTGAGAAATCTGGCAGCCTGACCACATATTTTCCACTTACTAAAATGAAATGTGTGTGACCATTTCTCCAAGCTGCTTCGAGAATATCTACCTATTAACTTTCCACATAAGAGATTTCCCTGAGATTTTCCACTTCTCAAAAAACCCTATTCCATGTCGGCAGCTCCCGCGGAAGGATCTGAGACTGCAGCTACCTTTATTGTTTGGAAAGCCTGAGGGAGGCAAGCCCACGCTGCGTACTACCGCTGCAGTGGAGGGGTGCCAGGCCCGTCTGCTGGGTGATGACCACCAAATGGCTCACAGCATCGTGCTGGTCCAGGCAGCCCCACGCCAGAGGAGCCAGCTGAGCGTTTTCACAGAGGCTGAGCTTGACCCCGGGGAGCAGCTTTGTTCTTGGCCAGAGGTGCCTAAAAGCTATGTGGAGAGACCACAGGTGCAGATTATATTAATGCTCAGAGAAAGGGATGATACCTTGGTGAAAAATCTGCTCTCTCTGAGCTCCCCCACCGTAAACCATACTGCAAAGAGGTGTTTGGTGGCAAAGAGTGGCTCAGTAGTCTTAACTTGCTTCCCTGACCACCCCTGCAAGCTAATGGCCTGCACTCTGCTGACATGTCCACACTCTTTCCAGCTAAACAGGGAGGAAAAAGAGCGGAAGCTGGTAGGAAACAGTGTCAGAAGCTGCTGTTTCCTTGTAGGGTAGGTTGAACGTCAAGTGTGGTTTGCAAGACGTGCTAAGAGCCTTCTCTGGAAGTAGAGGATAAAACTCTTCCTCCTCCTGGAGATACTCTGTAAAGTCACCAACTCTGGCCAAGCTGCTGCGGATCCAGAGCTCAGCTGTTGTCAGGGTCTTTCAGCTGATGTAGTCCAAGCACTCGTGAGGAATGTGCCCTCATTTTATTACACAAGCAACAGTATATATCAGCATTTAAATATGTAGATGCAGAGGCTTCAAACTATGCATGCTTTGAAGCTCCTCTTATAGAGGTCTTCTGTCTAAAATCAGGTTTGGCTTTTTTTTTGTTTGCTGATGGTGTTTTATTTGGTAAAAAGAGAAAAAGCTTACTTTCTCCTAGATGCCCTCCCCAGGTTTTTTCTTCCGTGGGCAACTGGGTATGAAAAATGGGATGGCATAATATTAGCTGGTCAAAACAGAGGAAGGCAGGTCACATCTGGTACTTTATTGGTTACATTTCCTTTGAGCCCTGTCTCTTACTCTTCCACTTTCCTATTCTCTCTCTGTGTTCCCACCCCAATTGATTTTGTTTCATACCCGTCACTGGGAGACTTTGCACTGAGCTAAGTGTGCTTTGGGACATGGGAACACACAGTGCGTGTGTTCACGTGTGTTCAGTCCTGACCGTGACATCCTGGAATGCCATTTGTGAAGATGACACTTCCCTGTGAAGAACATTTAGTGCGGTACTGGGGTTTCCAGTTTTCTCCCTATTTCTAATTTTGTCTCCACTATTAACTCAGTCTGTCATTCTGGGCAGGTGTGTGTCTTTGGTCTGCTCTTTCCGTTCAGTGGGAAATATGAGACTTTTGCCTTCTTACTAAACCCAGCGTCAGGAAGATTAAAGAAAGTTTGAGAAATGTTTGCTAACCCTGGCAAAAACACACACTGTTCTAGGTGCCAGAAATGAAAAACAGCTAAATAACCATCTGGATATAATATCAATAGTTTCACAGCAACATAAAAGCATAGCTTATAATATTCATAGTGTGGCTGAAGCTGCTTATATTTTCTCTATATTAAAATACCAATTTATGAACCATATGTATAGAAGTTAGGCTGCAATTTGACAGGTTGTGCTGTCCCTGAAAATTTTGCCATCAAACACATCTTCAAAACCTGATTGATGACTCCTGTGTGGCGACGTTACCTCTATTTCTATCTGTAATGGACAGCAGGCACCTGCGAGAGATGGTTTATCTGCTTCTTAATTGTATTGTAATGTATATAGTTTCTGCAGCACAGATTAAGCCTCTATCTTTGACCTTCAGAGTCCTGAGACAGCATGTTTCCCTACTGCTTTTAGCAGGAGGTGATACAATCAGACTCGGCTTTAACACTTTACATCAGCCCCTGATGGGACTTCAGTCAGACAGGCAATGATGAGGGCTTGACTGACAAGCCTTGAACGTAACGCTCTGGCCTGAAGTGAGTAGAAGTTTTTTTGGGGAGAAGGCCCAAGCTCTGGTGGCTCTGGGTGCTGTGTAGGGTGAGCCCACATCTATCATCCTCTGTATTTTGCTGTGGAGACTGCTTTTGTATTTAACATGCACTAAAGAACTGTACCAGTAAATAAAGACTATGACCAGATCTATTCACTATGTCTGCTTGAACAACTTTGTTTACTTTAGGAGCAAAATCACTCTGCCACCTGCACATTTCTTCAGTGACAACCCTTTTGCTTCTCCTGTGCCAAAGGACAGAACCATTCCCGGCCTGGCGGTGTGAACCCTTCCCGCAAGGTTATTTGCACCTGGGCCCTTTTCTCAGCTCCCAGCAAACCTCTCCTTGGAGGAGTGGGACATACAGTGTAGTGATGGGAGCACAGGTTGGGGGGGGCAATGTCAGATGTGAGACTTATCTCAAGCCGGTATTGTACCAAACGTGGAGGTACTCCTCGTGGGAGAAGTCCCTGTGAGAGAGAGAGAGATGGCCAGAGGGAAACCCTGTTTATTTGGGAAATCTTTTTAAACTAAAGCAGCTTTTTAAACTAAAACAGAAGAGAAGAGCATATAGGCTTTCTGGACACTAGCAGTACTACTTGGTGACAAATTTGGTACTTGCTTCTCTAGCCTGTCATTTGCAAGATTTTAGCCTAGATTCTTGCCTCACCCACTGTGTCTTTGTATTTTAGGAAGAAGAGATTCCCTCCTTGCAGAGCTGCCACTAACCAGAGGACAAAATACCAGACAGCATGACTCTTGTGCCTCTCCGTCACAGGTATGAGGAAAGAGGGAACCTTTATTAATGAAAATTTAATTTGTAATATGTGATCTACCCATGCAGTGCTCTTACAGATTGGAGGACAGGGGTATTTATAATGCTGGAAAGGAGCCATGCTAGGGATGATAGATACATTATCATAATTAGAAACAAGAATAAATGTAGTAGAATGAAATAATAATACTTGTAGTTTAAACGGGGATATCAGCTCCATCCAGACATCCCTGAGAAAATACATAGTATGCAACATATAATTCTGCACCAGGGAGTTCAGGGAGGAATTCCTCATACTTGTGTCTCCAACCCCGGAGCCTTTGGGAAGCATGCTCTTTTCTCCATGGAGAGAAAAAATTCCTCTCTTTAGACAGGAATGAGAACTTGCACACTTAGCGACGCCACTTGTTTCACGGAGTGGACATAAATGAGAGCACAGGTTGCCTGTCTCCCTCATGAATTAGTCTTGAGAATTCAAGTATGTGAGTATGCAGCTCCTCCTACATTTAAGTCAACTGTTTTCTGTTTGCAGATCATGACCCTCTTGTCCTTTCTGCACTGCTAAATGGAGCAGGGTGGGGTGCGGATCTAGGTGGGACCCGGAGTTCTGTGAACAGTGCACTTTTGTGGGGAGTCACACCTGGGAAAAGTTCAGTCACTGACCTGACTTTCAGAAGAGAGCAGATTAAGTAGGAGGTAAAACTGTTTCCTTAAGACTGACATTTACAAGTAGATGGATGCATTCTGAAATGAATCAGAGTTAGTTAATCTGCTCCTACCTATGGTTTGTCTCAGGGCATTTATCAAAGTTATCTGAGACGCAGCGTTATCTGAGACGGACTGGTGGACAGATTTGTAGGGCACAGCTTGATGTTGAGAGTCCATTTAGGTTTTCATCATTTATTTTTTGTATTGATTCACTGTTACACCACACTGCGGCCATTCAAAAGTCAGATGGTGAAAAAAAAAAAAGTTCCTCAATTTTCTGACCTCTACTGGAGTCCTAAAATTCTTTGCTGTGCGTTTGCAAACAGGTCCTCAGCTCTTATGTCTTTTTTCTGACCTCAGATAAGCAACCTGATCGCGAGTAAGATCCCTGTTTTGGGCATGCTTGAGTGCACATTGCACTCTAAGTCTTAAATTCAGGCCTTAGGTTCCCAATAGTTTGTTCTCCCCTCTGCTTCTGAACTGAGCAAGAGAGGAATGGCTGAGTATTTCCTGGGGTTCATAGAGCTCCTGGTGAGGAGCTGAAAGGCATTCATTTAGCTCAGGACAAGCTGATGGGCCTCTGGGCAGTTTTGATAATAGATGGAGATGCCGACAGTCAGATGGGTACTTGTCCTCCGTACTAATAGCTCACAATAATGGCTGGATTTTTTTTTTAACACCATTCCATTTATTTTTTATATAATACCATGAAGAACTACGACAAAATAATCTCTCTAAAAGAATGCAAGTTAATAAAAGTATAAATCCACAAATGGAAGCATTGATCTACAAGGTGAATTACAGTATCATTAAAAAATCAATAGGTATTTGAAACTGCAAAATGCCAGTAGTTTAGCATCACTCCGAAGAGTTAATAGCACTTTTCAAAGCATCCAGAGTATTCAAGTGGGAGACAAAATGCCACTGTGTGAGGGGCTAAATTACAGGGCATCTCTCTTTCCTGATCTCTGGTAATGGAATATGGAACTTTTCAACTCTAAGTAACTTTGGGATCTACTAACGCAATTGAGAGTTTTGACTGTCCTCTGTGCAGTGGTGTAAGTCCTGTTCTCCAGGTAAAAGATCTCTCTGTCTGTCTCTGCCTTCCTCCCCCAATATACTTCTCATTAGAATCAGGTTTGGGTACTTTTGATCAGGAGAGTATACAAGTGCCGCCTCACCAGCACAGTCCTGCTCCCACACCAGGAATGGGAAAGGGCGCAAGGAGGTTATGCAAACTGGATGGAAACCTTTCTTACCCTGAGACATCTGAAAGGATCACCTTGTATAAACACTTTAAATAAATCAGTTTTGAAACTGATTTTTAAATAGTGTGGCTATGCAGTCTCATTGCATTGAGTGACTAAAACCTACGCAACCACACTGCTTATGCTCTCTGTGGAGATGAAACCAGTCTACAGAGCAGTTTCTTCTTGACAGCATGGGAGAAGAATTGTCACTATCTTGCTGCATCTCTTAACATTATATTTGTCATGTCTTTATTTGCAGTGGCTGCTCTGTGGACGAACACAGGATAGCTATCTGCAGAGCTGCCAATCAATAACTTTCATCAATATTCACTTAATTTTTAGAGAACAATCACACTGCACCAGGAGATAAGGACAAGTCGGTGTGTCAGACAGCTTGGTGTGCGCTGCTGTTATCTCTCTATCAGTGCTGTTCTGAGGCACTCCAATGAGCTTAAGCCAGTACCGTCTATGTTATAGAAAAACACACAAAATCTCTGGATAGTTCACTTGTCTTTCTGCTGGATACCAAACCGCCACCTTCTGTAGAGCAACTAGTCCTTACCAGTCCCCCTCATAGGCCTTAATAGCCCTGACCAGCCTCACCTGGGGGGTTCCTCCACCCACAGCGCCTGCCCACGGGCACAGGAGCTCTATTTAGACTCAGCCCTGGGCCTTCAGCTTTGGTCAGAGCTGTGTTGCAGAAGTGATGGTCTCTGGCTCAGCCGTGCTTGTGCCTGGCTGTGGACCCTGCTGCTCCAGACCTGTGGGCTGGCTTAGTCAAGGACATTCCTCGTCACCATGAAGTTGTCTGATGTAGGCTGCTATCTCCAGCTTACCTTGCTCAGGTACTGTGGGATGGGGCTCTGGTCAGTAAGGCACCGGTCCTCCTAGCCCTGTTATTCTGCTTGCCTCCCTTCCTGTCCCTTAGGGAGCAACTGGCCCGTGCTGCTTCCTGATCGTAGCAGAAGTGCCAAAGGGCCATCTGGGGCAATCTTCAGTGCTGAGAGTTATGTTTTCACAAATGAAAGCTCTGGAAAGAAATTCCTCTCTACTAATAAAGTATAGGTGTGAAGAAGTCATTAAATATTTGGGTGACTCCCCTCTGCTCCTAAGCCATTACAAGCTGAGGATGCATGAGCTGCATTTGCTCAAGCAGTAACTGCTCTGTGATCTGTTAACTACTGCAAGTGCCTCATGTGTTGGTGGAAGAGGTGCTTGTGTTTGAAGAGGTGGCTTATAGATGCTGCTTTTGCCAGGAGGCTGCCTGGAGTGGAGATCCCCCATGTCCTGTCTAGATACTAAGGCTGACAGGTGCTGTTTGGGTTCCTGCACTCAGCAAGGTTGCTGTTGCGATGCCTCCAGGAAGACTTGTAGGGCAGAACGAGGTTTACAGTTGCAATATCCTTTGCACTTGCAGTCAACCAGGCATTATCCAGGAGCACCGCGCACAACTTTAGATGTATCACATCACAACCATTGATGTGAAGCAGGGAAAGATGAGACCGTATAATGTATTCCGTGGCTAGGAGCTGCAACCCCAGGTGCCTCAGCAGTTGTGGTCAACTTCTGGTCTGACTCCTCTGAATGGTAAAGAGGAAATGGATTGTGCTTCTGTGGACTCAAAGTTTTCCATTATCTGGCAGACTGCTGGATTCCAGTTTGACAGCTGAGAAAAAATAGAGGAATTTAACAATTCTTCAGGTAAAGCAAGAGAACAAAAATCAAATATGTAGTCCAACCATCACGACTACAGCTTTGCTGGGCTCTCGTCCAGCTCAGGCATGGAAAAGGTGTCCACCTCTGAGTGTGTGGGAGTAGCTAGAGGCACCAATTTTGAATCTGCCTTTACAACTAATTCCTGGAAGTCTTTCTGTTCAGCAGCATCCCTGCACGCGCCTCGTGAGCCAGTCCAGCAGGTGTGTGTGAATGCTGCTTGTTGCCTCTGTCACCTAAAAGTTGGCACATAACGCACAGTGAGAATTAAACTGGAGTCTACTGCTTGGCCTTTGTGTGTTAGCGTTTCTTGTCAGGGAGGCAGGGGACATCAATAACAGGCAGAAGGGATGCAGACAAGGGCAATGACCTCAGCAGGCTGTTTTCCCAAAAGGCCTGGAGCCAGCCTCTGCTTTCAGACACTCGCCTTTTCCAGTAGGACTGACAGTGAAAACTAACAGTAAGGAAAAGTCCCACATAGCAGATGCACTGCCTTAGTCAGAGCAAAGTGGCAGTTAAACTTTATATTCAACTTGCCAAATTACCTCAGCTGAAAGTAATTTTGCAGCAACTGTGCACAAATGCAGCAAGCAGTTGTCCTGCAGGTGAATTTGAATTACTTGATAAGTGCCTAACAAGTCTCAACCTGTTTTTTATTTTTTTGGGAATCTTATTCCTAAATTGCTTTACTGTGTTGGTTGTAGGCTTCTTATTTTGGGTGTGTATTTTGTAATTGGGAGTGAAGGGCCTGAGTCCTGGCTCTTAAGTGAAGGCAGATTCCCCTTTTGGTTGGTGCCTTTGAAATTTTCTTGAAGTGGGATCGTGTTTCTGCACGGAGCAATTCTGTGTTGTTTGGTGGAAGGGAGGAAAACACTGCCACGTCCATGCTGTGAGTGTAATGACACCTCCGAAGAGGGACTCTGAAGTTCATTTCTCTTCCCTTTTTCTTTTCAGGCTTGTTCAGACTGCTCCAGGATTTCTCCTATAAACTTATAGCTGTTCTTTCTGGAAAAGCCTTCTGAACAAGTCAATGTCATAGTCATACATGAATATTTGCAATTCAAATGCCATGAGATGGATATTCATATCAAAAGGGCTTGTGCATTCATCCCTCAGGAGAACTGACATCACGTGGCCTATATGAATCAGCCCAAACAATCAAATCGGCTTAATCAGTAAAAATGGCATAATTATCCAGTGTGGTTTATAATTAAAGGATAACTGTTTGAAAGAAGCTCCCATGAAGCCTGTGGTGAGGAGCGTTGCGTAGAAGTGCTGGGTGGAGAGCACGGCCTCCCCGACACTGCCAGAGCCGCTCTGCGGAGGTGGGAGTATGCACCCAAAATCACAAATGTCTTATTTGCTGTGCCATGGTCTGCATCACAGTTGGAATTCTGCTTCTTTTTAATTGCCTTATGCAATAAGTCACACATGCTAAAAATGACTAATTAGCTTCAACTGTTTTTACTTGTAGTGGGTTTGTCCTGGATGGCTCAGGCTGGATCTGTCCATACAGCTATGCCATGGTGCTTCCTGAGGGAGCTTTCGTTTCAAAACAAAGTACAGGCACAAGGCATAAAGGTGCCAAAAGAAGTATAGCGGAGGAATAAGAAAAATAATTGGGTGTTTTTTAGGTAATTATGCCAAAAAGCAGGGTGTCCTGACTGCAGCCTTCCCCCTTCAGCCCTCCTTCCTGTGCAGGAGTGAAACGTGCTGGGGAAGCTTAGAAACTGAAGTTGAAGGACGTTCTCTGCTTTTTTTTTTTTTTCTCTTTATTTTATTTTTTTTTTAAGCAGCAAGTCCTCTTCTCAGTTAAGGGTGTGCAGAAGGGCTGCCAGAGCAGTTCAGTTTGTATAAACCTACCAACAACACTTTGTTCAGTTGGTGCTTCTGTGTCTCTTCTGGTACATCTTGTTCTTCTGACAACCTTCCTTCACTCAGTGTTTAACTGCTCTGGCCGCTAACTTTCCTAGAACCAGCCTTTTGAAAGGGTGAAGGGGAATAAAAGGAAAGACTTGTAGTTTTCTTCCTTCAGAGCCTGGCAGCCACCTGGCTCACTGTTACTGAAAGCAATGAAATTGTGCCCTAAGTTCGCGCTTAGCTCTGAGCGCTAATTCCCTTTCCCCACTGACATCATTACGCTCGTTTACTAAAATCTTCTTAGGGCCAAGAGGCACCAGAGGGCCCAGAAGGGGCTAATGCCAGGTGGTTAAACAGCGGCATGTTGCTCATACAGGGAGCCGGGGTCTGGGCTCGCTTTTATTGCTGAGGCTGTATGGGCAGGGATCGCTGGAGGGCACTTCAGAGTGGGAAGGCTGCTCTCAGATGTGGAGATGGGGGATTTTGGGGAGGGGGGCAGGAAGAGATCCATTTTGCTGGGTCAGTCCTGTGGTACCCCTTCCCATAGGATGGACAGCGAAGCATCTCAAAGTGTCTCCCTCTGACTTCCCAGGGTGACAGTGCAGCTACCGCAGGGGGAGTGGGATACCCAGAGACTGCCCAGCAGTGCACAGAAATGAGTATTGGCATGTCCTGCTTCACTGGAGTCTTGAGTCTCACTCACTCCTTAACTCTAGTTGGATGATGAGGACTGAGACCTTGCAGGCACCAATAATGGGCAGAGGTTATGGTCAACGGTTACAGGAAAACAGCAAAGAACTTTCTTAGATGTTTCACTGGCAATGTCCTGTTTCTCTACCAAACACAAAGCTTTCCTAAGCCCTGCTGTCAGTCTTTTTATTTCACTTTATCAGCTTGGCTGCAGGCAGGGTAAAGAGGGAGCAGTTTGGACCTTTTTGAATTCCTTAGACTTTCTAGTTAGAGATTCACCGAAGAACTTCATACCCTGAGCCAGTGGAATTGCCTTTTCCCTGCTATTCTACTCTCCCTTCACTGGTGACTTACCACACAGACTGATTCCCGTGGGGCCTCCTCCTCCCTGCTTGGGGCTCGTCGAGCCCAAGGGCTGTTTCCATCTATCTGCTCTGAGCAGGTCTCCAGGGTGGTTTCGGCTCCACCAATACATTTATGAATAGACAAGCCAAAGTACGAGTGAGAGATGGGAGATGGGTTTCCTTCTCCACCATACGCTGCAACCAGTTTGCTGAACTTTTCTCCCATTTGGGCCGGGTGAGGGTCTGTGCCCCGTGCGACGCTGCGTCCCCAGGCCCGTGGGCTAATGGCAGTCGCACTCCACATGCCAGCCCTGTGCTTCTTGTTCTGTGTTCACAAATGACTCTGAGAGAAATACAGTATGTTCATGGCAATCTGTGAGCTCAAAGGGATGTGCTGTGTCAGATGAACCCTTATGAATTATTTGCCTGGCACTAATGGGAAGATAGCAGCCTTGAACGGATAAATATGCCCTCTCCAGGAAAAATTTGGTTCCTTAATGGAGATGCAAGGGAAGTCATCCATCCTTCTTAATGTTTAAAATAAAAATTGCCTGCTTGTTAGCTGTGATTTATTGTTTTTGCTTGGGTCCTACAAATGGAATGGATTCAGAAGGTTAAGCCCAGATGAGCTCATGCTGTTCAGCTGGATGATATTAGGAGTTAATCCCTTTGCGTGGTTCCATGTTCTGTAATACCTCTCAAGCCTGATGATTGCAGCTGTATTTTAAAAGCTTTTTTTTCTTTTAAGACAATCTGCTGGAAATGTGAAGCTGGTAAAAATAAAAGAAAATATTCTCTTATTTCCATAGAAAAGACACAGTATTTGTTTCCATATTTAAACGTTTCTTTGAACTGGCTTGCAAAACAAATTCAGGATTGATTACAGCCTTCCAGTGATGACTTGTAAATTCAAATCTATTATAGAGATGTAACTGGTAATGTTTCCCACAAGTGCTGCGAGTAATTAAAGGTCTCCTTCACAGTTTTAATAACCTGCTTGTTTCCTGGCTACTAAATAACTCTTTTGTTCCGTGTGGGTTTTCTTTGCTTTGTGTTGCTGGCACTTAAAATGGCTGGTTTCTCGGAGCCCATGGACTACTATGTGTTTTAACTGTAGCTCATCAACAGATAGTTTTATAGCCTTCTGGCTACAAGGTAATTAAATAGATGTATAACAAATCTACCCTGTAGACAAACTCCAAGCGTGTGCTTGGGTGACCTAGGGGTCCCAGCAGGGGTTGTCTATCTTATTCCCGTGCTAACAGAATGTTTTACGGATTTGCTACTTAGGTGAAATCCCCGTACAGGGTTTCTGAGCCATCTACCAAACAGCTGATCCACTCATCCAGGTTAACCTTCTTGTTTCCATCTGTGTCACAGGACTGAGAGGATGGAAAGTGGATTGCAAATAACAGACTTGCTCTCTTTGAAGAATTGTGGGAACACTGCAATGCCCCAAGCGTTTGTAACATGCCTCTGAGCTAAATATCAATTAAAGTAAGCTTACTTTTGAAAGAAAGCCAGATTATTGCTAACTCTGGCTTTCTTTTTAATTCTCATTAGTTTTATTTACAGCTTCTGTGTAAAAAAAAAAAAAAAAAAAATCCATATGATGGCAGAGAAACTTGATCTGAGCAAATCCTAATAACCTGAAAATCAGAAAGCAGAGTAAAGGGCTTAGCATAGGTAAGCATGCCTGTCCTTTCTTTTAAGGTCTGAGTTTAAATGCAAAACTCTAGAACATTGTGGTTCAGATAGATGGCCTCGGTCTGCTCCGTCGGGGCCAAGCAGAGCTAGTAAGAAGCTCCTTCTCTTCTCTAATAGTATTTTGTGTATCAGCTGTTATTCTAAGCTCCTTGTGGGCATATGCTCTGAAGAAATGAACTCTGCAGGCACACCACAGGGGTGCTATTTTCAAGTTCTGTGTGATCTGTAAGTCAATCAAGTAATTCTGAGGGCATGACTTTTGATTTAGGAGTGTTTAGGCTTGCCAGTGCCAGGAATGAAGCAGAAAGTAACAGAATTGGTGTTTGGAAGGCAACTAAGTGATGGAGGAGAAAGAGATGGGAGAAGGAGAAAGCTCAGTATTCTAATGCGATTCATACCTTTCTTTTCAATTGTTTTCTTTTTCATGTGTTTCTTTGGTTTCTTTCCTACTCCTTCCTCTGCTCTCCTCTTCTGCTTCTCACCTGCTTAGGTTCAAATAATACATAGTGCTAAAAACCATTGGTCCTGTTTTTTATCTGCAGAAATGTGTAGAAGAGATTAGAGTTTAAGGGGCCTCCATTCTAGGCTGGATTCTGTGTGACTAAAATAGATTAACAGTACCCAGGTTTGGCCAAGAATATAATATTGGCTCTTCTGCTGTTAGAGAGAAGTTGGTCTTGAAGTTCATGAATCTGGTTCAGCAGGGCCAAAAGGGAGGTCAGCTGTGCTGAACATGATACTTTGCCTTGTTGTTTGAGTGGAATAGTTCTCAAGGTCTAATCTTTCGGTTTGTCCCCTCTGGTGTAGGCTAAAAAGCTTCCTAGTTGAGGCTGAACTAAGAGTTGAAAAATATTTTGGTTTTCCACTGTCCTCTGAATGACCTTGGGCAACTCTAATCTCAGTGCATCTGTTCAACAGAAACAGTATGCCTCTCCCAGGAGTGGGAGAGGTAAGTCATGAATGTTTACGGCATCTGAGTGTTTCAGAGCAATGAGGAGCGTACAAATACCTACAGAGATAGGCAAACTTCTGGAGCTGTACATTGGAAATATCATCTTTATTTAGTGTATGATAGCTAATAACTTGTGAATTGCTTTAAATGAGCATGGCTAAATTCTGCTTAGCTTTCATATAAAGCAAAATAGTAATATGAGCTGTGAGCCTAAATTAGGCTGTGTCAAGTGCTTGCCAGTAATGTTATCCATGCTAGTACTAGCCATTTTTTTTTAGCAGGCTTTTCTGTGGAGCACCTGCATGTCACCACTGAAACAAGCAACTCACCAGCTTGTTCTTCATATCTCATACTATACCTTAAACTGCCCCAAAGCTACCATAAAAATCAGCTCAGTGAGATGAGAATCCAATCCATAAACTTTAAGTTGCTATACTGTGTTGGCAGGATGGGTAAGCATTGTGCACCTAACTGGGTGGCTGTGTAAAAGCCTCTAGGAAGTGTGCAATGTGTAGCTAAAGGGTCCCTGCTGTTGTATTTTTAGTTAAACTTGGAGCTCCAGGACGTACTGCTGCCTGCTGAGCACCTGGCACCCTAGCTCTTTATTTTAGGTTTTGACCATACTTAAAGAAGGATGGGGGAGTTCTCCAGAGATGCAGCCTTCAGGAGGTACCTTCCCATCCCCTGGGCCTCAGGTGACGCACCTGGAAATGACATGCATTGCATTTGAGAGGGGTGAAATCAGAGGAGCACATCTGGAAAAGGAAGCAGAACTTTCTGCCTGCCCAGTTTATAGAAACGATGCATTGTTGTTTAACAGGAGGGGATTTTCACTTTAAGATTTAGTAGAAAAATGCTTCAGCACACTATGCTGGGGGAAGGTGTAGATAATGAAGCTTTTTCAGCTCTTGCTGTGCCAGCCACATCTGTGGTTTCTGTTATGTTCTGTGGTGTGGACTCTCCACTGCAATAGTCCCAAAAGAGAAGGAATAAACTTCAACAATCAAAGCATTTTTGTAACACTGGAAATTTAGATATATTCTTCATATTTTTAAAAATGTGAGAAAGCAAGAGTAACACAAAGGTTCAGAGCTGTAAGTCGTACTTCATCACGTGTTTTGGCTGCAGTAGTAGTTAAACAGTTTTTCAAAACTCCTTCTATAAACTTGGTTGGATAATGGCTCCTTCAAAGGAAATAATTTTCCTCTAATTTGCTGAACTTCAAGTACACCAACAAAACAGTGGACAAAGGCATACTTTGCTTGTGATCTCAAAAAAAAAAACCCACAAAACCAACTCCCCCAAAAAACACTGTTGCCAACACACTTCTTAAGAGCTTATTAAAGTACTAAGCTATTATGGATTAAAGCAATGTCCTGGTTTGCATACAGGTTAAAAGACAAAGTGATGAAAAGCTTTTTAGTTACACTTCAGCGCAAAGCTGCATTAATTAGGACGTACCTCAATATTTTGTTAAGACATGTTTTTTGGGGGTTAAGCAAGATGGAGATGATGGGAACTCCAAGGAGCTTTCACGTTTCAGTGCTTTCCAATGGCAAATTAAATACAGAATCAATAAATGTTATATAATGCCAATGGGAAGAATGAATTTAAACCATGCAAGAGCACTGAAGAGTTGGTAACTGATTAATGAATGACTTGAGGGAAAAGGCTTGGATGTTGCTGTGCACTGCTCAGCAAACTTTGTGTGACAGGTCAAAAAAAAGACAAGTGACTAGCATGTACAGGACAGAGAACAGGACTGAACATGTGCCAGAGCACGTGAGTGCTCCTACCTGATGCCAAGTTTGGTCCTCAACAACCTGGGAGCTGCATTAGAAACTGAGGACTTCAGCTGGAAAGGAACTCCAGAAGCTCTCACAATGAACCTGTTACTGAAACAGGTATTTTCAAGAAGATGAACTATAGTTAGGAATCTTTTTCTGCCCCTCCTGCTTTTACTTTCTTATAGTCTGGCTTCTTGCCTGCATACCCTGGAGTACAGCACAAGTGACAAGACCTCCACCTTGCTGCTTGCTGGAGCTTCTCCCCTGCTGCCAGAGACTTGTTTCAGGCACATTGCTGGCTCTGGCAGTGCAGCTCAGGGGTCCCTGTGGATCCTGGCAAAGGCATCGCCTTTTCAGGGTGCCACCTACGAGCCCAGCTCAGCCACTGGTTGCTTTGGCCCTCAGCAATTGCTAAGGTCGTGAATTTGTTACAAAATGCCAGTCCCGTGACTGTTTACAGCGTGGTTCACAAGATTATACACGGAACCAAAGCCAGATCTTTGGGGTTTTACCCTGATCATGAGGACACAGTCAAAACCCACTGTCTGACAGGGCTAGGCCCTGGCGTAACATACTTGGCGGTAACTTGCCTCCCTGATGTGGTTATGGAGAAGTAGTAAGCAAGACTGGTCTTTTTTCATGTTAAATCTCCCTATGACGCTTTCCTCTTCTTTCCCTGTCTCTGTGCTGCTGGTTAACTCTTCGTGATGTGTTTTGGCTTTGCTTTTACAAGCTGTAGACAAAAAAGAATGGCGTGCCATATTGCTGAGCAAAAAAGCGGCAGAGCTTTTTGGGGTAGTTGCAGCGTGACAGGTTTCCCCGGGGTGTTTGGGTGGCACGCTGCATCCTGACCTGCGGCAGATGCGCTTTGGGCTTCTGCTTGGCTTTCCTTATTTCACACGAGCGTCCCACAGCTGTGCTGCTTTCTGTGAGACTGCAGAGCTTTTTTCCTGAAACAGGAAAGAAAACGCAAGAGGAGAGCTCTGCCTTTACCTTCACCCGCTTGTGCCAGGGATGGTAATTTCAAGAGGAAAGCAGATGCTTTTGCAGTATCGGCTGCCAGGGCCAGCAGTGAGGTCGTACCGGAGCCCTGGATCAGGAGCTGAGCCTGATAAATATCTTTCTCTGCTTGGTCGGTGACTCTCTCATGAATCAAGGCAGTCATCCTGGCAGTTGGTGGGGAGAAATAAAGCTGAGGACACATGGATTAATGCAAGCTGCAGGAAGGCTTTTTCCTGGGCTTGAAAAGCAGCGGTGAACTTTGAGCAGAGCACCGTCTGAGAGCAATTGCTCAGAGTTTACCTTTATCATTTTTCTGTGATACAGTAAAGCACGCTGGATTTGGGATAACAATTCAGTCTGCTCATAGTCAGCTATGCATAGAGGTTCCCGTCATCTGACGGCAAAACCTGAAGCTGGAGCGTACCCTGTTGAGCCACCCTGGGTGCCAGCCAGATGCGTCCTGAACCCCAGTGTAGCCAAGGTACGGTCCCCGTTCCAGGGAAGGCAAAGCAGCGTGCCTCCAGGAGAGCAGCCTGGGCTGCAAATCCCTCTGCAAAGCAGGGTGCTGCTCAGAGGTGGCCCGTGCCTGAGAAGCTCCCCTGTCGCAGGGAGAGCCTGCAGGAGCGAGTGAGGTGCTCCCTGCCTTGTCCGCTCAGGGATCGCCCCCGTCTCCGGCTGGAGAGTTCATGGCAGGGAATCTTCATACCTAATAGCTACTGAAAAATTTCTCGCTTAAAGGTTTCGCTGTAGAAAGGGAGAAGAAGGGAAGATCAGGTTTTGATGCGGTTCACATGCATTCCTCCTTGAACAGGAGGAGGAAGGAGCAGACAGATACCTCAGGCTTTCACCATTCCTGCCAGGTGACTAAGCAGCAATTTTATTTTTAACAAAAGCTAATGCTAGGAAAGTGAATGGAGCTGATGATACATCTGAAAGCGTTTGTGTCACTTCCTGCATTGTGAAAATCCACTTAGCCTTTGAGAGATGCATTGCATTGCGTCGTATTGATTTTTCTACTTGGGGTTGAGTGTGCTCGTTCGCTTTCTCCCCTGTGACAGATTAGGTCATCTCTGCCGAAGGTCACTGATGGTTTTTCAGCATCTCTTTCATTACTGGAGCTGGGGTTTTGGCTTCCCCGTCTGTGCTTGTTTTGGCCAGCAGATGGTACTAAATGAAAGGTTAATATTGAAAAAAGTTTTCTTTTGCTGTCAGGCTGAGCTCAAAGAAGCTGCACTTCTGATAACGCAGAGGCCTATAACAGACAAAAAACAATTAAAAATGCTTATAACCTCAAATTGCCTTTCTTTGCAGAATTGCTTGGTTTTACGATTAAAACATTTGAATTTAAAACTTGGCAGTCATGTAAATGACTGCTAACTGCATAGTGAATAAAAATGGCAGTGTGTTGTTTCACATCCTTCATGGCATCTTTTATAGAAATGAATAAATGCTAATAAATAATTAGGCTTTTAGCAAAAACAAAGCCATAAAAGCAGTCATGAAGTGATTTCATTATTAAAAGAAAAATAATTTACTTTAAAGAATGTATATCTAAAGGTAGTGCTTGAAAGCATTAATATAAAGTGTTTATCCTCTAAGATTAACATGGAATTTTCATCCGCTATTTTTATCCTCTTGCCACTTCATTTTCTCTTATGTCACAGCGAGTGTAAGCCATCTCTCGTTGCCAGATGTTGTCTGTCCTGCATTGGGAGGGGTGTTAGATGCCCTTACTCCACTTCTTTTCAGGCGGGCTTGGACAAAGCCCGCGCTCTGCATTTGCTAGCTTATTGCTGCTGATTTCTGTAAGCCCTCGGCATGGCCTTGCTGTGTTAGTCACTGTTTCAACATGTAGACGCTCCAGAGGCCCCTGTCTGGGAGGAGATGCAGAGTAATGCTGCTGAACTCTTGGAGCTGCAAAGAGGCTCTCCCCGCTCCTGTTACAAGGAGTGTATCACACATTTGGGTCACTTGCTGGAGAAGGCTTGTCCTGGTTTGAGGACAAGGACAAGGCTGCAGTCCTTGCCAGCTTCTTGTAGCTGGGAATTCCCCCCCCCCCTATTTTGCTCTCCCAGATCTCAGCATAGAACTATTGGCCAGTTGACATGATACTTATGAAGTTTGTTAGAGCGGTTATGCAGAGTGTCACTGCTAGTGACCTTGCGTGGCTCCTGAGCTGTTACTGGAGTCCGTGGGCTGCCCCTGAGAAGGGCTGCTGTGCTTCTGTGCCACCGGCACTGCGTCCCCTCTGAGCACCCTCGCTGTGCATGGCTGCTGCAGCAAGCAGCTTGGGCGGCGTCTGGAGCGCTGTGACAGGGGGGGCTGAACACAAGGCTGCAGGCAACAAATCTGCCCACTTTGGCTCATTCTGTGACATCCCCCACGGATTTCAGTTTTTCCCCCCCTCTGCAAAACAAGTATAATATTTTAATATTTCACTGCGAAGTTGAGACCTGCATTCATATTTTCAAGAAAACGTTATTGCTATTCTGTTAACTTCTCCAGTCCAACATTGTGTTCACATCTGGGAGGAACTACATGTGGAAAATTGAAATACAACTGTTACCAGGAAGAAAATAGGACTTTCAGAATATGTTGTTAGAAAAAACAGGTTAGGAAGAAATAATGGTGGCATTTTTCAGCTTGAATTGTAAAATAATTTTACATTTTATCTGGGAAATATTTTCTTCCATCTAGTGTTAAGATGGTATTTTGTAGGTATATTTTGTATATAAATGTATTTATCCTTTTGTCTTCAAGTTTTGTACGCATAATGCTAATATGAATAGTAAAACTGATAGGGATTTATCAAGAAATGCAATTTAAGACTGAAATCAAATGTGACTGAAATGCAGAATTGTGGTTCAAAGCCCAGATGGACCCTGTCACTTCTCCTATGACTTGTGATACCACCTCTCTGTTGCATGTTGTTTGTCAAACAGTGTACTACCAATAGTGCATGGAGCACGTTAAATGATGAACGTGTGTATGCATCTGCAGAAATGCGGTACGGGGGGGTGAGCCACAAGCATTGCACGCATTTGCTGAGTCTCAGGACCCTGCATCTTTCACCCTCTGAGCTGCAACCAAATGTGGAAAACTATAATCCTTAAGGAATTAGTTTCAGAAAGTGAAGAGGGAGTGAAAGAGGTGTTATAATGGAAGCTGCAACTCAGCCTTGACAGTGAGGAATGTGCGTCTGCTAGCTGGTAACATCAAATGTGAAAGACTGTTCTTTAGAAACCTACCCATAATCTCCACCTGCTTCTCCAATTTCTGCCCGCTTTCCCCTTTACTGCTGTGATGTGACTGCTCTCTGTCCTTGCTGTCTGGAGCCCCTTCCCTTCCAGCCTGGCCCTGGGGCTCTGTTTTTCCTCTAGTAATTCTTCCCACACTGCTAAAGCCTCTCAGACCCTACAGAGCTCCTATCAGGTACACCCTCTTCATCCTTCTGGGCCAGGCAGCTGCCTTCCACATCTCTCCCTGTGCTGTTCCTCCCAAAACACGCCCTTTGCTCTCTGTGACACTGTCACTGCCCAGCCCTCTGTCAGCCCTTCAGCAATGTCTGCTGGAAGATCTTTCTCTAAAGGTCTGAGAGGCTGCTAGAAGTGTAACAGGAATTTTGATGGCATTTTCTGCCTCCTCTACAGCTTGGCTGCAGGAAATCTTGCCTACAAAGCCCCAGGTAACCACTGTCTTTATGCGCACACTTCGGCATCCTTCTTGGGTTATCCCCTCCTTCCAAATGAAAGTCTTGGCCAGTCTTGCTGGCACCATGTCAGTGTCCGCCTTAGCACAGCTTTTGAGGTCTCTCTTTCTGACTGCTACAGGCATCACCACTGTCCCGCTGTGACTCAGAGTGATATCCAGTGTGTGGATATCATCTAGACCTCTGCAAATGTCCTTATGTCCAAAAGGAGCCTATGTTTCACAAGCTGACCTTGAATGAAAGCTGTGAAGGATACAGTCCTTCCTTTCCTTCCACACAACACCTGCTTGGACTGTAACCCTTTCACATCTCTGTTATTGTAGTATGCTCCTCTCCATCCTTAGGAAACCTCCCTGCATCTTCGTGGCATGCTTAGGCAAGGACTTTGTCTTGTTTTGAGTTCCCATCTTTCACCCCTCTCTGTTCTAGCACGTGAGATGTTATTGATCTCTCCTTTGACTGCTTTCACAGTCTAGTGACTCTGACCCCTTTGCAGTGAGATGTCAAACCTTGCTTCTGACTGGCCCACAAGAACAACTTTCCCTGTCCCTTTGGCTGCAAAGGTCTCCTTATGTTTTATTTCGGTACAACAGATTTCTTAAATTCTCTGGGCTTTCTATAACACATATTAGTAGAAATTCTACTAAAAATGTCCATGTGAATCTCGATCTGAATCTCTCCCAAACTGTCCTCTGTCTCAACAACAAATGAGGAGGTTTAAGAGTTAGACGATGCTGCTGGTGTGCTGAGATCGCTGCCTGTCACAATGAGCAATGGTGTTTTATTGGTTTTCTACTCCTATGCTTACCTCTGTCGCTGATGTCTTGTTTTGTACTAGATTTAAGCCTCTGGCAGACAGAAAGGCTTAATATTTTTTGGCTGCATTATACCTCCTTCTAACTGGTAGCTAGAAAAGTAGTGGACAAAATGAACCCCACTACTATTTATAAAACGAGCATCTAACCAAGAATAGAGGATTTTACCATGTAAGCCTCTATAACTGCCCTTGCTTGTTTGCAGCATAACCTCCCTGGAGTTACTCCATCAAGGTATGAATTGGGAAGATTATCCACACCTCCTTGCATCACCGCCTGGGATAGAACAGCCCTGTGTTTGAAAGGTGAGTTAACAAAGTGAAAGCTAAAAATGGAGTGCTTGCTTTAGAAAACAGCACTGTTATGCCATTTTCTGACTTGGAAAACAGAGGCGTTCAGCTTGTGTATAAACCTGCTTGCAGAGTTGGGGCCTTGAGTCACTGAGTGATGTTTAGATACTACTTAGTAGTACTGCTGTATTATGTATTAAGTTGTGACATAACTGCTTAAGGACTTGTACTGTTTTCTAGAGTAATTCTTGAATTTCCTAGTTTTATTTGTCTCTTTCAGAGGTTTCTCCAGAAATATCTATACAACTCAAACCTTTGAGTGTATGTTAGGAGCTTCAGTATTTTTTAAACCTGTTTTTTGTGCTGTGTTCACTACTGCTCTTGAATGCTCATCACGCTGAGCAAGTCAGATGGATTCTTCTAATTCCTAGATTTTTCAAAGCCTTACATAGCATTTAAGCCACAGGGTTCTCTCTAAAATCAGTGAGAGCAGTATGACTGAAATTCTGTGTAATTCCCTGGAAGTGTAACGCTAGTTATCTTTTAATAGTTCAACAATATTCTTCTGCCTTCGATTCTTGGGAGCAGATGCAGGTTAATTAAACTGTAAACTGAGCTTGCAGCAGGTGATTATCATCATTATTTATTCAGGATTTATAAGGCTAGTGAAAATTACCCCTTTCTATACTGCGACAGAAACTGTGTGTGTATCTGTCCATTCAGGAAAGAGCAACATAAAGCCATGCATACGGTCTGCCATAAATCTTAACAGCTGTGCCATTTATTCTCACGTGCGGTATAATACATCTACCCGCAAAATAAAGATTCATTTGTAAAACACTCTGAGGGCCATGGTGTACGCCGGGTATGTCAGCAAAGTTCAGTTCGTGACACTAAAAGCTCTCAAGTGCCAGGAGCACAGGACTGGAAGGGAATAATGGCATCTAGTCTAGTGCCACATAATCACAGACAGCCCCATCAGCGATACTGCTGCTCCAATCTTGTTTTTTCAGTTCGGACTAGACTTTACAGCTAGTCTGCTGTCTGAGGAGGTGGAGCCGAAACACGGAGCAGTCCTGTCCTGCTCCCATTAGAATCAATCAAAATGGCGGCAAAGACAGCAATTAGCGAGTTTGGCCTCGGTTGTGGTTTCAAGTCCTGAGCTAATGTGGAAAAAAAGCAAACGGAGCTGCTCAGTGTGGCGAGGTCCATAGAGCATCTACTCCATGCACTGAAACACACTTTTCAGTATCTTAAAGGGCTTTGCATGGTAATTAGAGATTGTAACTGCAGAGTATCAAGGAAGAACGCCTGCTCTAAGCAGGTGCTCGTGCCTGCAGTAATGCCGGGAGTCTGAAGGAGAGATTTCACCCATTAAAACTGGTTTGAGAAAACAAACCCATTTAGGCAGCTGCCAAGGCCTCGAGTTACTTTCATTTCCCATCTGGACAGGATTTGAATCAGTGACATAAGGGCAAAAAGCTTGCTCCCCTGTTACAAATTCCCCGAAACTTCTGTTTCACCAGCTCTCCTTACTGACAAAGCTTTCTCTTTAACAGCTACCTCTCGCCTCCTATCTGGATGGGGAGGTCCTACAGCTCTGGCACTAAAATTCATGCAGTTTTACAAATAAGTTACATTTCCAGACTATCGGTAACGTTTCTAAACATACCTATCTGTCTTGAACATCCAGGCAGGGATTAGCCTAGACGCATCTTTTAGTCTAATTGGATAATTGCCCCATACTGTAAAGGCAGCTAAGAATGCCTCCCCCCCCCCCCTTTTCATATTATTTGCATGTATTTGGGGAACATAATTAGCATAACACACTAAGTAGCTGTTGATGCTAATTACAAGGCTGCATCTGGAAATACTTGTAACATCTATTTTTGCTATGATTTTGCAATTTGAAAAACACAATCAGTTTTTAGAGCAATAGATAAATCATCATTTTTCATCTCTGAGAAGAGAATGCATGAACAGCCCCTTAGGATTCTTCTAGTAAAAGCAGCTTTCATAGTTCATGCCTCAACTTTTGATTGCAAGGCATTATCACATACTCTGAAATATCATTAATTCAGCAGCAAGTGGAAAGAAAGCCCCCCCCAACCATTTTTTCATTTTTCTCACGTAAAATTCCTCATCTTGGAATAGATCTTTTGTATAATTAAAGTAACTTATTCCTATATTGAAGATGTGGTGTCAGGTGCACTGCAGAGTCTGTCGTCTTAAAGTACTACTTAACACTCCTGTTCCTACATGCAATAAAATTCTATTAGAGTGCATGCTGTTAAACAGCTCACTCCATTAGGAGGAAATGGCAATTACTCCACAATAATCACTTCTATGTTTTATATCTATTCTTTTCTGTACACCTCACTAGGAAACGCTCAAAAAAAAAATTCATACAAATTTGGGTATGCAATAAACTATTTGAGTCTTATTTAACTAAAAAAAAAAAAGGCAATTTATGAAAGACATAGGAGATGACAGTGTAAATTCTATTTAGAAAACATTTTTTTCTTATGTCTAAAAGATTTTATTTAACAAATTTAAGGAATGCAAACAATTCTAGACACTATCTATTTGTTCTGCAGCTGGAATATTTTTAATAAGCAAGCGTTAGCAGTAATGTTTTGCTCTTTACTTTGTTAGTGTAATGATAAAGATTCTGTAAAACAATTTATGCTGGAGTTTTAGTTGCTTCTTGAAATATCAAGTTCCCTTTCTGTCGAGCCCTAAATCTGGCACTGACTGTTTATATGAGGCAGCAGTCAGGGGGGAACTTTGCCTCTGGAGAGAAAGTGCCACTCTCTCTTTCAGTGATTCTTTAACCTGTGCTCTGCAGTTCCCTGCCTAGGGATCACGTGCTGCTTAAACATCTATCAAATCCTGTGTTTAGCAAGAGCCAGTGGGTTGCCGACCTGCATTGTGATTTTTGTGATGTAGTCCATTCGATGATGGTTAGCAGCATAAAATGGTTTTTGTTTGGCGCCTGGTATAACAGCGCTCTGTGCTAGGGAAGGCTGTGCCCTCTGGGCTGTTATCGTACAGATTTGGGGGTGGGAGGGAGCTGGCTGTGCTTCCCTGACAGTCGGCCACGTTGCTGTGGAGCTGTTATGTTGGCCTCGTTGCATTGAGAGACTTTGGAATTGCTTATTTCGCCAAAGGCAGAAGTTTCACAAGCTGCAGAAACACGCCAGGCCCCTGTGGTGTACGAGTGGCTCATGGACTAGAGGTCCGCCTCCGAGTGCGTATGGGAGACTTGGATGTGCTCTTGAAACAGCACGAAAATGTAAATACGGGGAGGTCTCGGCTGGAACAGCATCTTGTTGAAATATTTTTCTGGATACTTAGGAAACGAGCAAAGCGTTCAGTTAAGTAGCTGTAATTTTTTAAATTTTTGTTTTCATAGTCTGGTCAATGTCCATTCTGGGATAAGTAGGCAGGTCAGATTCCCTTAGTTCAGACCCCAGCAGGACCTCATGGACTTTCCCTACATACACAAAAGGAAGCTATAGCAGGTCTCCTGGTGATTTAACTTGTTGTTTTTGTGGTTAGAGGCATTTCAATTAGGAAACAATCACTTTCCCCTGAAGGAACAGGTCAGGATTTTTACAGGGGTTAAAGCCCATAGGCCTGTATTTAGCTGAGAGATAAGAGTGAGCAGCTTCTATTTATGCCATGCAGCTGTTGAAATGAGCACATTGCTGGCTGGAGGCATCAGCACAGCTGCTTAAAGTAGCTTATTGAATCTGAAGCTTTGCTGTTTACTGCTGCACTTTTATTCCTTCTCAAAACACAGACAGAAAAATCATGTTTGTTCTCACAGAATAAATACCTGGTTCACTTTCTCTAGGAAAAAAAAATTGCTTGCTTCTGAAAAGCAACGCAGGGAGTGAAATAATAAGCATGTAGACTTATCTCAGTTTTCCAGAGCCTGGGCAAAGCAACCACCGTGTGTGTGGGGAGAGGTGAGGCCCTGTTCTCCGCCCTCAGGGTAGGGAGTCAATACTCAGACAGCATACAATTTTACACAGCACCCCATACCACGCTACATTTCTTCCCCAACACCAGCTAGAACCCCTCACAGAAGGGCCCTACGCTCCGAGGACCCCCTGTAAGAGCCAGAGCAGATCGACTGAGGTGGTGCTGCCGCTGGGGTTAGTCTTCACACCGCCTGGCAGTGCCCGTAAGAAGTGTGTCCTTTAGTTCCTCTCAGGGACAGTTAACTACCTTGCTGTCAGCCACTCCATACATTAGGGTAGGGTGCTTTCTTTTTCTTTTTTTTTTTTCTTTTTTTTTTTTTTTTTTTTTTTTTTTTTTTTTTTTTTTTTTTTTTTATGGCTCCCTCTCGTTGATCTAGCAGCAGATGGAGGATTTGGAAATAGCACAGAAACCAACCTATGGGGCAGCAGCCTGGAGCTGCGACTAAGGCACTGGGCATCTCGGAGCCTGGCCTCAGCAAGGCAGGGTGCAAGATACAGGAGGGAGGATGGAGGTCAGTACATCGAACTACTGCTGTTCTTCACCTCCTCGGGGGATATAAGGAGCAGAGGTAGATGCTGAGATGCCCCAAGCTGGTTCCAGTTTGTACTGGCTGTGCAGAATCTGGATTACGACCAGGTTTGTATAAACAACTTCAAAGCGCAAAGGTTTTACATGGCAACCTCTTCTCCCTGCTCCTTTCCCCATGTGGAGCCTGGAGAACTATGATCTTGCCTGCTGTTTTCCTACAGTCTTTGATACGTGTGCATAACACGCTGCAGCGCTGGTTAGTGCCTTACAGGCATGTAAGAAAAAGGGAACAAAAGAGATTTCAATTCTATACAAAACTCAGTAGAATAATTAAATCTCATGCTGCTGAAGCAATGTATAAATAAAAAATGTAGGCTGTCACCTGTACTTCACATTTATTTTAAAATGTGAAATTATTAAGTAGAATATATCAGTTTGTTAGATTATTTTATTATAGATATCTATGTACAACGTGAATTCAGATCAAAACAACTGGCTACCAAGGAGCCAGAAACAATGCAGTTTCTGTATGAGCTTGTGAAAAAAGTTAGCCTTCATTTTAATTTTAGATACGGGCCTGGAAACATTATAAAACTTAAATTGAATAGTATATAATGAGTAATTTCAATCATGCCGTAACTTTATCTAAAATTGAGGAACCGTTTAAATATCTTTCCAGAGAAGAACACCCCATTGTTTTGTGAAAATAGGGTTTCAACAATAGCAATACTTTAATGAAAGCCTTTATTGAGAATGGAAATTAATTACTCAACTGCATAAAAGGACTTCTGATGAAATTAATACAGTAGAAAATTTGTATTGTTAATTCAAATCTGAATTGACTATGGGGCAAAAAACCCCAACTTCAAAGGAACTACTCCAATGGGAATCTTCTGCTGACTTCGGGAGGCGTGGGTACGGTGGGTAATTATAGCAGAGCTGTAAGAAATGACTGAAAAAGGACAAGCGATAAAGCAGTACATCAGTGTGCATGTCTGGGTGAGTAGGTCTCCTGAAAGTATCCTCCAGATATTGTTCTCGTTGCGCAGTGGCTGCACAGCCACCTTTACAAGTTTCCCGGCACAAGGGCTCCATGATGCTGATGGGTCCCGGTGGAGAGCCGAACACACCGCAGCTTTGAGCACAAGAAAGTGCTGTCAGTCACCCAGGGTGGGAAGGAGATTGACTGGAAGTCTGTACACCAGCAGGTAGAGCTCCTATAAATTCCAGGCCTTGATAATGTCAGCATAAGTGTCAGATTAACCAGGGACCTGGCAAGCGTGAAGCTATTACTGGGCCACCTTGGCCTGGCCCCAGGGCTTCCCCAGC
>VZSZ01003992.1:705687-734451 GCA_013398815.1 Ibidorhyncha struthersii
AGTCCTGTGTGCCCAGAGCATAAAGCCTCTATGAAATGTAGCCCAGGTTCTGCCCCCGCTGTTGCAGGTGCAGTCTCTGTCTCAGGATATGCAGATTATCAAACTGCTTTGGCACTCTACTGCCATCTCCGTGCCGAGGGTTTACACGTCCTACCCCCCCTCTGCAGGTGAAGCCTGTGACAGCGCCAGGTTATTGATGCAACTTATCTGTTGTTACTCAAGGCAAAAATCCCTGTGCTTGCAACTGGAATAGAAAGAAGTGACTCATCCAGAAGTCTCCAAAACCTGACACATCCCATCAGTACCCCAGCAAACACACTAGAAAACCAACAGGAGTCGGGCACTCCTTCAACAGCTCTGCGGTATTCCCATGTTTGTAAGGCAGTCCATAAAAATGCCCTACATTGGCTCCTGCTTTTTGGGATCCAGACGGTCACTTAAGAGTGCACTAAAGAGTGCCTGTGTGCAAGGGGGAAGGGCTTGGATGCAACGGGAAGCGTTAATCTCGCATCTCCAAGGTACTACTGTGAATAGGCGTAGGAGCTGGGACGCAGCAGAGCTGGCTTGGGCAGATGCACATACCACCAGCAGTCAGTGGCATGGGGTACTTTAAAACTTTTTTACTCACCTAATTAAAAATGGTTCTGCTGTTCAACTAGTATATCTGGGCTAGAACTTACACAATCTACTTCAGGCTATTATACAGCTTGAGACAGTTATAAAAGGAAGAAAATGGGTATTCTGAATAGTAAAAGCTCCTAAACTATAATTACAGCATCACCACTCAGATATGGCAATTTAGCTACAAATGTCATCGCAGTAACTCAGAGCAGATGCGCAGCATGCTCCGTTTGACATGCCAACTGCTGAAACTTGTTTTTCCTTGTCTCCTGGAATTTTTTCTCCCCTTCTGTATAGGCTGGCTTGGGGTATTTACAACCAACTCCCATGAACTGTCATATATCTGGGTAGAATTAACCCTGAAATGTATTCACCATACTGTGTGTAGCCAGGCTTAAACTAATAAACAGTGCTATGAAGAAATAGGTTAGCTGCAGCATTAATCTGCTTTGTAGCCTAGGTTGAAGCAACACTAACACTGTGTGCTCCACTAGCCCTTGAGAGCTTCACGGCGCCCTTGGGAAGCGGTGTTTGAGAGGCTGAGTTCCCTCACAGCACAACAGTATATTCAAAACGCACCCAGCTCTTGGGGCTACGAGGCAGCAACTGCCCTCCTCCCTCTTTCTTTACAGGGCCAGGAGGAAACTTTGGCATCGACCCTGTGCTCTCCCTGACTATGGTACCTCAGAAAGAACCACCCCCCCATACTGTGATGAAGAAAGTAATACGTGTAATATGCTGAAGTGGTTAGGATTAGGCTTCAAGCACAAGAAGTCTGTTTCTGTGATGGCTTGGAAGCTGCCTGACTGGTAACAAATGACTAAGACAAAAAAAAAAATACATGACCCTTGCTGTTTGGCTGTGACACGCACCTTCAGCGCAGCTGGCCGGGTCCCGGGAGGGTGGCTGTGTCCTTGCCTCCCCGCAGCCTGCCTTGTGAGTGCCCTCATTTAAGGTCAAGGAGATTTTTAGATGCCACAGGGTAAAGGCTTTGAAGAAATGACTGTTGTTACTGTTCTGATTGTTCTTATTACTGTGCTAATTAGGATAACGGTAAGAACTGAAAGCCTGGAAGATTAACTCATTGATACAGGTGTAGGTAGCTTCTCGAATTACTCAAGCTATTTATACCCAACAGACAAGAGTCCGGGTGAAAAGGAGGAGCTGGCTTATGGATCTGATCGGGCTGAACGCACTGTCACAGACTGAAAGCCCAGGGGGAGGAGTTTTGATTAATTTTCTGACAAGGTCCTGTAACTGCTGTCCCTTGTATTAAACATAAGGAAAATTCTGTAGAGTTTGCAAGTTAAACTTGTATCTCACTTGTGTGGTAAACACTTTGTTTATTGCTGCAGAATTTGCTGGATGCCCTTACACAGGTCCATTGCAGTCTCATGAGCTCATTAAAATGTATTTTAGACACCCATCTATGGTGCTCAGATACCAGGAGAATTCCTTTTGGATCCCTCAAGGTACGACTCCTCATTTTGCAGCGTCATCCTGCGATGTATCATTCTGCTGCATCACTGCGGACAAATCAATTCCCTGGCCCAGTCAGTTAACCCCCGTGGCTCTGATACCTAGCTCTTTTTCACGTGGAGAACTTTTTCCCCTCCATGAAGGTACAAGAGGGGTTTTCTGCTAGGGAAAAGATGTAATGATGGTGAGCAGCAAGCAGGCAATGCCGCGGAGTTGGATGGTGGGACTCGGCACATGGGATCGATCTTTCCACCAGCACATATGTAAACGCTGTTGTCTCATGAGAGTAAAAAGTACATCGCTTCAGAAATGGGACTGCTGAGGGGTTGGCTGCCGCATCACCCGTGTTGACACCACGTAGCCCCGCTGCTGAGTTATGTGTACTAGGAGTGCTCTAATAGCTTAAACAAGAGAGATCAGGCCCAATATCTCTCAGCGAGCACTTAGTGTAAATTTTTCACCGTTTGTCCTCTTTTCACCTGCACTTCCCTGCCCCCGAGGGGGGGAGAACACTTTTGAACTCAGGCTTTCTGCAAAGAGAAGGTCTGCCCATCGCAGGCGTGCTTGCATGGCAGAGAGCTACCCTTCGTACCAGTTGAGAATTCCGCCTTGTATACTTAACCTGTGTTTTCACAAGCGTAAGCAAATACTACTGTAAATAATAGTTTAGACCTTCAGTAAACATTCATTGCTGTGGCCCAGAAAGAAGAGTTTGTGCTCTGTTTGCACTTTAATATGCAGCTATGTTAACTGAAAAGCATGAAATGGAAGAGTCTTATTGGAGTTGACGTTGTGGGAAAGCTCAGAAATATTCCTGAAGCTGATGGGAGGGCAAAGCCTTTGCAGTGGAAGCGTGCACCTGGGTTTGCTTGCAAAATGTTTCTCCGTGCTTATACTACAAGTAATTGCTAACACTTGCAGCTCCGTAGTATAATAGTAGTGCTTCCTCTTTAAGGCTATGTATCAGACTCTTTGGAAAGTAGCAGGAGAGGAACTGGCATAGGATCTCTTACTTTAGCAGGGAGCTTTCCCTGATCTCATTTCTTACCTAAAGCTTTGATTTTGCAAGGAATTTCAGCAAGTGTTCACAGGCCTATTCTACTATGGTTTAGTTTCATAGGCGCCTTTGAAATTGTAGCCTCAGTGGCTACGTTTTAGATAGATCACTAGAGCAACTCCTGTCACTGCCCTCCTGACACCATGAGGACATACCCCAAAACCTATTTCCCTTCTGCTTTGGCAGCTTTAAACAGTGTATCATGCAAATCCCTACCCCAAGACCGAATCGTCATCAGCCTGTTCAGTTCCCGGTGCCAGATTATTTGTCAAAAGCAGCCTGAAGCTTTTTCTCGAGGGTGACTAACTGAATTGGATCTGCTCCATGCTCTATGGCATTGCTCTCAAGCATCCCATTGACTGAAAAGTGTTTAGCGATTAAAAGCTCCAAGTTAGTAAAGGAATGCAAAGAATTTAGATTATCACATCTACACGTCTGTCCAAATGAAGGAGAGATATAACATAAGCATAGGTACATTGCTATTGATAAACAGGAGTAAATAATATGTGTAATAATTACTACAATTAAGGTGAAATAACTCATTTATATTTTTCCGAACTAAAATCTAAAGACACCATGTATTGCTGCAAAGCATTTATTTTAATTCTTGTTAAAGAAAAATTATTCAAGACTTTATATATTTGGCTTAGTCCTAGGGAAAAAGAAAAAAAAAAAGAAAATCTGGACATTCTAGAAAAATGGTCTACTTAAGCACTTTTTCTTTTCTAAGATTATTTCTGTTACTGTAGCTATTGATATGAAGCTCAGATCTTGATTTGCCTTTTAGATGGTATTGATACCATGTGGTATCACTGCTCTCTGCTTGAATTTGTCCTGATTATGATATCAAAGAGTCAATATGAAAAATATTTCTGCCCTACACAAAGGGTTGATTTTATGTAGAAATATGAGAAATACAAACACATGGATGCACATTACAATGAGATTTCTATTATATGATTAACTGAGTATAGGTCAAACATTATTTTAAATCATATGATAATTGTTCTATGAACATGAATGTACTTCCTTAAGGCACACTTAATAGAACTGGGTTTTAATGTAGTTAAGCACAGATTATAATTTTTAAAATCTTGGAGAAGCAAAGAAAAGAAATAAAACCAACCCATAATATTCAAGTCCCAGGCTAAGCTTGCTGTTCAGTCATGTAAGAAGCAAACAGACATCACCAAGCCCTGGCCTCAAGCTGTATCATGGGATGTAACATCGTAATTAGATGTCACATCGTACTTCTCCATTTCACAGGCTCATCCTGCCGATGAGCGCTGGCTCCGGGGATCAGTCAGTTCAGGTGCTGGGGTAAGGTTGTCCTAGATACCATCTTTTGCATCCTAACACAGCCGCTGTGGGGCTGATCCAACTTCCACAGACGCAGGTTCTGTTGGGAGTACTTTAGATAGCCGTTCCTGCTAACCCCCCAAAAACTGCTCAATGACCTCTAAAATCCTTTCTAGACCAGTTTCCTGTGAAGCTATAGATCTGTGCTTATGCTACCCACTGGAGATTGCTTATGCTGTTTCATAGGGTCTCCACTCTTACACCTCCTACATGCAGATGGAATAATGAAATACTTGTATTAAGGGACTGTTACGCCCATTTAATCCTTTCTTTGATCTATCAATAACTTGCTAACAGAGCATGATATTTCAGGCCAAAATCAGGCTAGCCTGTGATACGAGGCCATGAGGCTGGAATTGATCTTCTCGGCCATTCTCTCTCCTTCCTCGGTACTGCCGGCAACCATGTTGTATGACCCTTCTCCTGAACCGATAAAGCTCCACAGATGCACAGCACATAATCTCGCTTTTCTGTCCAAGCTGGCAGTTGTCGTCTATTCTTTGTGCTAATTCCAGACTAGAAAGAAAGTAGTATACCAAGCTGCTAGAAAGCAACCTGTTATTTTGGTAATTAATACTCTGGTGTTCCTGGTGCTGTTTGGCTTGGAGGGACGCAGGAGACCCTCCAGGCCAGCTGACAGTGGGTAGCTGGACAATACTGATCCAACATCCCTCCCTATAGAAATTCATCCCTGGTGCACCCCTTCTGTGAGAACTTGGTGCGGAATTTCTCATTACGGGTTTCCAGTTGTTCTGGAAATGCTGTTTTATGCTGACAAAATCTCGGGGGGTTTGTTGCTGTGTATGTGTTTTATTGGCAGGTCACTGTCTGGCAGTGGAAAAATCCAGAAATAAGCCTTTTGTTCTTCAAGCTTCAGAAGCAAATATCTGAATGTGGAGATTAAATCTGAGCTTCTTGCCAAAATCTAGCAATAAAAATTTGATTGGAAGACATCTCGCATGTTGGGCCAAATTTTCCTAAGCATTTCCTTGGGGAAACGGTAGATACCTCGGGCGGACCATGCTGGACTTGAAAAGCTAGAAACTAGAAACATCTCTTTCCACTTTTAAGCTGTATGTAATAGGCACAAATGTATCTTAGCCAAAAGAATGTAACAATTTAATCAATCCTCTCTCTCAGCCACTGGTATAATTGCAGGCCGACTCAGAGCAGACGGTCTTGAGAGATCAAATCTTTCTGCCAGCATAACAGGCTGTGTGTCAAATAACACCCTCGTGAGGAAAGAGAATATTCCCACAAGGGTCTTGCGGGGCTGATGAAAGCAGATTTCTTCTGCCACTGTTGATATGCACAACTAAGCAACTTCTGTGCAGCTCTGCTGTTTGTTGTAACTCATCCGGACCCCTGGGATCTGCTGCGAGTTAATGGATAAGGATTAGTATTTGCCAGCCTAAATTTTCCCAATCTATGAATCCTTTCCCCAGTTCAGGTTTCTCCTTTGCTGAACTATGGCTACTGTACAGTATAACAGTAAAATACTACTTAGGGGCAAAGATTAAAAAGTGTCTGTTTGAAGGATGTGTATGCTTCCTTTGCCACCTTTTGGGCAGGCAAATGCAGGGCCAGTGGCCTGGGTTGAAGGAACATGGCCATGGTCTCCATATTCCCTGAAACACTGTCATTGCTGCCTGCTGATAATGTTTTAGTTCAAAATAATGGGGGCAAGCAGATCCCCTCTGCACAGGGAGTCTGACCTCCCAGGTGAGTTCAGCCTCTTGCACTGTAGGCAGTTCACGTATCACATAAAACTGTTTCTAGCAATTTTGAATCGATTTTGTTAGTTCCTGAGCTTCTTTTCCACACCTTGTCTTACTAACGTAACAGCCAGCTGGGCATGAAACCGCAAAGAAAAGCATGAAGAAAAAAAATGTAAGGCAATAAAGTATATTGAACGTGCACAATTATGGGGGCAAAAATAGCAAATCTGTTCTCCTCCAAACTGTAGACCTGTGAAAACTGTTTTTAAACCTGACGCAATGTTAGTAATCTAACTGCTGCTGTCCTCTTTTTCCTGTGAAACGTTCCTGTCTATGGCAGAATGAGCTGGAATCAGTAGTTAAATCCTCTTTAAATAAGCAGCGGTTTCTAAATTGTTTTTGAGCTTAACACATGGCACGCGGGCCTTCCCCGGCTCTCCTGCCTGGAAGGCATCTTTGGTAGCACAAAATGAACTATTGCACCGCTGTTCCAGGACATCAACAGATCTGTGAGGCCTCCGAATATCGCTTTGTAGTAGCTGCCAGGATCACATCTGGTACCTGTTGGGGTGATGCTCAAATGCCTCTGATCTAAACCAGGTGTCAAAGTCAGCAGAATTCAATCTATAATGTATGAACTCCTACTGGAGCTTAAAATTTGTTGTTCAGATGGAATGTGTCTGTTTGGTGCCCTGTATCTCCGTCCTTCACAAAAGGCCATCAGTTCTCAGCTGAGGAACAGTGTCTGTGCTTTTGTCTTTTGTGTTTGGCTCTGCAGGCTGTCAAAGGTTCTCATGGGAATGACCTTACAAACCCTTCGGTAATAAAATTCTGCGGAAAATCACAGTGCAACCCAGAATAACTGCTCGATTTACATTGCAATACGTTAAGCAGCACTTCTGATTCCCAGCTTGTGTGCCATGGCGAATTCTTTCGATTCCGAGCAGTGAAATGGTCGAGTGCATGCAGAGCAAGGCAGATGGAATTGATTCATTAGAGTTCAGTAGGTTATCATTACTGTAGGAATAGGTAATGACACATATTCTAATTAGAAAAAATACTCAGTGGTTAGGGTGAATTAAAGGCTAGCGCTGATTTGACCCCAATCAGTACAAATGAGGATACAGTGCTTCATCATGCAGACAGCGCCAATAGCATCAGGGTTCAAAAGCCATCTGTTCCTTCCAGCCTTTAAAAGAAATGTGCTCAAGGGTGTTTCTAGGACTGTTGCGTTTCAAACTTTGGTCTTTTCATGCAAATGGGATTGAGTTGGGCTTCTGGAGGGCAATCACTTTAATCCTTATTTAAGTCACTGTAAAGTTTGGGAAAATTTTAGCGCGCTGGCAGAATTGGTGCCAAGATGATGCCAAACCTACTGCCCGCGTCTGGCCTGAGAGTCGTAGATTATACACAAGAAAATGCACTCCAGCTCCTGGTCACCCTTACTTTAGGGACATCTATGGGTTTGCAAATCACACTGTAAAGAGCTAACAAGCTAACAAGCAATTGGGTTACTGGCTGTTGTTGTTTTTCCCGTTTCTAAGATTCTTACACAGCTCAAATGAAACTAAAATTGATTTTATCTCACTGAATGAAAGATTAATAATAAAAGGTATCCAAGCCTATTTCCCAGCACTATGATGGAATTCAGGTTGCTATCTAGCGATTGCTACCTGTGAGCTACATATTTTTATACTAAACCCACTCAAATATAGTGGAATTATCTGAGTAGGACACAGCATTTTGGATATTGGCAAACGTGGGGCAAGAAGCTCAGAATTGTCATAAATGCGCTAGCTGGAAACATTAATTAAGCATTATTTTATATTCACTTGCAAGTAATAGAACAAACAGTTAATTTGGATGAATGCAGTGGTTTTCATTTCTCAAACTAATTGTTTTGGGTGGTGTCGGACTTGAACAGGTATCAACATATTACCTTCCCCTTTCATCTCATATTTCTGGTCATTTTTGCAAGTCTAAGGATTAGAGAAGTGTGCTTTAAGCTATTTAAAAGGAGATGCGTAGGCTCTGGAGCATAATTTCGAGGCAGTGGAAGCGTGAATGGAGGCCTTTCACATCAACTACAGCGGATGCAGGAAGGGGGAAGGCAAGTCGAAACCAGCTGGACAAATAAGAGAAAGGGTTCACAACAGCCTGGAGAAAACAGGGGGTTTAAAGTTTTACTCATCTCCGTATTTAGCCCCTTCAGAGCTTTCAGGGGATAGTGTACTATTGGCCCTCTGGTTCTACTAATCTTTGAGCGAAGAATAAAGCAGCCCGGGGATTTTTGTGTCTAGCTGTGAGAGGACGTAGGATGAGGTGCGTGATGATGAACTCTCACTAGGTGTTCACTGCTGGAGCCCCATAGGGGCCCGGAAAAATGAAAGCGAGTATTAAAGTGTATTACGGTCTTGCAGTAGCTTTGGCAAGTTGAGCTTAGAGTATTTAACTTTCTATTATTAAAATGTGCAGTTAGCAGTCAAGGTCTTAGAGATAATCATAGCCTTTGTGTTTAAAATATTTCACTGAGGGATGAAGTCCTTAATTTCTAATGGAAGTTATTTCAGGAAGAATATCTATACAAAAAGCTTGGCTTAAACTTACTGTAAATTATTTGATGAAGAAACTCTGCTTTCATATAAGCTGAAATATGATTTTTTCAGGAATTTATATGCTAGTTTGGAGTATCAGGAAGCTCAAAAAAAAAAAAAAAAAAATCAATCCTGCACCTACTTAGCTCAAAAAATGGTGTTAATTCAATTAGTAAAACCATAATTTTACCCGAGTAAATATAGCAGCCTAATTACCATCTATCCTGAAAAAGACCAACCCAAACCAATAATTATTTGAGTTCTTGCCATTCTCTCAGAGTCTTGGCATCCCAAGTAGCAGAAGACAAATCCCCTGCGACAGACTGCAGGAACTTTACTCACAGCAGCAATCCCTTTGCATAAACATACCTTTCCCCGTGTGCCCTGACCCACAGGGGAAGCGAGACACACCTCAGGAAAGCTGCCTCCTGTGGGAGGTTTGCCAGAACGTGAGCGTTGCTTTCAAAAAGAGCTCGAGCAGCGTGGGGTTCTTAGCTTCTTACAGCGGCTGAACTGCGTAACTTTTAATTTAGAATTTCAGATCTTCTTGCTTTCAGTACAGCTTTGGATTTCCAGGTGCCATGTTCACATTGCAATTGTGCAGTGAGGGCTGATGCAAAATGTAAGCACTGTATTCCAAATAAAATTAAAATTTCTAGTTATCTCTCTCCTGAAAACTGGTTTAAAAAGAGGTATATATTATTATCCATATCCCACTTGTGTTGTAATGGAAAAAATAAATCAGGTAAGGAAGACTTTGTCATAAAGTCTAAATGTGGAAGAGAATTTCTTAGGTAACGTATCATATGACTTTCCTGAATATTAAATATTACCGATAGACTTACTAATAGAATATTATTCATTAGACTTTATATGTTAGGAAAATATCGTATTTAAATTTGCTAAATATGACAACTTTGTAATTTTTGCTTTTTTATAGTTCAAGAAACCTAACAGAAATACAGGTAAGTAAAAATAGAACCAGTACTCCATTAAAGAAATGACAAGGTCCAAAATGCAAACTGAACAATATTTGCTTATTCTGTGCAAAACAAACCTCTCACTGGTACAACACTTGTGTGGTTTTGATGCCAAAAATAGGGAAATAAAATTGGAATGAGCTTTCCATATTAAAGCAGCTTTAGGTGATAAATATTGGCAAAAAAGTCTTATGACAACCACAGTTTTAAAATTTAATAATATATAGTGGTGCATAATGTATCCAGTTTCAAAGTAAATTGTAAATACATTTTGGAAAGACACAGAATTTTCTTTTCTTGTTTTTTGTTTTTTTTTTTTTTTTTCCTTATTTAATTCTACACTGTGCAACAATTTACTCCTAAAAGGATTGGCTAAAATGGAGTTTAGATTCCTTACCACTTAGTTTAGTTCTTTAAATTTGTGGATTGCTGATGCTTGCCTCTTTTTGGTAGCGAGAGGTCTCTCTTTCTCAGCCAGTTCTTTTTCCCAGCCTTGGACCCTGCCGTGCCTAGGCAGCTGTACAGAAACTCTTAAGAATCTACAAACAGTTGCTAAAGTTGAATCTGGATCCCTTCCAGTGCAGGAAAAACATTAAATTGAACTGTTTCTGTTTACTACAGCAGTACCCAAGGTCAAAATGCTCAAGAGAAGGGACGTTTCAGTCACAGTCACTGTTTAAAAAAGATTAGAAATAAATACAAGCGTATGTCTGGCAGCTGTTTAAATTCTGGTGGCTTATAACGATGTGGAGGACTGAAAGTTTGATGGGGCAATAGCAAGTTTCCCCTTGGCTTCTTTACTTCACTTCTGACTTCTAATGTGTTGAGTGTTTTAATGACATAAAATTTAAAAAATCACTGCCTGCTATGGACTTCAAATGGTAAAATAAAAATGTCACAGTTTTGTGTCTTTTTGCTTTGTCTTGCAAGCAACTCAGACAATGCACTATTAATATGTGTCTAATATTTGGTAACGATAGCTGATAGGAATCAGGATTTTGGTAGTTCAGGTTTTACATCACATTTTACTTTTACTGAGTGACACCTAATGAGTGACACGCTAATAAACAGGGCCTAAACACGGCAATTAATGTATCAACCACAAAACCTCTGTGAAACGGGACATGAGATCTATATTTCCAAGAGGCACTTTAATGCTAAATGCTTCCATCTCTGGGCGAGCAGCCTGGCAGACCTCGGTCTACGGCTTCTCAGGTGCAAAACACTCACGTGTTCCAGTCACTTCCAGTAGTGCTATGGGTGTACCCAGCACTTCTGCAGGAAAAATCTGACGTCTGAAGCTGATCATCCAGAAACGTAGAATGCTTTTGAAGATTTGATTTTGTGGCTAGCTTAAGTTCAGACAGCAATTTTATAGCAGAAACGGGGTGCCAAATTCTGCACCCCAATTCTGTGGCCTTAACTCCAATGCACCACAGAAGTGGGGGCCGTTAATTTTAATGTGGAAAGAATTTTTTTTCAGAGTGAGAAGAAATGCAACTAAACAGCAGTATTCCGTGTACTGCTGTCGTGGTTTGGGCTGGGCTGGCCACTAAAACAAACAGCAGATGCTCTCTTTTACTTCTCTTCCCTTCAGAGAAAGGAGAGAAGGATGAGAGAGAAAAGAGACTTATGAGTTTAAAAAAAGAAACTAAACTACTTTACTGAAAATATTAATAAAAATAATAAAAAGCAAACAATGAAATATATACAATATATACAAAACCCTGTTGAGCTCCCAGGATGACGATCACGTCACTGGCAGGCACAAGGAAAATCCCAGACTGGGACTCAGCAGTGGACAGGATCTGGATGCCGAAATGTATGGATCGGGATGAAAGGCAGACAAACAGACAGAGTCCTCCTCAGATGTCGGAAGGAAGAGGCTGACCCCTCTGATCCCTCAGCTGTTATACTGAGCGTGATGCAGATGGGATGGAATACCCCGTTGGTCAGTTTTGGGTCACCTGTCCTGCCCGCTTCTCCCTGCAGGTGGGACCCCCCTACGCTCTTCCGCTTCCGACCCTCCAATGGTGCAAATAACCAAGTTAGCTGGCCTGGGGTGTTACAGCAAGAGGTATAAGCAGGAGCCTCTCTGCATACCATGCCTTGGCATCAGCTATAAACATTGGTCTGATCACTCTGGAAGCAGACTACTGTCTGGAAAATATGCTGCTAATTTCAGAGAGTTCAGTTAGTTAGAAAAAGCACAATTGAAAAGTAAAATTACCGAAAAGAAAACTGGTCCTCTTTTACCTCAAACCAGGACAACTGCTTGACCACATCTCGTTAATGGAGTATTATGTTGACACAACACCTTTTATCCAGGACAGGAATCACTGTAGCACACAACTGGTGGTGTCAACTGAGCAACGCGCAGTGAGTTTCATTCTGAATTCTTCTGCCTCTGCTCTGAGCTGAAGAATCAGCCTTTCAGCCTTACTTTTAGCCTTTCTTGAACTGCTTGTATTAGGGGCTTGAGAGGAGCCTGTTGGCCTTTCTGTTCTGCTCTCGGGGGCACTAAAGTCATTCATGAAAGAGAACCACAGGTTAATTAACGAGGGTAATCTTTAGTGTACTCTTTTCTGCTAGTCCTCCTTAAAGGCTTTTGTCAGAGCACAGATGCTTTCATTTGCAAAGTTTCAGGGTCATTTTGCACAGAGCCTTTCATCGTGGTTGGTTTTTGATCATAAACTCCATCTTGGTATTCCACTGCTGGATTTAACACATTGGGAATAGCTTTATGGGCAGTTAAACATGCGCTCATGCAGCCTCCACGTATTGAAACTGGAAGGGAGGGCAGGAGCAAGACAGAGGTAAAATTTCTGTTGCTTTAAAAAAACAAGTGTGGTTTAACAGCTTGTCGGACGAACAGAACAATGAAAGAGCTCAGTCTTGGAGGTTTTCTGATCAGAGTAAAGGGTTTCTGCAGTGGTAGAGAACTTTACAAAAAGAATTCAATAGCAGAAACTCTGTGGAAGAAGAATTCGCTTAGAGGGAATATCTGTTAAATTGCAACTAATTAATTACAGAGGTCTTCAACAGCAGATGTCACTGAAGCCTTAAAATTTACGAGAGGATTTGAGAAGGCAGAGGAACTGAAACAAGTGAGCCTCTGTGTTACTTCAACCTTGAACATAATTAGTATGTACATTCCTTTTATTACTCTGAGAGTCTCATCTCTAGAAGATGCAACAAATTGATGTTCTTTATTGCACTCGTCGTTGTTACTGTTATATTTGACTCCAGCTTCACTAATTTACGCCTGTGTTTATTTTTTTTGCCTTAAAATTGCCTTCCATATTGATAGCTCAACTTTATCAGCAGTAATATGTGTAGGAGGTATTAGGATAAAGATTATTCATATTAGCCTTCAGTCTTCAGCCCCTGATTAGACTTAGCCCATTCCGTACAACCTTCAGAAAATAATCTGTTGTGGCCTTTTTAATTTATTCACTTAACTACCAGTAGTGGTGGTTTTCTCTTCGGAGATCCTAGTGACAGATGATGCTGAAAATGCTCTCAAAGAGACAGAGGATCAGTGAGCAGTTCTGTTTGTTTGGGGGCCTTGGGCCATCCGTATCGACGGTTGGCTCAGCTGTGAGTCCGTCTGGGTCTCCTCCCTCCCGCAATGTGGGTCAGCCAGCGGCTGGGATTTTGTCCGCTATGGTCGGCTCAAAACGCCTGCGGGTTTGCAGTCCCAGGAGCATCGCACTGGGGCTGGCTGCCCCAGTGACCCCAATCACGGTGGGACCCCCATCTTCCCTTGCTTGAGACGGGGCCGAGGGAAAGGGTGTTGGCAGAGAACCCAGAGAAGGAGCGTCCTCCATAAAGATATTAGAGATTAGTCTTTGCCTTGTGTTAGAGTGAGATTAAGCTGCTAAGTTGTCCCACTTTTCATGTCTTTTTAATAATGCTGCTTAAAATGGAAGGAAGCTTAATATCTGTATTTGTATCAGCCCTGAGCGGTACAGCCCACGACAAGGGAGGCGTGCATAAGCAGAGTCGGATTGATTTTTCTGTGCCAGATTTTAACCTTTCCTTATATTCAGCCTGTTTCTTCACCCATATTAACATAATATAAATGCAATTCAATTTTCTAACGAGAAATTGACCCAGGCTCTCTGAATGCTCTAAAATAAAGTGAGTGGACAGCCGCAATCAATTATGGCCAGTATGGATAAGCCCAAAACATCCATATGGATGCAGTTATATCTGTTCATGCATCTTCGAGGCTTGTGCTTTTAAACACCTTTTGATTAGGGTGTCATACACAGGGTTATCCAGGCTGAAGCCTTCAGGGAGGAAGCTTAGGAGAACGAATCTAAGACTTTTCATTTCATACCCTGTTGAGATGATTTACATACGAGAAATGAGATGATGGTACAAATGTCCCACGTTTTCCTGTTAAAATGTGTAATGTGAAAAAGACTAAATTTTTTCCATTGGTTTCATTTGCTTGTATTAAGCCGCTGAAAAGAAATCAGTCATGTTTCCCAGGCTCTTCTGTACAGTTTGCTAATCCAAAATGTCTGAAAGCAGCATTATTCATAACAGGAATTCATTCCTAGTGTCTAAAAATAATCTGGAACAAGGTCAGACAAATACTTTACATTAAAGTCCTAACCGTAAAGTGTAAGAATTGCAACCTGTCCGATGAGACAGCAATTACAGCCTGAACCAACAGGTGAATATTCTGGATTTAGGTGGTGTGACAAGGAAAGGAAAAAAAAAAAAAAAAGAGGCATATACCCCCATGGTTGCATGGTTGGATGTGGCACAAAAACTCCCATGTCCTGTAACGTGTTTGCCATCACATGGTTAAGTAGATCTCCCCTTTTCTCTCCCTCCTCTCATCACCTGGCGTGGCAGGCTTGGCTCTGGTTCTGGTGATAATCACACACACACACACACATACGCACACACACACACACACACAGGTTCATACACATCCCAGGGCGACATAGGGAAGGTTGAGCTGTGCTCAACTAACGCAGATGAATAATGAATAGTGTTCAGGCTCAGTCCCTATAAACTTTGTGAATCATCGAAAGAGTTAGTAATGCTCCTGCTTTATAATAAAGATTCACAAAAGGACACTGTTCATGATTCACCTTAGAAATTTCAGAGCTGTTCTGCTTTGAGAGAGAAAAATCTCACTGCACTGAGCTGACAGGATTTCCTGGCGCACACACAGGCTGTATTTCATACCGTTGGTTTTGGCTAAATGATTCCAGATAACGAAATCTGTAGCTCTGATTGCCTGTTGCTTGTAAACAGCCACAAGTCGAGAAGACTTCTAGTTCTTAGCAGTGCTCGCCAGGGACCACTGGGAATACTCCTAGACAGGCTCCATAAAAACAAACAAGCAAAAAAAAATGTTTAGGATTGCACTGTAATATTAAGTCACAGGTCCTACAACACATTGTTGAAGAGTCTCACCATATCAATTTGTAGCTGTTTGCTTAATTGCTTCAGCTCTAAATTGCTCTGAAGGAAGCAGTACTCTCAGGCACAGAAATAAATGGGATGGTACACAGATGCTGACAAACTATTTCAGTGCATCTGTGGAGCAAAATACAACTTATATAAAGAAGTCAAAGTCAATAAAGAGGCAGTAGGTCATAGTGACAATAGAATTACTGAGGGGAATAAAGACACATCATGGGCTATACCGTAGTCATTGTATAGGACCGCAATAAAAAAAATCATGATACTACTTGAGTAACAGTACGTGATGATAAGTAAAGACGGGAGCACGATGTATGTACCCATAGGAAGGGATGTGCAATCGTATGTTTGGATTTTTGTGAATAATGAATGCTCAGCCATTTAACTAGGGAATTTCTCAAAACCATTTTCACATGCGATGTATGTTAACTGGTGATAACGGTGGCAGCTACTGAGGAAGGAGCATCTGAATACATTCCTTTGCCTTGCTGCTGTTATTCTGCATCTGTTTCAGGCAAAAGGCAATTTCAAGAAATTGTTGGTGTCTTCCAAATAAACAAAACAAAAGAGAGTATCAAATAAAATGCATACATTAAAATATATACTGATTACTGACACAGTACATTTCAGAACGGATCTGAGCGGTGGTGTGTCCAGCTGTGACAGCTGTACCATAAAGAAGGATTGTACCAAATAGCTAATTGGCCAGGAAGCGAAGCTGCGGCGGCCAGGACAGCCGACTGGGGCTTTTATGTTTGTTTTGAGATTCGCCTCAGTTCCCAGCACCGCCGAACACTTCTCCAAAGCAAGGATGCTTTGCCTGTCCTAAATTTAATCTAGTGGAAAAAATCTTTTAGATTATTGCTGTGTCCTTTACTGACCCTCAGCTCTTACCAGTAGGTCTTGGTGGCAATATCTTAATTTTTCATTTTATGCTGCTTGCTTTAACAATGTGTTCTTTGGCAGTCAGCCACGTCTACAGCACTCTACTATTAAAATGTCTGCTCTCTACTGCAGCTGTCCATTTGCTTTATGAACTGATCAGCCAGTAGAATGTAATTTAAGAGAATAGTAATAAGTCATAGCTGAGGGCACAAAGTATCAGCTGATTTGCTGTATGCAGGTCTGTCCTTCAGAGATTTTTGAACCTAACTTGTCACACTACATGTTTATTTTTTAATTAGCGCATAATGTGAAAAGAATGACTTGACGTGCTGCACATAGTGGGTGAATAAAACCAATCCTGCCCTTGTGGAAATACTTTCAGTACCAGCAGCACTCAGGAGTGAGAGGGTTGTCAAAGTGAACACAGCACATAATACTCTTCCTACTTAAATGTTATTACAGGTCTAGAGGGCAGGTTGATTTGCATTTGTAATGTCATTAGCTTTAACATTTACATAGAGCAAAGATGACCAATTCTTAGGAGACACCGGCATACTAGATTTTGTCTGGTAATCACTGAGGTATTATCGGGCCGAACCAAACTCTAAGATGGATTTTTAAGGGAGAGACATTTCATAAAATGTCCTATTTGCCTATAACAATGGCTGTTGAGGGAGATGGCAGAGAGGGTGGCTTTACTGAACTAATGAAAACAAAACATCTCCTGATACAACCCAAAGTTGACATCATGTCTGGTAAACAAGGGAGGAATGGAACCAGAAATTAATGGATCATAATTGATGTGCTGGCAATTAGAACTAACTAGCAGGCAGGGTAATGGGGGGATGACTCTGCTCCTTATACTTTTTGAAGCCATTAAAAAGTGTGGGAAGTGGCTATGGAGAAAGGCTGGGAGGACGGCAGGAATTTTACTGTCATCTTTGCCATCTTTAGTATCCCTGGGATTTGGAGAAGCCCACCTGCTTCCCCCCACGCCCTCCTCAAAACTGCCTCTTCACTGGGCCCGACCCTGGGATAGACGTTGATTAGCTAAGCCAGAGAGAAGGAATCTTGAGACTGCAGTCTCATCTCCACCAGCAAACAAAAGCTGGGAAGACCTCTTTTTTCCTTCTCTGCCTTATTTTTCTTCTCTTATCTACTAAAAAAACGGCATTAGCAAGACATGACTTTCTCCATGTCAGTATTTCCATAAGCTGACAGCCTGTAAAGCAGTTAAAAGCAATGGCTGAACTGGCTCAGCCGTGGTGTATATTTGCCAAGTCTCCCAGTAGCCAATGGGACCGAGTGCTTGAATTCGTTCCTCTAAGAACAAGCTGGCACCGTATTTATAGAAATATATATGATACATATTTTATATGTATAAATAGATGTAAAAATCAAGGCAGGAGAATGAATGACAAAAATAAGCATAAAACCAAAATACGGATCTAGTTTATATTCTTAAAGTTAAATGCAAACAAGAAAGCACCAGACCTGTAGTAATGATATTTTTTCCCCTCAGTAAGAAAAGAAACATCTTTGTAGACAGAATCTCCAGTATATTCCTTCCTTCTCATTCTTCCCCCCACTTTATTTGTACACTGACCAATACAGAATTTACTATAATAATCAAAATATGGTCTCCTGCTGCTGACTGCATTTTGATATGGAAATTTATTCTGAATTGTGTATGTTCTTTTACAGAACTCACTGTTGCACAGCAAATGTAAAACCCACTCTCAATAATCTGTTTTGATTCTTTCTGTTTACTACACACATTGATGAACTTTTAGCGTTGACTTCATTCCCTACTGGCAGTGATGGAAGACTAATATAGAGCTTTAAGCATGTTATTAGCTTTTCAATGAGTAAATTTCATATGAAATTACATGCTTTATAAAGAGGTAATGGATAATAGGATCTTTATCTCAAAGGAGTAGTAAAGCGAGATTAAATTCTCAGTCACCAACTGGGTCACATCTCAGTGAAGATGATGTATTGTTTCTGACAGACAATATGGTCTGATGGCTATTAAAAGAGCAACAGAGTAAGTTTGATAGTCCTAGTCTAGTCCTCAGTGATCAAACTTCCAGCAAAAACTGGTATTCTCAGTGGTTATCAATATTTCTGTCTTGTGACCGTGTGCACTGTATTCTATGAAGTTGAGTGTTACGTTAGTAGTGTTGGCAAAAAGGGCGTAGACTAATTAGACATGGATCTTGAACTGTCTTTTCCTCTGAAGAGGTTTCGTAGCTTAGAGGAGAGGTACATTGGCAGTGCAATATATTCCTTAAAGCTGTTTTGAAGTCATGTATGAATATACGACTTTGGTTTTTGGATTTCTTAATATGGTACCTTTATCACCATGGCTTTGTAGATTTGTAAGAGGCACAAATCATCCTCCGCTGAATTATTAATCATGGAAAGATCTGAAAAGATCCATCGATATATTTGTGCGTTGTTTTTCTTCCAAATTAACTTCTATTGTTAGAGTTGCTGTTTGCCATCAGCTGCGAACCCCTCTGTAAGCTGGTCTCAACGTACTTCTGTGCAACAACTTGGTGAAGAAAGCAGGCAGCTGAAGGATTTTCATGATCTCTAACAGTTGTAAAAGATTAGGGCCATTTTTTTTTTAATAAAGACCTGTTGGGGCTGCAGGAAAAAATGATAATGTCTTCCAATATGCCCTTGACCAAAATCCTAATGTTTAAAATTTATTTATGGGACCACATTAATTTAAGCAACAATTCTGTAGATTCATTGTGCTTAAGCCAAAAGCTTATGAGGATGGTAAACGTTTGGATATCCATCACGAACCTGCAGAAAATAAGTGTATAGAATGCATTCATTTAAATTATATTTGAAATATTACCCAAGCTGATATTGAATCTATGATGTGCACCTGGAGTAGGACAGAAGTAGAAGTGCCACAGGACTGCAGAGCCTTGCTTAAGCTATTTTAAAAAAAAACACAGTAACCTTGGATACTAATGCATTAAAATTGCCAGGTAAGCATTTCTGCATTTAAAACGACAACAGACTTCCATGACTCATGACACGGCACCTATTCATTCAACAACTAACAACCCAAGAGAGATGCACATGTACCTATAAACACTGATTTTTAAAACAGATCTAAGAACCATTATGTTTCTATGCGATACATACATTTTAATTCATTCGCTGAATATGCAAACTATATATTTAGCTAAGTACTTAGAATTGGCCTCAGGTGTAAAATTCTACAGCTCGTAATTGTGTCTCCCCAGCGATACTCTTGTGTTTCCAGCTAGCTGGGGGATGCCCCTGGATCAGCAGCAGGAATTAAAAGCAGCATAAAGCCAGTGCAAAGCGGGGGGCCTCCACCACCCCAGGGGAAAATGGCAGGCCTGTTTTTTTCGCTTCTCTTTTCAATATTTCATGAGGCCTGATCTCTTACTAACAGGGTACCTCCTCCTTCTGATTTGGAAAAAATTTTACTGTCTCATTTTGTATTTTTCTGTTTCCCCTTCTTTCTAATCTCCTATTCGCCCCTGTGTTCTCCCATCTTTGGACCACTCCAGGTCATCTGCATCTGAAGAAATAATGCTTAATATTCTTATCTGCAGCTGCTCCTATGCTTTCGACAAGCGAAAGACTTCCAGGACATTGGAACCCTATGAGAAGCACAACTCCAGGGAAAACTAAGGCGCATTTCTCTTAGCTAGAGCCTGCGATACTGCTCATGACGTAGATGCATCAGCAGCACACACTACTCTTTCCTTAGTAGTGAAATATGTCAGCGTAAATGCACACTATCACACTGCCTCTGCCAGGATGAAGGATACAGTTATTTATTTAGGTGATTATAACCGTAAAGAATTCTGGCCTAAAGAAAATTAAGATAAAAAGTTTTTCCCTGTTTAATTTCTGTCTTGTGAAGTATTTTGGAATCAGTAAGAGGATTTCAGTTGCTGAATTTTCACATTAATGAGGGTTGTCATCTTTGAAGATTTGCACAGGACTAATAAAGTATCTCTTTTTTAACGAAAATGCCTTCAAACCTCTTTTCCCTCTGGATACCACATTGCAGCTTGAGCTAATTATGATTAGAAATTCTGACTCCAAAAGGAGAACTTTTTTTTCCTTAAGTGCTTTCTGATGAACATGAAGAAAATTCTCTTCCATGCAGCAGTGGAATCTGGAGTCTTCGTAAGAATTTAATACTATAAACACACAACAACACATCACTGCATGCACTGGAAAAGCCAGAGGTAGTACTGTTCTCACTTTAGTAAGTGCATTATTCTGAACATTCTCCTTTCACCAAGCTCCCCTTTACCCATAGATACCATATTCAAACCCTGCAGCTGTCATTATATTAGTGACTGAATTCTCTAAAATATTTATCCTTGCTTTTTCTTGCACCTTAGAGAGTCGTGGTGCCAGAGTATCATATTGCTCTTGAAAAAGGATTGCAGTGGATTACAAAAATGTAGCATAAAAAAACCCCAACAGACATGTAAAAAATGTTTGCAATCAAATAAACAGTTTAAAATTATATTAAAGGCTGGAAGAAAACCAGACGTTCCCTAAAAGCTTATCCACCTCTCTGTGCATTCTTTTAGGTTTCCCATTTTGAAAGTGCTTATCTAATAATACTGTCATTATGTCCGTCATTGCAGTCTGAGTCCTGTACTTTAACTGCATTCTCAGTGAAGAGAATATCCTTCTGTTTGTTTGCACTGTCCTCTTTTTCTCCACCTCTGAGAATCTCTGAACCTCTGTTCAGACCCTTGGGTTTTAACTACCACCGTTTAGGCGAATATCCACAAATGCTTCTTAATTTACTCACAGTTGTTACTGTTAAAGCTTTTGTACACTCACTACATTGGAATTTATGTTCTTTCACCAGTTTGGTATGGGATAGAGTTTCCTACAGGTTATTGCACGGTTCAGTCCTAAACCCAGTGATGTGACAGCGAGGAATGGTGGATTCCAGCTTCGTCTCTGCCACCAGCTTGCCAGTTTAATCCCGGTGCCTTTCTGTACCTCAGTTTATTTAAAATGAATTAGAAGTAGCCTTAACTCTATTAAAACATATTCTGAGGATACATTCATGTTTACAGAGCACCAGGAGTTTCTTGATTTCAAAGGATCTAGAGCACAAAATATTTTTCATAGCTACCTTTATAGCGAGACTGAAAGGGGCAGCAGTTTTACTCACTCATCATTTCGGGTGTAACTTTTTGTCTGCCAGCATTTTCTATTTCATGATGTAGACTGAAGACATATTTTTAGCCATTAAAATGCCAGAGTCATGTTGTTTAGAATTTGTCCTTGAGCCTTGTGACAACCATTTAAAGCGTATCCATTATTATTTATTGCGTGCATTTCTAAAATAGTTGACTCTCTTTCAAACTTGCTGCTATCTACAGTTAGTAATTAAGTCAGAGAAAAATGCCTTCAACATCTCCTGGTTTAAAAGTACAGCAGAACCTTGCCAAGTGCCTGGCTAGATACAGTAGCGATTGAACCTCTGGTGCCAGTATTTCGGGGAACCGCCAGAATGTCTGGGGAGAACGTCTTCAGAAGTCGGTGAATCAGAGGCAGGCATCAGCTTATAAGAATAAAATTTCTGGTTTGTCTTTGTGAGAATGCAGCTTTCTTGCTTGACAGGAAAGCAAGTAATTAACACTCGTTGCAACCGAACTACGTCTGACTTGGGAAACGGTTTCCAGAAAGCGTCAGTGTTGAGGAAGGACCCTGGAGACAGAGTGACAGCGTATCCTCCAGCCTACGCTGAGATGGGCTCACCACGCGCCGTGGAGGAGCAATCACTCGCCACCAGTATACATTTTACCTCCAGCAGCCCAGGGTCGCTGTTTAGGAATCATCTCCTTATCCACTCACATTCTCCAGATGATTCCCAATGCCTAGAACAACTTGGGTTTTATATGTATCTATATATACGCACACACATACACCTATAAACACACACATACATATATACATATATATATACACACATACACATAGATGAGAGTATTTGTAAAATTTACATTTTTTTTAATATATATACACACATGCATATATAAGCATTGCTTCCCTAAGTAACTAGAGCTAATAAAAAGGCAGGAGGGAGTAAGCACGAAAGAGAAAAAAATCCTTATAAAACATTTTCCAGGGTAATACTTCATAATTTTCACAAGTAACTATGATTTTGAGTGTACAGTGTTACTGTCCTTAATGTTCCTATGGAACTCTGAAACATTCAGTTAATTATTGAGCTGCTGGCTAGATTGGTCACATACATAATTTTGGATAAGGTCAACTCTCTTCTCAGTGCACATGTTACTGCCATGTGTACAAAAAGCAGAAAAGCAGTTGCATCTTTTAATCTGCATCTTTGAGCTCTTTGTTTTTCATTGCCATTTAATACTGAAAATGTAATCTAATCACTGAAAAATGGAATTTCAGCTTTCATTTTTTATCTTCTGATGCTTTCAAATGTTCAGACAAGAAAGATTAGGGTCAAATAGATACATGGAATAAATTATTTTTAAAGTCCTGAACTGCATTTTAAAAGTGCTGTTTGCTACTGGAGCAGTCTGCTTGTATTTTTTTTTAAGTCTCTAAGTTAATTGAAACTAATTAATTGCATATGAAGAAAAATATTATGATTGAAGTAGTATTCATGGAACAATATAACTTTATTTGAGTTAATTCCTTTCTACAGTCTGCTCCAGCTATGAGTCAAGACTCAGAAAACGTATGATTCCTCTTAAAGAGATCCTCTCTGGGATGAGAATGAATGGAGAATGAATTAACGTTTTATCTGAGCAGGTGGGAAGTATCGCCTGTGCCGGGCTCTGGTAAGCTGGAATCCTGCACAACGTACAGCCGCTCTGTAAACTGCTCAGGCAACGACTGACGTGCGGTGCCCAGCCAGCATGGACATCTGAGTGGGCTGGAGATGAACCACGCTCAGGGAGGTGGAACGTGATTTCCATCCGTCAGGAGAGAGTCTGAGCCGCTCCTTCACCTCTGCAGGAACATCGGTAGCCTCACCGTTACAGGTCACGGTGGCCAGAATCTCTTTCAAGTTCAGCTACAGTGCAGGATCTCTGGGGTTTCTTTTCTGTGATCTCTCTTCTCTATCTGCACTAATAAGTAGATAATTAAATTGATCAGAAGACATATTTTAATCATTAATGCCTCCTTACAGTATGCATACGCATCTCATTTAATACTTTCAGTTATTATGTACTCTTTCATATAATTCCCTAATCAATGGGAATTTTCCCTAAGAAAGGAGGGTGGGATTAATCTACAATTCTGTCTATCCTTGGTTTCTTGTACAGTCTCTCACCATATTACAGAATATGTCATTGGTAAAAACAGTATGAAAAGAAAATTATTAGCTCATAAAGGTAATTTCGTACAGCCCTTAAACTTTGTAAAGCAAAATAACACGTCTTACAATGAAACAGATGGGGAGGTGATGCAGGAATTTTATTTTAAAAGAGGTTTGATGGAACATCATATAATCAAACCAGTGTTAGGACTGGTAAATTATTGGCAATCCTAGCAGGGAGGGTGACACCGAGTTCGCCTACAACCAAACTGGGGTGTCTTAGCTGTCTTGTCAGCTCAAGGAACAAACTCGTCAGTGGGGGTACAAACAAACAACAGCACGCTGTACATTGCATTTATTTGTGTGCTAACAGCACGCAGAAATCTTGGGTCACCACACCATCCAGGTGTCTTTTGTCATTTCTAAGCATTTTTGGAATGAGACTCAGAAGGATCATGTTTAGTTCTTCGCTTCCAGCTGCTGAGTGATGCTGACAGTGTTCCCTGTGGACGAATGGTAATATGAATGCTCAACTTTGAGCAGTCAAATGAAAACAAACACATAAATGTGATGCTCTTACTGTGTTTATTCTGTTTCTATATGCCGTCCTGCCTTTTACATTTTACTTCTTAATATGTAGAGCTCTATTGCTGCATTATCCACTGCATAGTGTTCTGATTAGAAGTAGATTATTACTTCCGCAAATCTCAGGATGAAAAACTATGATGATATTGTAAAATGGAGGACACTAGCTATACAAACAAAAAAGGTTGCATTTCATTGTTGTTGAGCGTTTTAAGGATTGTAGTCTTTGAAATTTTATTAAATAACAAAATCAGCAAAAATACAAATTATCCAAATCAATCAGTTTAGGATTAACATTCATTTAAAACACAATTGTTTGTAACAATGTTTACATAAAGATAAGCCATACGATGCCAAATATATTTTAATGTTTTTACTGAATTCTACTGAGATTTCATTGAATCCCAGTCAACTTTTCTCATTCTGTTAAATTTGAAGGCCATTATTAGAAACATAAGTCTGTTATTTTTCCTGTTGTGTAACTGATGACTTCACAGATCAGATTACCAAAAAAATCCCAAATACACTACATAAATTTCCGTAACAGCATCACTAGTAGAAGGCTATTTTTTGAGTTCTGAGATTATCAATCAACCTTTCAGTTATAAAATACAGTAAAAACATTTATGTGGCCTGATTTAGAATAATTTTAAATTATCCAAAAGGAAATCATTTCCATACCTGCAAATCAAGCTGAAGTAACAATTTTAATTTATGTTTCAGAATCCTCAAGAACCCCACTGACTTAATGGAAACGTTAGGCATTTGTATTCCTTTGGGCATTCAGTCTATGTGAATACAAATTAAGTTGCAATAAAAAATAAAGAAGAAACTGCATCAGACTTAAATGAAATATACACTAATTCATCTTAACAGATAGGTACTGAGGAGCACATGTTTAAAAAGAAATGAAAGACAGCGTATTTGGATTTTAGAAATGTGCAATATGATTTTAATCACTGTATAGAAAGGCTTTTCCGTGTTTGTAAAGGTGAGATGTATTGTAGGAATATGGCCATTGAAGACGTGCTGAAAAAAAATGGCAGTACTTTATGAAGTCGCTTTAACTAGACTGCTTAAGTAGTTTAACTAGTCTAAGCAGGTCTAAATTATTTACAGTAGTGCACTGTTTTGAAGCATCACGGCTGGTTAGCCCTTAGAAGAAAGGGCGACAGCAGCAGCAAGGTGTAAAGATTGCCCGAGGCAGGTTTGAACGGCAGATTTCACTGAAGTGGTCCAGGGTACCTCTACCACAGCACTGCCAGGATGAAGAAAGGGTAACGGTAAGCACGGGGTCTTCATCTATGAGTTTAACTTGTGTTTGGTCCACCTGCCTTAAGAGAGAGGGACAGAGAGGAAAGCTTTCTGCCCACTTGTTTATTTACATGAGAAAAACTAAAAATAAGGGAGTAGTTTAGGCTCTGTGTAACTTCACTGTTTTTCACACCATGAATAGACAGTGTAACGCGTTCTGAGCACCTCTGAACCTCCTCGCAAGCTCTAGCCACACAGTAACACACTACGGAATTTTAAAAACAGACATCCTGGGCTGGTATTTAAGTATTCTTTAAGCGATGTTCAGAAGAGTTTGACTTAAGATCAAAGAACCTTTTCTGAAAGGAGAAGGGTAAGAACCAACATTGCCTTTGCACATCCAAGGCAGGCGTCTGAGCCAATTACTGAAATAACAAAGCAGCTGCCAAATGTCAATGAACAGTTCTTCATTTAAATATTATTCTCGTTAAACACTATCTAAATATTATTTAGAAACTGGTAGATATCGCTAATGCCTGAAAAGATACCAAATGCTCAAGTGCTTAATTTGGATTCTTCTTCAAGTAATTAAGAAAAATACAGGACTAAGTCTTAAATGTGACGGTTATCACGGATTTCAGCAAAATGAGTTTGAGCTCATCTCTGTGTTTTCCCATATATAGACAAAAGAAGATGCAGTGATGGTGAACCATTGTAAAAACCTCAGCTTGCACCAAACAGAATTTCCTATTAATTATTTTATTCTTATACAGTTATTTATTGCAGAATGGTACCAAGTTGAGTTACCTGTGGACACCATGCATGGAAATAATAAATATACACACATACGTGCACAGTCACGTAAGCTTTTTGTATGTGACATTAGCCCATTATTTTCCTTCTTTGTTATCTCAGCAGACAAGTTCATCAACTTGTAATACTCGTTTTAGTACATATTTTTAAGGTAGTGCAAAAATGAAGTTACTTGTATAGTTTATAAAGTACATGAAGTTGAAAATTAAACAGGTAATTCTGGAGAAAGTCAATCTTTAGTGTTAAATTAAAACTTGGAAAATATAAAGGATATATTCCTTAATGAAAGAACTATTTGTAGAGACACAGATTAAGAAAACAGATGACAGTTCACTTTTTGATACCTGTCAATGAATTTTACAGAATGAGAATTCTGAAATGAAGAATTTCAACCCCCAACCATCCAACTGCATGCACTGTCCTGTATTTCATCAGAAGTCCAGCTATACCCCAAGAATTACACACTCTCTAATTCTAACCTCTGTTTTCCTTTTTTTGAATGTTTGTGAGATAGTGAGAGTCCGTGCCACAGGTTCTTTTAAAAGTAAAATGACTAAATTATTACTTATATGTGGGAAAAAATGGCGGCACCTAGCTGCTTAGCCCTTTTCAACTGGGAACAGTGCAAACAGGTAAAATACAGTTCATGTATCAGATAATATAATATCAGAGTCTAAGTAGAAGTGTTTGAATAAAGTAACAGAATGTAGATGCACGTGGTAAAAATGAAATTACTGTGAACAATTAGTTAGCAGCAGTCACAGCATATGAGCTGTGTAGGAAGGATTTTTTTTTTGTGTGGACATCATGGCAAAGATGATTTATATGAGGTGATGTGAGGAAGGAGATTGTCCTTGCGTTGAGGATGGCTTTACCATCAGCCGACTAACTCAGCTTCATTGTAACGCAGGGGATAGGAAATACCAAGTTCAGATTTTGTAAAGACCGTAGAACTCTGTTACACGGACAAATTAGAATAATCCTTCTTTCATTTTCCATGAGAGTTAGGGAAATGCACGCACTTCCAGTTTGTGGAAATACATGAAGTGGAAACCAATCCAAAGTTAAAAGAATGACCAGGGTTTCCCTTCAAGCTGGTCTATGATATAGGTATTGACTGGAAAATATTCTTATTTACAATAATCAGCAATGTTCATACCGTATGGCTGGTTGTTTACATTTAATAACTATCAGAAGTCAGTTAAGGTTACGGCTGGATACTCTCAAAACACCTGATCAACTATTACTGGGAAAACTGGGTCTCCCTAACGCTCCCCACACTGAAGCTGCTCATACTTCATGGAATTTGGGGGAAAGTGTGTCCTTGGCTCATGAGGTCCTTCACCCATAAACTGCTGGGGGCTGGGAGAATATTTGTGCGCGTACCGCTATCTGCTCATCCAGCTCTTACACTCTTCTCTGGCTGGTCGGTGTTATCCGCTGCTGCGTCTCTGGCTTTTGGAGGCAGCACAATGCCAGGCCAGCTAGCGAAGTGGACAAAACAAGCTTCTAGTCCATCTCCCAGTGTAATATAAAGTCCATTTAAATCAATTTAGTATAAAATCAATGGAATATAAAGTCCTCAAGCTGAAGACATATCAAATATTAAACTGATAAGATACTGCACTTGATTATAATCTAGATCTTAGTCTGTAGTCTGTCAGTAGGAGCGTTAAGACTATCTTTTGAGTTAAGTAGTCAGAAGCTGGAGTTGTGTATGTCATGCTTCCTTTTTTGAAGTTATTTTTTAGAAACTATGAATTCTGCTTACAGACGGGATCTTAATCTTGAAGCTATATAAGCATTGCGGAAACCTGTTAAATGTCTGAACAGATAGTGGAGGCTCTCAAACCTGTCCTAAAACATCTCTAGGTTGTTTTCTTCTTTTATATATGTAGTTTTCTTTTAAAGTTTTGTTTCATAATAGTTTTTGGACAATAGAAGTATAAGCTGGAGTTAAAAAAGGTGGTTATACCACCACTTCCAGGTTAGTACAGGTAGCTTATGTGCCTCCCCTCTATTGGTACAAGCATCCCTACTCCTCTGACCTAGCTGAAAAGTATGATGACAGGGAAGAAAACTTCAGTGGAAACGGTGAAGTCGTTCCGATGAACAATGTTGGGAAAAAAAATCAAATCTATGCTAACGCATAAATTGATGTTTACATTAATGCTCAGAAGCTGAGAATGACTGAAAGCAAGGATGACTGTGTGGTTAAAGCAATGAGGCCTGACTCAGGAAATCTGAGTTCATTTCCTGGCTTCGCTATCTCTCAGCTTTGCAAAAGAGATTTAATATCTGCTTGCCTTTTTTTTTTTTTGCTTCCTGTACCACAGAGGAGTAATTATGCTTCAGATTGTTCTAAGAATAAACGCACTAACGTGGCTGGTACGTTTTAATTCAGGCAAAAAGACACGCAAAAGCTTCAGTTGTTGTTCCTTTCTGCTGTCTATGGGGCAAATGTACTGAAGTCTTCATGTCTGCAAAAGTGAGGAGGCACTTGCAGTGCCCGGGCCGCCATCCGTAAGCAGGTCTTACACCCTGGCAGCGCACCCAACTTCTAGTCAAGAGGCTGCGGCAAATGATGCTTATCAATTACAGGGCGGGTTTTTTTTTTTTTTCCCTACATGAA
>VZSZ01003992.1:735897-785670 GCA_013398815.1 Ibidorhyncha struthersii
TGAGTCAGCCGGGCTGCTCCCGGAGGGTAAAGGCAATCTGGCATGGCAGGCCTGTCGCGGTGGGCCTCCCTCGGTTCCTGCTTTGCGGTGGTTTATGCGTCTTTTAATTCTCTGTTTTGTTGAGGCGTACCTGCAGGTGTGTTAGGAAACAGCTGCTGAAGGCCCTGGTTGCAAAGATCTCTTTGTAGCCCCGAGAAGGGGAAGGAGCAAAAGTACCCAGTATGTGGCTGCTGAAAGACAACAGTGTAAAAAAATCCCAAACAATAATGGTGGAGTATCTACTTTAGCTGTAATCTGTTCAGATTTCACTAATAACAAGGAAGTGTTACGTATGTTATGATGATTTTGTTTTAATGACACTCAGACTTTGCTTTCATCATCTAGAGCCAGCTGTTAACATCGTGTTCTGTCAAATGTACTTTGACACACAATGAAACATAGGCAACTTCAGCCTTTAACTTTGAGTTGAAAGAAGTCGAGCTGTTTATCTTCAGTTAAAGAAAGCAAAACTGAATGGGAACTTTATGGTGTAGCAGAGCATTAGTGTCCAGGCCAGACAACAAATCCAGGTAAGGATTGTAGATCTGGTACTTCATCCGGTACGTCGTATAAAGATGTTTACCACTTTTCAAGGGAATTGACTGAAGTTGTAGGATTGGTGTTTCATATTTGTAGCAGGTTTGTTCCTGGCATTTGTGAGCAGTGAGCCTTGATTTCATGCAGAATAGAATTTTTCGAAATTTACGAAGGTATTAAAAGCGAAATGAAGTTGGATCTAAGGTTCTTGTTTTGTTATGTTCTTATAATTGAGAACCACTTTAAGTATTCCATGAAACTTTAAAAATATCTCTTCTGCAGTATTTGAAAATACAAAACTCTTCATGGTATTAGTGTGAGGCAGTAAATATTTACATTTTTTGGTGATACTGAATGAAATTTGACAGGTATTTTCTCATGCATATAATGGTCACATAACTCTAAATTCTGTGGGTCCATTTTGAATGTAATGCCTCCAAGCTGAAGAGGCAAACAAATGGAACATTAGTAATAACCAGCTACCTAAATGTTAACCAAAGAGCTACATGTATATTCAACTTGCAGTAGAAAAAAATGTTTTTAAAGTCGAAGTTTAATCTTTGCTCACAGTTAGTACTTTTCCTTATAGAAAACTCAACTTTTGGGCTCCAAAAACTGCTGAGTATTGTCTTCTAATTGTAAAGCTATTTACAGTAGAAATGTTTCAGGTTGAGAAGATTTATGTGTTTGACTTTTTTTTTCTTGACCTAGTGGTAAAATAACAGCTTGTGTTTTTGAACTGAAGTAACAGTGTGTATGAATATAGAAAAAATGAATAGTAATGATCTCAATTAACATAATAATCTCATTTAATGTATTGTTATACTAATGAGTAATCCTGTTTGATGGAACTGTTCATGTAAAAGCTTGCTGGAGTAAAACCCATTACTTTTGGACCCGATCATCCCTTAAGAGGGATTGGTTATTTGGAATAAACCAGTTACAAAGAAGTGTTGGCACCAGCTCTCTAGATAAAAAAAAACTATCACGCTATCAGTCTTCAGATGAACATTGCTTGCCTAAAATTGTTAGAAAGTAGAGATCTCTGAAAATGGAAGAGAGATTAAGGAATAAAAGCTTGTCAGTTGCAGCAGTGGTTGTGGTGTTCTCTTTTAGCCACTATTTAGAAGTGTAAACACCAGCACTATCGTCTAAATTAGAAGCTTTCAGGCAGGGTTAAATTCTTGCCAACAGGGATACTAAGAAGATCAAAATGCTAATGGTGCTTTTGATAATTAGGTTTGAAATCCTGTATTGTGCTTCAATTGGAGCAATAAAGAAAGCTTATGTAAATCTCTGGATACCTGAACACATGTATGTTACAATAAAATCCCAACAGCATTAAAATAATTATGCCAAAGATGGAGTTTAGTTAGTCAGTGTAGGTCTTCACATTTCTTTGTACCTCTGGGACGCATACTCCGGCTCACTTTTAAACTTCTATCAAATAGGTGCTTTTGGAAGACATCCTGAGAATATTGTTTCCTCCTTGATCAAAAGTAGCTTGATTTGCAGAGATCTGGACTTTGCTCACCAGCTACTCTCTATCTTTTCTAAAGGGAGGATTCAGCTAGAGCAGTTTTGCTGATAATATCCTATAGTAAGTGAAGCAAGAAAGTCTTCTCAGGGTGGGGAATGTTTATCCCTAGTCACGTGTGGAACTGATGTCACAAGTTCTCAGTAAAATACCTTTTTCAGTACAGATTGTTGGGATTTTCATGAGCGCTTAGTCTGTGATAAGTTCAGGTAGTCTTCTGCAGAGTGCATTTTAATGGCTTTGATTGAAGCAGAAGTATGGTTAATGTTGGCAAGGTTCTCACTGCAAGGAGACTTGGCTTCTTAGCCAGAGGAAAATGGCTGATAAGGTTTTTACTTTTACGTTGTGGTTGAACAAGTTATAGATCTGGAATAGCCCTTAAATTGCAAACAATTTCTGAATTTATTCCCTGAGGCAAAAGAACTCCTGTGCTTTTAGCCTAATTAGCTCAGATGGCTTGTGACACACACAGCACTAGTTAAGTGGCACGTCATGGGAGAATTGAATATCCTGGGTTCTCTTGACTCAATAATATCACATATACTTTGAGCTGGAGATCCAAGAGTCTCTTCTAGATAGATACAGAGTGTCTCACTACAATGTGAATTTGTGTGATACTTCAACTCATGTTTCCTTTGTGAATCAAGTTAAAGATAGCTTTTACTAAAATGCATTTTTCTGGTCTTCTACAATGAAATTATTAAATAGACTTGTTGATCAGTATTTTTGATGACTTGGGGGAAGCTATGGCTTTTAACTAACCTTCATATCAGTAAGGCAAACTTGCATAGGTGGAAGCTCGGCAAGGCCAAAGCCACTGCTCTTATTAGCAGGAGGCTTGAGGAAAGGAGCAGAATCTTTCATCCTGCATTGCATTGTCCATCAGTAAAGGGAGTTAAAAAAAATCCTAATCCTTGTTTGTGTAAATTTTTCCGTCATGAAAGCTCTCTGAAATGGTAGTTCAGAAAAATAACACTTTACCATGGCTAAATTTGACATCTTGATTAAACAAAACAAATGATATGTATCAGCTTCCTTTAAATTCAAGTAAAATGTGACCATAGATGACTGTCTCTGTGTAATTCTGTAAGCTAGTGTGGGAGAAACTGATCCTGTGGACAAACCGTCACTGGTAACTGAAGTTATGTGTCAGTTTCCTCGAGAATTCTTTTTTTTTTTTTTTTTTTTTTTTTTTTTTTTTTTTNTGCAAATGTATGAGGATAGCAACTGTGTCTCCTACATTGTAGGAAACTGACCTTGATAGATACATTCAGATATAACTGTTCATGTATTAGAAAATCAGTAAAAAAATATAAACCACACTTTAAAATACTTACAGAAGGCTGCCAGTTTGTGGTTAAAAACATGTTGATATTGGTTATGCTGTGGCAAACTTGCAAAGTTGTTTAGTATTGGAATGTTTTTGGAGAGTTTAGTTTTGAGTTTGGGAACTGATTTATAACCATCAAATCATAGACTGTAAGCGTCCAGCAGTAGTGAAATGAAATTCAATAGCAAGAAAATGGCACTTTGAAGATGTGGTTCAAAAATCTGCAAGTTTCAACTGAAAGCTATAATGTGCCAGTATACAACTGCAGTATTTTTGGTTGAGGGTGGATGTTGAAGAGAAGTCAAACTTCACTTCAAAGAGTACAAGTAATCCAGTATCTTACTGAAAGCACATAAATATGAAACAAACTGATCAATGTAACTGGTGTGTTCAGTAGCAAGGAGACCAGAAATCAGTGGCCACTTCTTGCAATGTAGAGAGTTTGCAAGTAGTTTTCCTCAGGAACGTGTGCAAGGCAATGAAGTAATCTTTTAAAGAACTATTAGGAGGGCTCTGGAACTCCTGGCTTAAGGCAGTCGTGGATAGAAAAAGTTTAGGGGCTCAAGGACAGGTTGGACAAGATAGTGGAGGAGAGATCCGTGGAGGGTTCCTAAGCAAACTACATCAAATTCAAGAAATCTTATGTATTGAAAGGAGTTGAAGGTTGAGGAAGTAGGATTCTATGCTTGCCCTGCGCATCCTCTTCCCAGTGTGGTTTGTTTTTTTTTAAGGCTACCATAGGAGACAATGCGACTTTATTCATCGCCTTTAAAATACGATGGACTGCTGGGACTGTATGGCTGAGCCGGAGAATTGAATCTGGACAACTGAATTGCTGTGATCCAAACCCAGAGAAATACTATGATTTATATAATATTTCAGGCTTATCCAGGGTTCACTTGCTGTCTTTCATGAGAGAAGTTTTAAAGATTTTCTCTGTCAGTCCTTTTCCTAGTCTTTTTTTTTTTTTTTTAATCCAGCGGTGGCTGACTTAATATGATTTTTTTAAAAATCTGTGGCAATGGTTTGACATGTTCTTGTCTCAAGACTGTGATCTTCTGACAAAAACTGTGTTGAAATAGCATTGGCAATACGTAGAAAAGAAAGGCCCAGAACTATGTTCTTTTGTCTTCCTACTGCTTCATCTTGTCTATTCTTGCCCAATTATCACCTGTGAACCTCTTCAGGCTTACTGAAGATACCTCAGTACATATAAGTCTATGAATTACCTGCGGCCTCCTTCAATTATCTCTGCTTGTCATTCAGCTTAACCTATAACTAGAATTCTTATTCAGGCAGCAGTAGAAAGAATGAGCATGTGTGACTGGAGGGGAAGAATATTCTTATGTATTGGTGGTAAGCACAGCCTTGTTGCAGATTTGAATGTATGGGAATTCTTAATCTTAAGATGACTACATAAATAAGCTATTCAGCAGTGGTTCAGACAGGTAGTATTGTTTCTGTCATTAGTCATTATATAATCAATACAAAAATAAGTTGAACAGTATCTATTTGTACCACCATAAGAGGGTTTTAGCTCAAGACAGCTCAGTCTTCTTATATGGAGAAGATGCATCAGATGAATAAACAAACTATATGAGTACGATGGACAAGGTGACAATCTAAAAAGGGGTATTTCCATGTATAATTAGTTGTATTCAAAGTTTCACTTGGCTTCCCGCCTGCCTGTTCTTATCAGCAAGAAAATCCTGCTCCAGGTAGCGTGCATTACTAAAGTAGCAGAAAACTGTAACTGGAAGCTGACTCTTTAGTTTGTTACTGAATCAATGGTGAAGTGAGTCTTTCCTAGTAGAATTAAAGACAGCAGTGGTGTGTTTGAATCCTTTGGTGACAGTGGATAGTTCTGAGGGAAAAGGGAGGCTCCTCTATTTTAAGTGAAGTATTTGCCAGACAACAGCAGGTAATTCCTACTTGTCTGCAAAATGACAGTGCTTTTATGTCTGAACTCAGAGACAGATTAATCTGTTTTGTAAGAATAAATTCAGAAAGATTGAAATTACCAATGTGAAATGCTATTGCTGAAGGAATAATACCATCAGCAAAAGCAGTGGTTTGTTTCTGCAATCAGTTGCTTTGATGCTGACATAATCACAAAATTTTTGAAAGGAGAGATTGAGATCCACCATTTCATTTTTAGAAAGTTTGGATTTTAAACCGTAATTGATGTTTGGGATTATTCAGTCAATCTTAACTACAGCACAAAGTTTAATTAGCTTTTATGATGTAAACAGTGATGCCAGCTTTAAAACTTTTCTGAAAGACAACTATCTACATCAAGTGGGAAAGATCAGAGGCTTTCGAATATGTATGTTCGTGTGCACAAAATTATGGGCTATCTTCTGGGATAGAAATCTTCCCAAATACAAGCAAGTGTTAAGACAGCATAGGAGAGTAACCTAGATATAGATGTGCTTTACAGTCGCAGTATTTTTGTGCGTGTTTGAGAATAATGCTTGAGTAATATGATAGTTTAGTTCTTTTCTTCTCGGTAGCTGTAAAACTTTAGGTTGCAGAGCATTAGATATGTAAAGCAGACAGAAGGTGTATGTCTCTTCTTAGTTTGGTTTTCCCCTTTCTGTTTATTATCCTTGCAAATTTGGTAACTATTTAAACTGAATAACATCATCAAAGAACTGAAGCAAATAAAGGCTCTTTGTATCTCTCCACCAACAAAGATTTTGAGAACAATAAACCTTTTACAGTTTAAGAGCTGTTAAGCTACCCTGCTGAAGAAGCTTGGTCTACAGGACTTGCTCGCTAGGGTTGAATCTGTTGAATTGGTGCTGTTCACAGAAAGCTATTCCTTGTGTAACATGACAAATGAAGTAATCCACATAATTAAATTCCTTTTAGCAGAAGTGTTTCTGCATTGGACCTAGGTATATCAGTCATGATTATGTCAGTTGTTTCGGCTTCTGATTTATTACACTGTATCCCATCTGCCTCTTACAGTGCTTTGAGAGCAGTTCTTGGGGTCAGCACACTTAATCTAGTGTTTTTGCCAGCTGTGCCTTGTATACTCTGGATTTCCAGCGAAAGCCTTGCTGGGTTCTGGATCTTCTGTTTTGAAGAATTGGTTTTGCAGGAAGTACATGGTGTTTATATCTGCAGGTGCAGAGTTGACATTGCTAGTTCAGATTTAACAAGGTATGACTCTGCTACATTTGGGTGAGTGATTAGAGGAGGGCACAAAAGCAAACTTGAGGAAAACCCAATGTCCGTCATCGTCAAAATTCTGGAAAGTGCCTTTAGTAAAAGCTAAAGGTGGCTCAGACAAAGTCAGAATAGACCTGTTTTATCTCTGCTGTGGCAAGAAAAGTAGATCTTTTGAAGAAGGGAATTGATGATTTCCTCCAAGAGGGTGCATCACATGATTGGCAGCTTCAGAGAGGAGTTGTGCCTCTGCAGTGCTTTATTCCAATTGCTAGCTGACCTTGGTCCCTGAGAACAGTTAGGCTGTCAGCACTAATGCAGAACAGAGTGTCATTGCATTCCTTTATGAATGGACTATAGCAACCTGTATTAATGTTTAAGAGGAGTGCGAAAGTGCACGTTTCAAGTCTATTTCTTCCTTTTTGCAGGCCCTGATATTCTCTTCTGTTGGGAGTAATGTATCCATACCCCCAGCTTTCTTCTTCTGTCTTTTCTTTGTCCTGAAGCGGCTCTCTTGCTGCAGCTGGCTAAGCATCTGGACCTTGATAGCTTTCTGCCTTGTTAGTCATGTAAGAATGCCAAAAATCAGGGCAAATTTACCTATTTGAGAAACCTTAGCAAAGGTCTTACTTGTAGGTCCTGCTTGTAAAACTTACCTGATGTTTTTTTCAATAAATCTTAAGGGTTTTAGGATAACTCGAATCCTGTTTTGTTTCGACCTTTTGTTAGGGTTTGATGTAAAAATTTGGTGTTTAAAATATATAACCTCTATTTTACTAATACGCAAAGGACAAGTGGGCAAACTATCACAAAGCATACATTTCTGGGCAGATAGCACTTAGCCCTTTCTTCCTTGGGGTACGCGATACTCAATGTAAATAGCATTAATGGTAGAGTGCATTGACAGTGTGGCCCTAAGGGATGTGAATGGAGTTTTTGATTCTGGAAGTATTCTGGTAGCTTTCTTCAACAAAATAGAGCTTCTTTTTCCTCCAGTGAGCGCTTGTGTCCTCTAGCCTTACAAAGCATTAAGAAACTGTATTCTGATGAATAACAACAATGCTTTTAAAGGGTGCAAGGAATGTCGTATCTTTTTGCCGTATTGACTAAAGATTTAGTTTTAGTTTTTGTTCAGTGTTAGAAATACAGAAGCTCCAGTCTCTTCATGATGTCTGACTTGTTCTCTCCTTCCTTTATTTCTATTCATTATCATGCTCTGCTTATATTCCTTGACCTAGTGCGTTCTGACCGATGGTAAATAAAATTCAGCACAACAGCAGCTTGGATAACTGGTTTGCTTAGTGTTTGATAGATCAAACTTTACAAACGGGTAGTGCATCAGCATACCTAACTGTGAGGGAGGAAGAATAGAAAAGGACTTACCTCTAAGCTCTCTGAGATCTGGGAACAGAATCTCACAACTTTGAACACAGAAAAACAAAATTATTTCAGAGAAACAACAATAATCATTAAGTGTCTTGGAATTTCTTGCTATACTTTCTGACTAAGGCACTTTCAAAAGGCAAACTGTCAAGGATGCTAGTATTAATCACTGTGCAGTTTGGACATGGGAAATGGAGAGACACTGAAATTCATGGATGCCTTCAAAAAGCACTGGGAATTGATTCAAGAACAGAGGTGTTTCAGAGACACTGAAGAGAGGAGAAGGAAGGAAGGCTTGGAGGATTTTACTGCAGAGCTGATAAATCTTACTGAATTTTGGAGTTGACAGAAGGCTGAACTGGAGCCAATCTGGGAAGGGTAAATAACACAAAAGCATATGTGACAGTTGTAAATACTCAGAAGTTCAGTCTCAGAGTCATCAGAATTTCTGGTTGCATTCTGGCTCCATTTATTTCGTACAACGTGCACAATTTCCTCAGGATCCATCATCTTTAATTCCTCAGGGCTTGTCCTGCTCAAAGCAGATGTTTGCTAGCTAGATCTCCTGCCAGTTTCTTTCATTCTGTTAAGCTTCCGTGGTCCTTTTAGAGCTGAAAATTGACTTGCAGCCGTGCTATCCATCTTGCAGTGTTCCTAAGTACTGGCTAAAGAAGCCTTTTGCTGCATCTGTTGCAGGAGCCTCCCTGATTTTTCCCTTATGTCATTAAATACCTCCCTAGGCTGATAGAAATAAGGTATTTTCACATAACTGTCCTAATGCATTTTTAATTACGTTTTTAAGAAACATAGTTCTTACGTTATCTTTAAGTTTCACCTTGGGTCAGTGGTGAAAAGGTCTGCATTCTTTGTGTCCTGAATAGAAAAATAAATAAATAGAAGTTGCGGTGTTAAAACCCAGAAGTGTACAGAGGTTGTTTTTTTTTTTTTTTTTTTTTTTATAAGCCATGCACACAGTTGTAATACACTTGCACTTAAATTCACAAAGGCTGCATGGTATATCTAGATTCAGCAAATGATAGAAGCTAACTACAGTCTTCTTTCAAATTGACAAGTTTGTTTTTTTGTGTGTGTGGAGGGTGTCTTAGTTACCGTGAAAACCAATGGGGAAATTAGGAGCAGCTGTCTTAAAGTGTCCGGAGCACCTTGAAGAGCTGTTCTTGCGTTTTAGGTTTCAGCAGGGCTCTCCTGTTAGAAGCGTGATGCAGAAAGCAGAATATAATTGTTACTTCAGGTAGTAGACAGTGCCTGACTCAAGCCATCCGCTTGTTGCCTGCCGCTTTCTCTTCAGTTCCCAAGGGTAGGCTTCACTGATTTTCTGCACTGCTTGGGCAGTAGGTAACAGTTCTTTTCTCTGCCCTAATGTAATGCTGTGGCCAAGTAAGCTTTTCACTAGAGGACAAAATTTAAGTTACTGTTGGAGGAATGTCCTCACCTTCCTGTCCATGCTGTTTGTATATTAGAAATGTGCCTTTTTTTTTTTTTTTTTTTTTTTTTTTTTGGAANTCTTTTTAGGAAAAAGAATAAGGGTCCCTGGAAATTCTAGCACCATAGAGTTGGTGTTGTGGTTTAGGCCAAACCAGGACATTTGGCAAGATAAATATGCATGAATATTGGTAAACTGCTGCTTTAGATCACCTATCAGTGGGCCAAACAAGTAGAATTAGATAGTATCTTAGCTCTTAGGCCTTCTGCAGGAGGCAAATAGGAGAATAAGGTCTGGCTTGGCAAACATGGTCATTAAACTTCATTGGCTTCAGTAATACCCAGCACATGATGGCAGAAAGATGAATAATTCTTTTATTCTCAGAGCTTCATAGCCAATGTTCTGTCAGTCTGCCCATACCAAATACCAAATAAATTGACTGATTAATAGTTGGTGTTTGCTGGTATATGGACAGTGGTGGACATAATGTTTCTGAGTAGGTAAGGAAGCTTATGTACTGCTGTAGCTGCCAGCTTCTTACAGACCTACAGGAAAGTACCACTTTTGTTATCCAGAAGCAGCAAGGAGGTGTTGACTATCTTGATTTTCCAGCACAACCCTGTTGTACAAACTTATGTTTGTCTCTGCCTCAAGAAAAAAAATCTACCTGCAGGGAAGTTGCTGTATGGAAAGCATCTTAAGTTAGCTACTCAGTATTTCTGTTTAGGTGGTCTTATAATTGAGAAGAAGAATGAAGCATACAACTGAAACTGTTGGCATAGCAATAGTTGTGCAGAATTGCTCTCGTCTGTCACCAGTCTGTCAGATACATTTCATTTGGCAGCAGTTTATTCCACGCTGCTATGGTAATAGGAGGGGAATTTGGTCCCACTTATAGTAGTCTATTTGGAATGTGAAAATGCTGTTAGCTCTCTGATGGTATGGAACATAGGGATTGTAATATTTTAAAGTGCCCAAACATTGAAATGTATGAACTTTAAGCTGTCTTCTGCTTCTGTAATAATCACGCCACAGCATGTAGGGTGGAGTCTCAGATGCAAAACTAAATTTTGCTGAGAAGCTAATATGTAGGAAACTGCCTTTCTGGTGTTGTTGAAACAGACTGTGAATGAAGTAAAAGTGAATGTTCTCTTTGCTAGTTGAAACTAACATTGGAGGATCTTGTTGAGGTGTAAATAATCCTATACAGAAAGCACAAAGGAGAGTGAGAATGAATATCCTTTTGCTTATCAGCAGGATCTTGAATATCCTTGAAGGTAAGGATGTAGCGGCTTTTCAGTTAATTCAGATTATACTTCAGAGAGGGTCTGTAAATTTTAATTCCTTTTCCCTGGCTCATTATGTAAGGCTAGGCTCTTTATAATTAGCTTAATTCCTGATTAGGCTTGTGTGCACTAGATAATGTGTTTCCTGAGGCAAAGCTTATAAGAACTGTTTGCCCAAATGTCTGTTTTAAAAAATCCATAGACTGCTGCAGACTAAAAATACTTTGAATTTCTTTATAATACAGCAGAATATGACTTAAATTGTATTGAACCTCAGTTTTGTGGGATGCAGAAATCATACTATAACTTGCAGGTATTGTGCTTCTTGACAAGGGAATTTCCTTGTTAGGGCAGTGTAATTTCTAGGAGTAAATATATATCAAGGTTGAGGGTGTTTAAGAGAACTTAAGGAAATTTCCCATTTTTCTGGGAAGAATAACATCTGCCAGACACGATACTGTTAAGTTATGGGTTTGTTGTGTGGGTTTTTTTGGTGGCATTGTATCTCAATGAAACAAATGCAACCTAGAATTGAAAAGGTGACACAGTAGTTACAGCTAATAAAACACAGACAAGTATTGCTTGTATTTTAATTTAATTATCTGAAGTGTTTTAAGCAATCAGTAGAGTTTTCTTGAAGATAGTGTTTTGTCTTTCCCTAATTAAGGATAAATGAGCAAGCACCCTTCCAAGAGAACTGAAAGGTCTTCCTTTCAAGTTTAATTTGCAGCACTTGGTGGAGGATTAAAGTAATCTAATTAAATGGCCTCATTTAAATTTTGCAGTCACCTAAGAGATGGTTGACAGATGTGAAAGGGGAATTATCCATAAAGCATGAAAGTTAAATTAGCAGCTTTCTAATTTAACTTTTTTAATTTGGAAGATTTCTTTAGGAGACTTGAGCCTTTTTGTTAGAGTTGGGATATCTTTTGATAGATCTGCAGGATGATGCTTGCTGTGAATGAATTCATCATGATGTTAAAGGCCACTTTTTGTGCATGGAGTTACTTTTTTTAAAAAAGTGTACTTTATTGCCTTTACTGTATATGTTTGACATCAAGTAATTATCTTTGGCATTTGATATTAAAGCATAATGATTTTTTCATTTCCAAGATATACAGGTATACTGTAGGCAAGCTTCTTTTTTATGGGTACAGATACATGAATGAGATGCTGTGAATGCTTTTCTTAGTCAATGATGTTGGCCATAATGTTTTTGAGATGTCTAACATTAGACACCTAAGTCCATATACAGGCACATATTACACATAATAAGTTAAATGTTTTGCTGTCGCTGGGAGGAAATACTCTTGTGCTGCTTTGTATGCCTAGGTGAGGGCTATGTCTGCGGTATGCAAGAATTCACTTACTATTTGAAAAATCTGGATTTTTGCATTTCTAAATGGAAATGTGCTCTAGCAGTTGTAGGATGTGGATTCTGATACTTTCACTACCTTAGGAGCCCCTAAAAAGCCATGTCTATGAGTATGTTTCTCTTTGTATCTTTTCAATGTAGATCTACTTCCAGAAGTACAGCTGTAGGGCATCCTATTCATTTACAAAATCCTAAGGGTAGTTCAGTTTGCATGAATTTAATGCTACTTTGATATTATCTTAAATGTTTCTTAGTGAGGTCTTGCAGCTTGGGGAGTGACTCACTTTAAGGTAATGCTTGCTGTGGTTACACAAGGTATTTTCTGTGCCTTGAGTAAGTACAATGTTACTTGCTGTGGGTTGATTCTTATCATGATTGTCATTGCTTAAAAAGTTTCATGGGTTTTTTTTTTTTTCAGTCCTGCCAGCTGTGTGTAGGTCTGTGAAAAGAAACATGGCTTATAGTTTCAGAGAATAACATATGAATGACTGAAATTCTGTGTCTCTACACCATTGTAAGACCAATGGGTGGAACTGATGAAAACATAAAATCCAGGCTAGAAAGAGCAAGATAACCTGTTATAACTGTCTTGAAATAACAGAAACATGGTCTTGCAAATACAGAATTTAACAGAAGAGTAAGACTTTTCTTAAGATGCAACATTGAAACTTGGAGACTTCTCAAGGCCTTATTATCTGAATTGCAAGTCTTTAATAATGGCATTTAGACAAATAATTTGTATTGTATAGCCAGGTAAAACAACAGAATAAGTGCTGTACAAAAGGGTGATACAGGCATAGTCAGTTGTCCAATTAGTAGGTTGGGTATGTAGATAAGTGGAAGAAACAAAAAGCAGTATAGCAAAGCAAGGAGATTGGAATTCTCAAGGCAAAAATTTTTGAGGCAAAGATGTCTGTAAAGCAAATACGGCTTTATAAATAAGTGTGATATAAAATTGACAAAATGACATGACTGTTAAGTTGAGATACAACAAAACTTCTTTAAAGACTAGTGGAGTCTCTGCATTCCAAATCAGGTGGATGGCAGTGAAATTCAAGATACAAGGGAATGTATGAATATTATAATTATGGTTTTATCTCATACTTTTGTAGCTAGGGTTATGTGTTCGTGTATCACTGCACAGAAGTAAAACTTCTGAATTTGCTTACTAACACTGACCTTATGCAATAGTTGCCCTGTACCGCAAGTCTTGTACATGAATAAGAAGATGACCAAAATAGGCTACAGTTTCCATACAAAGAGGGGAAAAATGGCTAGGAATGTTCATCTTGAATTGGGGATATTGATACCATACGGGAAAAAAAAATGCTGTGGTGAAGGTGGATGATAAGTGATTATTTGGTATCTCATAACATAGACATTGGGGAAATTGGAAAAAAATAATTTCCAAAAAATTAGCTTTTAGTCAGATTTTACATTATAGTTCGTAAAGTTTTTCATTGCTGACCACAGGTTTGTGCTGTGTTCTCTTTGTTAGATTTTTTTAAATATAAGGTTGTAAGAGTGTAATTTAACAGTTATAACACAGTTGAAAAATTCAGTTTGCTGATCAAATAAGGTAAATGGCGGGGGCGGGGGGGGGAACCCAACCCAAACTCCAACCCTTTTTTGAGCTTATTTTATAGATTTCAAAAGGAAGAAGAAAAAGGCAGTTTAGATAAAGAGCAAAAGTGGGGGGAGGGAGGTGCAACCTAAATAACACTATTACTGCCAAGTAGCTGCTAGTGACAGGTATTTCTGTGGAGTTCACAAAATTTGTATGGGATACTTTGTATCACCATGGTATGGTCGGGCACAGAAATGTAGTAAACAGATACAAATGTATATAAAATTATGTTGTTTAATGTGTGGTTGATTCAGGTCTATTTTTTTCTTTTCCTTAGATTCAAGTACCCTTTAAGGACCAATGTGCCCAATAGCTCATGGAAGAAAAAAATCAAATCAGGACATCCTTGGTTTCCAGGCTACCAAAATATGGAACGAAAACTTTAGGAAGTGTTTTGCAACCTGTGCCAAATGGGACGGCTGTTAGTTTAGCAGGGAATAATGGTGGCAAAAACTTTGGCAAGCACAATGGCACTGTTCGCATGTCTTCCTTTTCTTTCAACTGGAAAAAATCAAATAAATATCAACTTCATGATCAAAATGAGAGACAGACCAACTCTAAACATAACTGTAATGAAAAATTAATTGATTCTGAGAAGTATTCTCAAGGAGCATTGGGTAATGATGTGCTCAGGGTGGGTTTGAACAATACTGCTTCGGTTGCATCAAAAGCAGAAAAGCAAACCAATATGTTTGTATCTTCTACTGAGGAATTAAACCCAAAGTCTTTGCCTGGACTCACTAGTTCAGCAAAATTTGCCAAAGGTACCCTGTCAGGAAGGACCTCATATTCTGGACTCAATGCTCCAAAATCACATTTAAATGGATTTTATGGAAATAGGCCCATGGTAGGTTTGCAGAGACCTAGAGCTAATTCCAGTGCCACAAGGACAAGTTCAGGAGAAAGTCTGGCTCAATCTACAGACAATACCAGAGCTTTTTCCTCTGAAAAAATGGTAAGGTCACAAAGTTTTTCGCATTCCATTCAGAATTCTTTCCTTCCCACTGCATCTTTAACCAGGTCACATTCCTTTAATAAAGCTGTGGATCTTACAAGGCCTTATCATAGTCAAAATCTAGCTGCCAGGACATCTCAGAGATCGACTTTGTTGTCAAGAAATGCACGTCAGTTGGATGTACCCAATGGAAACGAACCTATGAAGTATGGATTTACCAGGACCTACTCTGGTATGTCAACACCTTCAAAGAAGCCCTCACTGTCAAATGGATCTGGGTCAGCACCTTCTTTTGGATACAGATTAAGTCGGCCTTCTCTGCTGAAGCCTACGAGCCAGCGATTTGCTGGAAATGTCATTGTGGATGGCAGCAAAAGTACAACTTCTGACACATGCACCGTGGACAACTCTGAAATTTCAACAAATATTACAAGAGTAATTGAGAAAAACAGCGTTAGAGAGAGCAGTGCTCAAAGAACAGAATCTGATGAGGGCCTGCATGAAAGTACGGGAAAACATGGGTCAAAAGTCATGTCTATGAGCGATGATGGAGACGAAATATCTATATCTTCTTTGTCATCTTCTGAGAAAAATGATTTGAGTGAAGACTTCAGTGATGATTTCATAGACATAGAAGACCCAAACAGAACTATACAAATACAGCAAAAGGAGAGCAGCCTTCAAGAGTTAGAGCACGGGAGCATAACGTCCATCGAGCCGTTCACTTCTCTCAAGGAAAGTGGAGGATCTTGCTGTAATGCTGATGACTGGCTTGATATAAATATGTCTGGTAAATACTTTATGTTCTGTTTGAAATCTTAGGTAGTAAATCGAGATACTGTGATTAAGTTGGTTTATATAATTGCCCGTTGCTTGTGAATTGTTTCAGAATGGAACTTGGCTCTATGCTGGCCCATTTATTTTTTTACTGTGCTTTTTCTGCATGATAGTTATCTTTCCCAAATGTGACTTTGAAGAGCTCTTTTTCTTCAGGATAAGAATGAATGATACATCCTTTAACCATGCTTGCAGTATGGTTGTGGGATTCCTCATGTCCTTGCTTTGCTATTAATTTCTCTGGATCTGAGATCTTTTAAGAAAATTTTTCTCCCCCTGCCTCTGTAGAATATGTAACTGCTTCTACGTAGTGGGAATAAGTGTAGGGTGTGTAATTAAATCAGTTAAACTATAGATAGGAATGTCACATTTTTGGGTGTGGGGTGTTTTTTTGTTTTTCCAGATGCATGCTATATTAATGATTTAAAAATCTGTGGAAGAGAGCGAGCATGTTTAAAAGCCACATTTTTCAAGTCTCTCATGGGCTCCTCATAATGCATTGTTTGTTTTGAGGGAAGTTACAGTTGAAAGTTTGGATCCAAAGGAACTACTTTTGGACCCACCTTCTAATATGTTAAAAAGATACAGAATTCTAGAAAGTAGCTTTCATGATGGGTGAATTAGTGCAGTGTAAAAGGCTAGCAAAGATGTAGTTTGAAAGGAAACTTAGTTGTAGCTACCAAACCAGCTTGAGCGTTTTTCCCTCTCTAGGCTGAGTGAAAAATACTGTAAATGCTTTCAGATATTTCTGTTACAGTACAGCGTCAGAAGAGTTAATGCATCAGTAATACGCACCTTAACTTTTATATTTGGAATATTGGATTGGTTTTGGAATCTTAACTATTCCTGTTTTCTTTACGCAGTGGATGACAACAGTGAAAGCACAAAGCATACTGCTGAGAATGTTATTTCTCCAGAGGTGAATTACAGAGCTGGGTCCTCTTTTGAGCTTTCTCCATCTGACAGCTCTGATGGCACGTATATGTGGGATGAAGAAGGGTTGGAACCTATTGGAAGTGTCCATCCATGTGGAAGTTATGAATCTTCAGAAATGAACAGCATAGTATGTATTTATATGCATAATTTGCATAATTGTAGTGTTTTGAGTGTATTGTTTATTAAGTGTATATTTAAAACAGCATTAATTTATGTTTTACTTCATAATTGTTTCCTCTTTTCTCTGTAGTTGATACGTTTTTGAAACTTCTTGTTTAGGAACTCCTGTTTCTGGACAGGTGACCTTGATTAGTTTTTTCCCCGTGTTCTCAAGTTAGGACAGAAAAGGTCCTTCCTTACACAATCTCATGGTAGTGCTCACAAAGAATAAATGAATTAAATTTCTGCAAATGATAGGTTAAATATCTCCTACCGATCTCTAAACCTAGTAGTGAAAAAGTAAGAAAATAGCTATTGCCTATCTGATTTCTTCCATTGTCTCGTTTTTATACTGTATACATATAGGACCCTTTTGAACTGAAGTTTATTTTGATTTCTCAGTTTGTTCAAGCACAGAAACTTTAAGGTAGATACCTGACTGTAGCTCACTGTGACCCTCTAGCTGAGGTCAGGGAGCCAGCCTTGGGATTTTGGTGGGCGTGAGGAAAATATTTTCTATCTGTCCTTCATCTCTTTGCACTGTTCATATTCCTTCATCTGAACAAACTTTTGAATTAAGTAACTCAGATTTTCTTAACATGATACTAACAATCAGAACTTCTAACAAAAAGAATTTGGTGTAATCAATCTGTCATGCTTCAGCCTGTCATGAAAGATTAATGTCTTTCAGACGCATTAGATACTGTGTCACCACTGCTGATGTAGTAATGTACGTACCAGTTTTGGACTTGAACAGAGTTTGTGGCACCTACTCAGACTTTGATTTTTAATTTTAGTAGGGTTATCTGCTGTAGCCCAAGAGCAGAACAGCAGAGATTTCCCCTGAAAATTGGGCATAGCTATGTCATTATATTTTTATGTGTAACTACATACAAGCTCCTAATATATTTTCAGATGCTTGTGGTATTGTTTGCTTTCTGTCTTAAATTATGATGTTGGCATGTAGTGCTTAAGAGTCTAGAAATGGTTATTAACTTTTTGTGGTAATTATGGCCAGCTGGGAAAAGCAGTTTGAGACTTTTCCAGTATGAGCTTTGTAGCTTTATTGGTGTTTATAGGGGACAAAAACATTTAATGTAGACACTACAAAAACAAGAAACCTTTCCCTTTTTTCCTAGCATGTGCATGCGTGTGTCTGGGGGAAGTTTTTAAACTTTGTCCTTGGTAAATTTTAAAGAAATATATTTTTGATGCATACAGTGTCATTTATCGAACAAGCGAAATACACTACTTTCCCATGCTTTTGGACTATGTATCTAGGTTTTTGATATATGTGACCTCCATGCATTAATTCGTGCATATGTATGAATTGATAGTCAATCAATGTTCTGATTGATAGAAGCTGTTGTGAGCCTTGTGGAGCATAGGTATATTCGAAGCTTTTGATATTTTTTGTTCACTATTTTGGTTTATTTCATTCTTCATTGAAAGTAAATAGCTTTTAGAGAAGGCTTAAAAATGGAAGAATGAACTTACTAGGTTTTGAGGAAGTGAAGAAAGGCGACGTTCTAAGACTTACTGTTGAATCTAGAAAGTCATGTGTTTTATTCCACCTGTTTTGATTCTTATCCTGTTAGTGTTGTTCCAGAATTACAGTGCTTACTGTAGTGTGAATTTCTATCCTAAATGAGAGAAACATCAATAATACATCTTTGACTTCTACAAGGCAGAAATGTATTTTCAGTCAGCTTGGTTTTTGAGGGGAAGCTGTAGCTGTGAAATGTTGGTTCAATAGCCTTTAGTGGTGGATTTTTGTTTGTTGTTTTTTCACCTGTGCTGCTGGTTCTTGGTAGAAAGCATGATATATTTGATTTCTTTAGCCTAAAGATTAAACACTGATCGGTTTTAATCTGAAGATGCAAAAGAATTTCTGAAAAAGTTTTTCATTATTTCTGAAGAATTATGTTCTTGGGTAGGTTAATGTAAGCTTTTGTTCCATGTTTTTCCTCTTCTCTGCAGGCACTGAGTATAAAGACAGGTTAAAAAAATAGAACTGAAGGCTTTGAGAATAATTATTGTGATTAGTCAGCACATCAGATGTTTTGATTGCAGGGAGATATGTGATCAAATTATGCAGTTTTTGTCCTCTAGTGTGGTGAGGGTAGAAGCAGTTAGTATCTGTGTGTCAAAATCCGGTTTATAAGAGTCAGATTTAAGAACTTTGAGTGCTTGAGCTAATGTCACCCTGACTGCCCCTTGGAATTAATATTCCCAGGGAAATCTCCAAAGCAGATAGTTGGTTCTGGAGTTTCTGTGGCATCAGGCTGAGGTGAGTAGAAGCAATGTAGCTGAATAACAATTCGGGTAATTAGATGGTGAGTAATTGGTAGCATTTAGTGCAAAATTCACCTTTTTTTTTTTTTTAATTTCCATCCTCCTTTTATGTTGTTAGTCTTTTAAGCTGTATCATCCTTAGTATCAATAAATATTAAATGCTTTTCCTAAACTTTTCTATAGATGGCAGTGCAGCCCTTACTGGGTAATCTTAGATTAGAAGTGTTTTGACCATCTTTGAAAAGGCAGCTTTTGCAGAGGTGATTTTAGCTAGACTTCTGGAATGGCAACCGGAATAGGAAAAAAATGGAAGGAGCTTGCTTGCTACTCAGTATTTTTGTTCTTTTTTGGGAGAAGAAAAGCAGATATCTTTGCTATTCTCAGTAAAGCTTGGTTTTAAGGACATGGAGTAAAGTACATAAAGTAAAGTACATACAGTAAATTTGGCTTCTTTTAGGACAGTCCTGTTCTTCATTAACTGAGCCAACAGCTATGGAGAAAATGTGCAATCCATTGTTGGAGGTTTAAAAGTTATACAAATCTAAATAACCCCTCATAAGACGATGCCATGGGTACTTACAGCTAAGTAGGACACGTGTGGGTTTTTTTGAGACCTTGTCAGGATGAAAATGTTTTCATTCTCTAAATATGTAACAGAAAATAACTTACTCTGCTATCCCTACTTTTGTTTTATTTGCAGTTTTGAAGGCTTAACACTGGTTAACATTCTAAGAATTGATCTCCTTTCAAGTTTTTAAGCATTCATTTCATTGGTATTCCTTATACTCCTTTCAACAACTGATCTTTGCTGCCAAATCAGTGATGCTGTTTCTGTGCAGTTCTGTGTGAGAAGACTGATGCTTAGCAGAGCAGTTGTGATGGCTCTGTAAATTAGCAACATAGACGGTATCTGTCTGTATGTATTATCACTTAATGTTTAGCTGTACTGTTTGCTCATGTCCTGTGTTTCAGCTACCTAAACACCTAGTTGCTTTACTGTTTCACGGTAGAAAGCTGCTCAACAATGTGAGGTACTACTTCTGTGTTTTGTGGCTTTTTTGTTTGTTTGGCTTGTTTTTTAAAAACAGACCTTGCAAACAAAATTAAGATTTAGATTACAGAAAGGAAGGGGCAGGGGGCGGGCGGGGGAACAACAAACCTTAATGCGTATCTACACATTTGCTGTGTCTGTAGGTTTGAATTGTGCTTATGATTATAACTGTCTTCATTAAACAAAAACACTTTACAATTTACAGAGCCCAGCTGAAACCAAGATTTCTGAGAGGTTTCAGTTCCTGTTGATGAATTCTGTTTCATTGGAGGGGCAGGCTGTATTAGTATTCTGCTTGCTTGTGTCTATTCAATTAACAGCTGAGAGGGTTAGCATTCCCTCAGTAGAAGTCTGATAGTTACGCATCTGAAGGGCAGAATGTCTGATTTTTACAATGATCTGTGAAATAGCTGCTTAGGGGTGAAGTCATTTTACTTCAGAATGCAGGACACCACCCCCCCNGACTATTAGTAGATCAACCTTGCTACACTTTTGCTTTCATTAGTTTTTGTTTGGAAATACTGTTCAACATATATATAAGCAATGAAGCCTAAAACATGCATCCTAACTGGAGTCTCATTGCTCCTTTGCTTAACTGATTATGAAGCACTCTTTTGCTATAGCAAGGTTTGAGCTGTTCGGTTTTCTCCTGTCCATTGTATCAAAGTAGACACATGGGAAACAAGCTTTATTATGTGTTTGTTCAGTGAAGCTTTGAATATTTTTGGAAAGTCAAAGTTCTTATTTACATTAAGAATAGGATAGATAATACAGTTGTATGTATTGCTCTGAGGTATGTGCTTTTTTAAGATGCTATGGTATTCTAGTGCATAATAGCCTGGAAGAAGTAAAAATTGAAACTGAAAATACTTCACTAACTTTGGCTTTTTTCTTTAATACTTTCTAGAGAATAATTTGTTGTGGTGTTTGGTTGTGTGGGTTTTGGGTGTGGGGGTTTTCTTTTTTTTCTTTTAAAGCAATTTCATTTGGGCAAATAGGTGTAGACAGAAACTTTTATGAGTGTTCTGTGTATTATCAGGTCATATCAAGACCCTGTCTTAGAAAAAGACAAAAGAGATCAAGTCTTCTGACCCCTTTTTACTGTAGGCTCCAGTAACAATATGAATGTTTGTTCTGTGATAATATTTACTGAAATAAATAAAGCCAGTATTTTGGGTATATAGATAGTGAGCATCAATGTAATTATAAGGATATAGGATTATGGAATAATAATTGAAATCTGGCTTGAAGAGACAGATGGGTCTTAGCTGCTTTGCTGAGATTTTAATTGCTCTTGGGATGAAATCTGGATCTCATTGGAATGAATCTGTTTTGTCTTTTGACATGTGGCCAGAATTTTAGCTGGAAGGTGAAATAATTACATTTTTGTTGTCTTCCTAGGTAATTTCTGAAGTCTCGTAAGACTTTTTTAGTTTGTTTTGTTAATTTTTTCCTTTGTGATTGAAACTTGGGAAAAGAAAATTCTGAATTAGTTTTTGAGACTGGACAGAACGCTTTCTGGTTCGAGAGGCATAGGTACTCACAGTGAAGTATGCTGAAATATGCTCTACTTCTTAGAGAAAGGGAAAATAAGCTTGCTAAAATAGCATTGTTTAGTTCAATCACTGATTACTTACAGCCATTTAGTTATTTACAAGTAATTTAGTGTTAATTACCTTATTTTTTTTAATAATTCACTTCTCAAAATGACTTTATAGTAAGCTTGCAATTGCCAATTTGATTTCTCAAATGAGTGATTCATTATGTGCATTCAGACTTGTAATGTGTGTACTTCTAATACATTTACTTCATTCTTGCTTTATGAGAAGCTGGGCTTTCTAAATTTTGGACAGCTTTTTTTTACAGCTGTAATAAAAATACAAGTGTAAGTAAGCTTAAGATAATGTAAAAGTATGGAATAAAACAACTATTCAGATATAATAGGATTGTTTTTAAAGTAGTATTTGGGAGACTTTTATGAAGTTTGAATCCCTTAGAGGTTACCATTTGAGATAAGATATCTCTTGCCCAGGGTGGGTTTTTTGATGGAACTGTGTGTAGTACTATGATATAAGTGCTGAAATTATTTTGGAAACGGTACAATGCTAATTCCAAACAAGTAAATATTGAGCCTCCATACTGTGCTAGCAGCACTATAGAATAGCCATCGGAAGTATTTTCAGCACGAAGTCTTTCTGAATTAAAACAATGTTTACAGACTTGAAAACAATTTAAATAGTATACTGAAAATGAATTGCTTTCTTATGAAGTTCTTTGTAAGAAGCAGTGGTTGATTTATTGAGGCACTCAGTACAGAGTATTCAGTGCTTCATTTTCATCCATTTAACAGGGTGTAGTGAAACTATGTATCTCTTCTTGACACAGACATTTCTTTTTTTTTTTTTTTTTGCTATGACTTTCTAAAAAGAGCAGCCTTGAAATGAGCCCTTCAGGTGCAAGCTAGTCATAAGAAGCACACATAAAAAGAAGTTTCCATCTAACAAGCTAGTTGAAATTTGATTCTTTTTTCTTTTCATGGTGCAAGTGTCTTAAGGTTTTAAGATGCTGAAGGTAAATGTAAAAGAAAAGTTTAAAAAAAGAACTGCTTTGATGTAAAATCTGCCTTTTCATATGAAAGAATATATATACATGTAATTTTATTATTGAAACAAAGATGCTTGAATTTATTTAGACTTTCATGGTATCTTTACTTAAGCCACCGCTGAAACCCCTAGATTTCCAACATCTAAGGCTTTTTTTCTCCCCATTCTTGTATTTGCTTTTCTGTCTGCAAGTTGATATTAAAATCTTCCATTAGCAGAGATGTTCCAGTCAAGAAAGACTTGCATGCCATTCAGTTCTTTCTTTTTTTTCCCAATAAGAGACAGAATCAATTGCATATTTTTGTTCACATTTTGATTGAGTGTACTTGTTATTAGTGTAGAAGATAGTTCAATGATCTAGGAGTAAAGAGATCCCAACTGCTGATCTGCCATGCTTTGTGACCTTGAGTGGGTCTTATGGAGTCTGTCTTATTTGTCTCTTTTTAGAATTATGGATGAATTAAAAATGAATAGTAATACTCAGTGTTATCATCAGTATGTATTATTTTATGGATGTATTTATACCTCGTGGTCAAATCTAGATTCTTCAAGAGGAAGGATTTCTTAGTATTTATTCCCAGTGTATCACAGCTCTGATTTCAGCAGTGCAGAAATGTGCTGACATGGCTTCTTCCCAGACCCTGTCCCATCTCTTTCCCACAAATGTGGAACCTTTCTTCAAAGTACATCTTCCTGTATTTTTTTCACATGTTGTATGCTCTCTACACTTTTGTTTGGCAGATTGGTGTGTGATAGAGGAAGTGTAGTTGAGCTGGCTTTCTCTTTTAATGGAAGAAAACAATGGGTAAAGTTAGAACATCAAAAATGTGAAAAGCAGATGTCATGCTACTTTGTTAGGTATTGGCAGTGGTGTTGATTGAAACCTAAAATTTGCAGCCAATTCAGAGTTCATTTCAGAAAAATATTTCCTGATCTTCTCCTGAAGAAAGCAGGTACCACTATTCTTCAAAGGTTAAATTAGTAAGTTTTCATATATGTGAGTACATGAGAGTTGCCTGTTAGGTTTCTGAAGCAGCACTGCTTTTCTGGACTGTATTATTTCATAAACCTTACTTTCATTTTCAGATCTCTTCTTTATCCACACTGTACCTAAGATTTTCTGAAACGGTAAAATCTTTGTCTCAAAAATCTTAATGTGGTTCAGCAAAGAACAATGAAGATATTTCTCAGGGGACAGCATTAAAAAAAAAATCACACTTGTATTTTTTTTGACAGTCAGTACTCAGTTTAGCAGTGTTGATGACTAATGGCATTTCCTCTTTTGTTATAATATGTGTCTTTTGGCCAACAAAAGGTTATGCTAATACAGAGAATTAATTGCATTGTGTACTCCTGTGATACTTCCTCAAAGTAGTTTGTGTACTTCAATCGGGCATTTCTTTAAGAAGGGTCTGAATTTGTTCTGTGCCTGAAACAAAAGCATGGTTTTCCCTCAGTCAGTGCCATTCTGCCTTGAATTCATTATGGCATTTGTAAAGACACAATTTTAACTTTGTGGTTGGTCGGTTTATTTGTTTACTTATTTGTCAGAGAAGTTGTTACAGTGACAACTGATCACAGACTTAAAAATTTCTGCTACATGAATCGAGATGCTCAGTACTTCAGTGTGGGAGTGAGGTTGAAAGGAAGGGAGAAGGCATTATTCCTGTGGTATAACAATACTGAATTAAGTATAATAAAATAATATGAATAGATACGAGAATTCATTAGTATTTCAGAGTAATGAGACTGTGAGAATGTAGGACCAGTGTAGGGGGAGGTGATTTCATCTGCCTGTTACCTAGAAAATCTTCAAACAAACCAATGATAAAAGCACTTCAGAAATCATCTCACGCAGACTTAGATCTGTATGAGCAATAATTGAAATTCTCAGTGGCATATCTGTCGAATTGGATGTGGGCACACTGTAGCAAACAATATCTGTGAACCTTCTAGGAAGTGACTCAGAGCAAACCAAGAGGGTGTCGGATACTTTGCAATTTGTATTGTACTTCCTTATACATTTGCCTCTTTGTCCAGCATACTGGAGACCATTTTTATGGTCCAGGCTGTATAGCACATAGCATTGCTAATGTGAAACAGCAGCATGGAGTTCTATATTTTCTGCTTCTGCTTGGAGAATTTGTGGCACTCATCACCAAAAATCTTATCCTGAAGGGCAATTTGAGTAATTCATTGGTCCTTTATAGTCCTTTACCTGAAAGCCTGACTTTTGGGTTTGTAGGCCAGTATTTTTCTTGGCAAGAGACAATGGAGTAGCCCAGGAAGTCTTCAGTGAGATTTTAGCCTTTACTGATGTGTTCTAGAAAATGGCAAACACTGTGTCTGAATTTTACTTCTGATATGAAAGGTTTTTTTTGACATACGTTTTCTTGGTAAGCTGCCATTTCTGCTTAGGATGTCCACATGAAAAAGCTTTGTCTTACTCTGTTTTCTAAAATTTATAAAGTGGCTCAAACTTCCCACTCAGGAATACAGTGATTCTGGGATTGGAATCTAATACAGATGTCAGCCTTGGAAGGTGTTTTTCATTGGCATGCATCTGTGTGCCACTTATCGGAAGCTGGTGTTGCTGGTAACCTCTGCTTAAGCTAATAAGGTCATGTCTGAATTCCATGCTCTTTTGTCTCTTCATGCCGTGTTCTGGAATCTGCCAAAAATGACACTGATTTACTTGAATCGTGCTGTTCTAATTTCATAATTTTCATTAGGTTGATATAGTTGCTTTTATTTTCCAGTATTACAAGTATAGAGATTTCTGGCATTTGTTTCTCGTATTCTCAGTTTCTAAAAAAACCTTTCAGTTATGCCTAAAAATTTATATTTGGAAAACCATCATTGTTTCTGATCTCATAGCCTCAAAAGTCAGTGTCACCTTTTTTGCATTTAGTCTCCATTATGTATAGATAATATTTGAGGACATATTAAATTAGTGGGAGAGCAGCCTTGATTAACATGTCCGCAGTCAAGCTTTTAGTAGAAAGCTGTGCAACGGCTATGTAAAACTCAGTGTATTTTTACCCATCTTAATACAGAACTAAGAGTACAAACTTGTTTCAGTATGTTCTATTAGCATGGCTTCTCAACCATTCTTTCGGCAGTTTGCTGGCAGACAGTTTTCTACTCATGGCGGAGAAAGGAGATGTCATGAAAGTAGAGACACTGACTCTGTTTTCAGAGGTGCTGCCTTGAGAGTGAAAATAGCCAGTGTCTACCCTCCCACCACTGCTCTAATCTTCAGCTTCAGAGCTTAACTCTTACAGCAATGGGAGGTAGTGAGAAACTGAATTACTTAATGTAATGGTGTTTCTGTCTGTGTCTTGTGTGATGTACATGTCCCTGCTGTCAAATATTATTAAGAGGTTATATGACTATATCACAGTGCACAAACCTCTTGTGATGTTGCTTTGAGAGGCATGACATTTTGTGAACAAGCTTTTGTGGCAAATTACCTTTTTTCCTTTGGGATGGGAAAGCATATATGCCTTTGAGAGCTGCTAGATTCAGAACTGACACAGTAAATCTTCTCATGCTGTTTTGGCTGGTAAAATCAAGTAAGGCAACTTCACTTGTACTCCTGTGTTTCATTTGTGGTAGCTGTTAATGGTAGCTTTGAATTTGTATGGTGGAGAGAGAGCAGCAGCTGATGTGGTGTTGTGTGAAGTATGAGAATAAATACTGGTAGAAATGAGCACTCTTATTTCATAACCTTGTAAGTGACTTCTCCTGCATGACTTGGTAACTGCATATCCAGTGTTACATTTTAATGTGAGTTGACAGCTATTCCTTTTCAATTTTTTTTTCTTTATTCTACCAAGTAGCATCACTTTTCAATAATAGAAGGACTTCAGAATTACTCTAGTTTACTTCATCTAACTGTATTGCTGAATTTTGAAGTCTTGCACGCTGTTTTCCATACTCCTAGGAGATCTTCAAACCACAGTGAGCCAGTAACATGCCCAAAGAGAGCAGCAGTCTCAAAGTTGGAGTAGTTTTCAAAGTTATCAGTACAAACAAGAAAAGCAAATTTTAAAAGTATGTATAACAAATTGAGACATATGTCTAACCCATCTAACTGTTTTTCTAAACATTTACAGATAACAATTAAAAACACCTAGATTAGCACAAGTTTTCTTTTACTTTTCCTGATTACCTAAAATTGTGTCCTAATGTTATAGGAACATTGGCGTAGAATCTTTTTCCAAATTATTTTCTGTTGCGAAGCATCAGAAATTTAAGGGAGGGACACTGTCTTATGTATGTTGTGGTAAAGTGTTTTTGTGGTACACACAGCTTTGGTCTCTCTGGATGAAATGTATACACCCACTTTCAGGCTTACTGTCCCTACAGTTCTAAATGTGGGATGCACTTTAACTTGTTTACTTTTCAAGAACACTTAACGTTGCATTCAGGGCATATTGATACCAATTGCAATCTGACATCACCTTATAACTCTAATTGGCATCCTCCTTGAGATCGGAAATCTAACAAAGCGCCGTTTTTCCACATATGAGGTGGTCCTGAGTAAACAGCATTTCAGTGGGTTTGTGTTCTTGGTTCACACTGTTGAAATGTATCAGGATGGTGTAGTGAGAATATACTTTTGCAACAGTGCAAGTAAGCAACAGGATGCTTCCTATGTTGTTAGCAGTTCATTTAGAGGTTGGTCAAAATAGAATTACTCAAAAATAGCTAGGAGGTATTTGAGGATTGTTTTGTTTGTTTGTTTTGTTTTTTTTTTTTTTTAATTGGAAACAAGTGTATTAAGCTGACTCTATAAGACTAGAATACATTAATGCTGTGTAACAAGTCATATTCAGATTACACCAAAAATCTAGCTAGGGTATAATTGAAACTTTCTACACAGTAGAAATTTAATTGATCTCCTGGTAGCAGCCCTGCCCATAGTGTTCCTCTGAATTTTGAGTTTATGTTTTGGTTCCTTTCTCAGCTGGGAGTTATTTGAAGCCTCCCTATTTTCCTTTAAGCTGAACCTCACACTATTAATACAAGTGCAAGTCAGTGGAGTAAGAATCGTTCACGATTATTTTTGTCAGTTAAGAGTATCTGTAGCAATTACATATTGCTCTACAGTGTAAAATGCTCTGTTATTTGTAGGCAAACTGTAACTGTGAACTTCTGATATTGGCAGACTTTTCTGAAAATAGGCTGGAAGCAATGAGTAGAAGGGACTTTCCTAAGCCTCTGCTACTTCTCTGTTACTACTTATGCTTACTGCTGATGGCTTTCTATTTGTCCTCTATAGTAAATCAGAAACTTTCTACTTCAAAGCATCTCCCTATTTAAAAGAAAAATAAATTTAAAACATTCTTAATTTTTGCTGGAATTCTGCAGGAAGATAGGCAGAATGCTTCCCCCCTGTTCAGTTTCTTTTTTGTAGATTCATTACCGGAGGCTAGATGGCAGTCAAGGAATGCTTTTTGTGGCTGTGGGATTTAACTTGGGCTGCTTGTTTAGAAAGTGCTGTTGCTTATGAATTGGTGATGTCTTAACAGAATGGTTAATATTTCTCTTTTTCTTCCTCTTCCTTCATCGTGCTATTGAATTTCAAATTTCTTACACAGAAGCATAGCTGCTTCTTGAGATATAGTGGGTAATAACATAATAATTATTTTCTATCTACTTTCAGTAAACCTAATTAGAACGTACAATGCCTCTCTAAAATTATTTCCAAGAATAATAAATCTTTACTTAAGACTTACAGCTAATAGTTAAACATAAAATGTCTTGGATTTTCAGAACAAAGTTCTTGTTGCATTTGTTGTCACGGCAACCCTCCTTTACAGAGCATAAACAAAATGATTAAATACTTATTTGGATGTTGAGCTTAATTATCTTTAATGTGACTTGCAATGTACAGCTCTTAAAATAGCTCCCTTCTTATTCTGTTTTTGGTATCCCTCAGAGTTCTATCCTTTCTGTTCCCTGTGTGGTTTCCTTTGTTCTTATGCTGTTGTTTGCAGTGGGGCTTTTCTCTTCAGCTGTATAGTAGGTATGTGCCTTCCTGGATGCCCACTGTCCTCTCAAAATGAACGAGGTCTTTTTCTTCTGTCTCCATTTTTCTGCCTTCACTTAACAGTTCTGTTCAGGTCTTATTTAATGTTGCCTTTTTGGAGACTTGTATTGAATTCCTATTTCTTAATTTATCTCTATCTGGGGTGTTGTCAAATGCTGAAAATAACATTGAAAAAGACCCTGGAGGTGTCTCTCTTTACTGTCAGCCTTGGATCGTATTTGACTTACTTTTGCAGTTATCCATTAGCTGCCCTCGAGATGACTGATATACCCAGTCTGTTCAGTGTTTGTTTTTAAAACCTACTTCCCTTTTTTCATTCTTCAAGTACCTGAAATGATACTTTGTAACTTTCTGTATTATCCTCAAACTCTTCACTTCACTTGAGTTGTTTGGACAGATTCTTCCTTAGTTCTCTCCCTTTACTCACGCTTATCTTCTGCTTGTTGAACTTTTTTGTGGTCTTTTTTCATCCTTTTTTTTCCACTCAATACCTTTTTTTATGGAAAATCAAAAATCTTTAATTTTTAGCATCTCGCCAGAAGAGATGTAGCATATGCAACTGCATAGAAAATGAATGTCGAAATGTCTATGGAATTTAATGCATCTAAAGCTGCTAGTTTTTCTGAGCATAAAGCACATATCTAGATTTTACTTGCAAAAGAATCTTTTTGCAATAAGAAACTGCTGCTCTTATAGTATAGCATAAGGCTTGTAACACACTTTGACACTACAGAGACATTGATCACTTTCATATGCAAAATAGTACAGTTTCTTCTCATTTCAGATATTAAAGCATAGAGAATCTTATAAACACAGCATATTGTTATTGTTCTTCCAAAATTATGCCAACTCACTGCGATGATCCCTACTTTCACTCAGGTGAATGAACTTGTGTAGGCAGTAAAAGGCATTCTGTTTTGAAAGTACAACCACATGTTGACTGTAGTGTTCAAATGTCATACCAGAAGCATCCAGCTGGGAGATCTTAACAACTGCAGAGACCACGCTACTAATGAGAAGGTAGTAGTACATTTCATCTGAGATACACTCTGATGCCTTAATACTTTTTTCATGTTAGCTGCAGATCATACAAAGAGAATCAATATTAATTAATATAAGGGTTTAAAATAGTGTTCTTCATGGTAATGTAAGAATTCTTTGTAGGTACTTCTGCTGTACTGGCAGGATTATTGATGGATTTTTAAAATAAAAATATTTGGATATACTGTATGTGATGAAAATGTAATCTAAGAAAAGCTCTTGTATTATAGCTAAAAGAAAAGAAGTCTGGTGTGTATTTTTATGTATGAGAAAAAGGTAACTTCACATTTTCCACTGATGCTTTTTGTCAACAAGAATTCAAATTGTGAAGGAATGATTGCAAAGGCTTTAGTTTTCCTTCTCCATTACGTTTTTGCAGTATTTGCCCTTCTGATGCATCACAGCTACACATTCCAGTTTAGACAAAACACAAGTATATCGGCCAGGTTCAGTTTGACTGTAGGTATTTTTTCATGTTTTAAGGAGACATACCCAGGTTTCTCCTCACAAAACTAGCTTGAAAGTTGTCTATTTTGTGATGTTCTTCTGTTGTCCAGAACTAGCATCCTCTGAATTAACTTCTATTTGATGTTTTTGTAATCTTCATGCTCTTCTTAATGCTTTTTTGCCAGTAAGTCCTGGAAGCTTGGTATGTTGTAGCTGGCTTCCTGTTCAGCCCCATGTTTGCTGCTTCTTATAGCAACAGGACTTTACCATGCAGTTAGGTTGCTGAGATATGTGTCAACGCTGTATCGTGATGCTTTTCTTAACTTTGAAAATTATAAAGGAGAAGCAGCTTTGCTTACTCTGTAATTCTTAAGCCTGTTGGACTTTAGGAAATTTTTGACAAAAGGTACAATGTCTATTCAGCATCTTATCAATGTTTGTGGATAACACGATCTCAAAGAGCTTTGCCTTTTTGTTGCTAAGTCATAGGAAATTCTGAAATTCTGTTCTGAAACTGAGTTTGTTGCAATAAAAACATACAATTAGTGGTACCACATACTACCATAGTTCTGTTCTAAAGGGTCCTCTTGTGCATTAGAAGGGTGTGTTGGATTGTCCTTTGGTATTGGATTGTTCTGTCCTTTTGATGCTACAAGCATTAAGACTCCCACTGCTGGGTGAATCAACTGAATAAGTTCTTAGAGAGAAGAGAGAGCTTGAAACTCTCAGGTACTTCTTAGAGCCTTAACTATTGGACCAGAAATTGAGATTGCTACCCCAGTGTCAACCCCTACATCCTCTGTTGTTTCAAGAGGTTGTTTTTTTTTTTGTTTTTTTTTTTTTTTTTTTTTTTTTATATTCCCCCCAAGAGAACTTACTTTGATTAGTCTTTTCTCCTATGTTCTATTAGGCCAAATCAGTGCTGCTAAATTTGTAGTAATGTGTTCATTGCCATAGCAGCAGACTTATGTTAAACACAGTATCGTGGTTTCACTGTCATGTTAAAGTAGACACCAAAGACTTTATTTAAATAGGATCTCTGGTAGTAGAAAAACAATGAAGGTGACATCTGGCCACGATGTTTGACTTTTTTCCTTTTTTTTGTGTGTGGAATGTCACAAGGACAAGTCTGTTTTGAATGATTTAATGACTTTGACAACTGCTTTTCTAAGGTTACAGAGAAGTATATTGTAATAGAGAGATACTAGTTTTTCTAAGACTTAGGTTTTTCATGTAAGATTGTATTTTTAAAATGCTTTTCTCATAGTAATTATCCAAAAGACCTATAAAAGTAATTTTGGTATCTTGGAGATTCTGATGGAATCATATTCAGAGGGCATTTTATTTATGCTTTTTAAAATTATTTTTAGGATGATTTAAATGTTATTCTTTAAGCAATTCTTAAATTGCTTTGATATGTTACTTAGACGCTACTGAGAAACTAAGTTTGTTATCCATGCCCAAATTTGGCCCGGACTAGGATCTCAATTTCAGAGAAGTCGGAGAAATTTAAATGTCAGGCTTTCTTCTAGTATGCGTCCATGAGATCTTTTCAATGTAAAAACTGAAGAAAGTTTTACGTGGACAAATGACTTTGCTTCATCTTTCAATAGTTTCTGAGAAACTGTTTACTCTCTTACTGAAAACCTGAAGTCAGCCTGAGGAACGCATAGGAAAGTTGAGCCTAAAATTTGGCCATAAAGACTAACAACATTCAAAGTAAGTGAAACACCTTTGACTAATGGAAGTCATAAATTAACCTTGATTTCATAGTGGTCATTAGAGTGCTGATCTCTTCTCCCTGGTATCCAGTGACAGGATGCGCTAGGGGAGGTTCAGACTGGACACTAAGAAGTATTTCTTTACCGAGGGGATGGTCAGACACTGGAACAGGCTTCCTAGAGGGGTGGTGGATACCCTGAGCCTGTCAGTGTTTGAGATGTTTGGACAGTGCCCTTAACATGCTTTAACTTTTGGTCAGGCTTGAGTTGGCCAGGCAGTTGGACTAGATGGTCACTGTAGGTCCCTTCTGACTGAAACAGTCTGTTCTATTACTGATACTTGCTCTAATATATTTTCATCAGAAGGAATACAGCATGGTACTGTAAGAATAACTAACTACAAGTCTGAAGTCTGATTCTAACCTACTGATGATATGTTTTTACAAAGAGGTTGAAGTAAAACTAAATAATGGATTAGTCAACAAAGTGACCTGTAACTACTGCTGTGTTCTTTAAATAAAAAGCTTTAAAAATATATACTGGAAGTAGCCAAGCAGTTTTAACAGTAAAGTTTTTACTAAATTACCTAATGTCAGATAAAGCTTCTATAAATGCATTGTCAGGAACCTGGGAAAGCATTATGTGAATACTAACATCAAAACTAGGCATGCCAGAAAGGTCCTGATGAAAGGTCCTGGTTTATATCCTGATGCTGTAGATGACACATGATCTTTTGCTACCAAACTCTGAGCTTCTAGGCATGCTTTTTATAGTTTCATTTTTCGCCCCACAGTGGTGATATCCATCCTTTAAGATTTTTGTTGCTTGAAACCTTTAAGGAGTTGTAATACTTTGTATTAAGTGATCTACATGCATTGCTTATGGTCTTTTTTGAGCAAGAAAGTAAAAGATCAAAGAAACCGTGCATGCAGGCTTAAAAAAAATAAACATGTAGAGCAAATCAAACTGAAGAAACTTGTGTTTGTATTTGATTTAAGTAATCACTATGGAATACTCAAAGTGCATGTGAGCTTTGAGTGCATGATTATTATTGGAAGCAAGACCTAACTCACTAAATAAGTAAGAAAAATAATTATTTTCCTTTAAGAGCCTACTTTCTAAAGATAGAACAAATGGATGAGGTCTGAGATCTTGAATTGTGGAAAAAGGTAAAACATTGCTCCTAATATTCGTGAACAGCTCCTGACTGCCTCAATGCCATTGCTTTCCAAGCAAGATAGCATACCTTGGCATGGGTACTGAATTGGTAGTTTGAGCTCAGGCTCTTCTCAGTTCTCTGAACACTCTCCAAAATTATTTGGTTGAGGGTTGCTTATCTGTAATTGCGTTGTATTTCTGCACTAACCCCAGTGCCCAACTTCTTCCTTTATTTTTTTTCTTTCTTTGACACAATGTATATTATACTGGAGTTATAAGCTTTCACTGGTCTGCATCTTTGCATTTAACAGGGAGGAAGCTTAGACCTCTATCCTTCTTCTAATTTTGGCACATTGTAATTTACTTTGATTTGCATTATATACTTAGCTCTAGAAATGAGAAAGCTGGAATCAGGCCTCTTGCCTAGGTCTAACTGTTAAGCTAAACTGAACTTAAGTTGGTGGACTGAAAAATACTCTTCTTCAGTAGAAGCTTATGATGTATGTAGCATGTGGAATTTTTAGAAACTGATCTTTTTTAAAAGAATATTTTTGCTACTCCAGTTTATTATGATGGACATGAATTCATATTGAACTTCAAACTTGTTTGGTTTCAGCAAAAGTAGCTGCTCTACAGTACCCCAATCATCAAAGCATTGGTCTTAAGAACTTAATCTCATCATGTCTCTTAAGAAAGAAATTATGAACCCTATGCATCCAACAAATCAGGCAAAAAAAAAACAAAACCCAAGCTGTTGTAGGTGAGCTATTAGTGTGTGCTGGATTAACCTTTGGTAAGACATAGCACCTGAGGGCAATTGCTCCAAAAAGAATTTGCAGAACATTGAAGTAAACTTGCTAAATGTGGTGTAATCATTCACCAGCCTTACCCTTTAATCTTTTCCCATCTCCTTCTGCAATATGAGTGTTCCCTGCTGTTGGGGTTCTTAACTTACTCAGTTCTTATACCAGTAGTCATAGATCATCTTTTTCTCTTCTAATGCTTTTTCTGTTCAATTGCGTTAAGAGAACAAAGCACTACTGGCTGTGTTCAGTTGAAAACCTTTCTGGAGGGAGAGCCTGTGGACAGCACTGTAGTTTGATTTGGGATTTCAGAGTCCCAAACCTAATCTCTTTCTAGGTTGTACTGTCTTGAAAATCTAGTGCTAAATCAGCCTTGTGAAGTTACATGCTCCTTTTAATATGCATTATTCTTTTAAACTATACAAATAACATAGGATTCTTTTCTTACTATAACTTTTAATAATTGCTGAAACACGTAATGTTCTGTAGGGTTGTAGTTGATGCACCTTTGAAGAGTTTTCATTTCCTGTTCTTGAGTTTGTTGCCCAGAATCACTTCATGATGATAACTTCTATTAAGTACACATTATTAACAATGTTACTGCCATGTACTGTATAATGAACCTCAGTTCATTCTACAGTAGTAAGAATAACAGTGGAGGTCTGTAAATATAGGTTCTAGGTGCACTGATGTGTTGATGAAACCTGCACTTCATCTTACAGGTATTTCAAGATGACGTTGCTGACATTGACTTTCATATTATGTTTCCCAAGTAGATAGCACTGGGAAATACTCAAATTGAATTCACATGTGGCCCAGCTATTACAAAGACTTCATATTCACAGACGTGTTTCCTAGCATGGAGTTGCCTCAGCATGGTGCAGGAATGTATAATTAGGGAAGCATAATGAAATGTGCTGTTGACAGAGAAGTATGGTTGGCATCTCAAATGCTGACCTTCTCTGACATCATTAGACTTCGGGAGTTCTGACACAAAGATAGTCAAGTGGCTTATCTAGGTGTATTAGTTAGCACTCTGATGTACTATATTTTTATATTGTGCTTTTTTAATGTCTTTGCACAGCAGTGACAGATGTTTTCAACTTCCTTATGTATTTGTGGCCACTGAAATTTATTTGTTGTGCTTATTAAGTTTCTCGCAGTAGAAGAAAATAATGCTTGTTCATACTAATTTGGAAGATCAAAGAATGGCATAGAAACAATTTATCAACTAACAAACCAAAGCTGGCTTTCAAACACACCTACATTTTGCAGAATTGTTTAAAAAATACATGTTAGTGAAAAATCTTCTAGTTCCTGGAAAAATGCAAATTAATGGAAACAAACAGAGGTAAAAATATACAGGCAGTTCGTTCCTCTGAAATGTTAAATCCACATTTCCTTTACATAGCTTCCATTTCTCTGTGAAGCTTTTCCATACGTGGTTTTATTATTATTCACAATGCCCTGATATGGATGTTTTTCTATTTTTTTCCTGTAAATACTTAGAATACTATCTGTAAACAAAATAATTCAGGTAGGACTCAGAAATATAACAGAAACGGGTCGTTCTGTCTCAAGTATTCAATCTTTCCTGTATATTGCTCGTGTTGTAGAAAGTACACATTAACTGTTTTCATCTCATACTTTTCCTCCTAAGTCAATAAATGACTTCCCCTGCAGAAATGTAGAACGTTTAATGTTCTGTGTCACAAAAAAAAATAATCTTAAAATATACTTAGCTCTTTCCACCGTTTGTAATAAAATACAGAAGTCTCTTGTGAACACTATAGGAAGACTGCTGAAGAACAGTTGGAGCAACAGTTTAGATAAATGCCTAGTAATGGTCTTCCTTTTCACTTATACATCTCTGACAAAGCAAATCTAATAAATGGTAGCCAGCGAAGGAGTAGGGTTCCAAATGAATGTTGTTTAGCAGTATATTGATAATCTGTATGCAAGTATTCAGTTAAGTATTTAACTTTACCCAGTGAGAAATAATTAGTAAAACACTTATTTTACTAAATATTTGGTAAATTTTTCAGTATTGGTCCCATGAATCATCTTTAGGTGTAGCTGTTAAACCTAAGAAAAGTAGGCATTTCTGCTTTTAGAAAAGAGGCGGATGTGAAGTGCCAGTGTCTGATCCTGGACCTTAAAGCTATGGCTTTTATTTGTAGGATATGGAAAATAGATCTGAAGAGTTAGAGCTGTATAACCATTAAGAGTTTCCTTAGACCTGCTTTGCGTTATGATCACTTGGTATTAATAAGTTTAGCTTTCTTTGAGTAATGAAGTAAAATAGAGTCTGTGTTCTCTGATCAAGTATTGCACTCTGCCTGATGGGGCTTTTCAGTAGTATGATGCTAGCAGTGTCTGACTGCTTCGTAAGCTGAATATTCTTCAGCCTTGACCTCTTCCTGCTGTTGGTATTCTTAAAGGAAGAGGGGTGAGTTCCTGTCTTTTTAATACTGACTTGCCCACACTACAGTCCTTTTTCTTTAGTATACCTGACTGACTATATATAATAGGTATAATTCCATTTAGTACTAACACTTTACTAGGTTTTTCGTGTACTAATAGTACACCCGTATGACGTGACAGTTTGTTAGTCCCTCTAGAAACAGCTTTATATCAACCACAGTCTTAAAGACAAAAGGCAGCAGAGCTTAGTGCTGATAATATACTTTAAGTTTTCTTGGTCCAAAATGTCAAGAGAACATACGTTCCCCCCTCTTCCTTTCAATGCTATTACAATAGCATGATATGAGAGCCTAAAATAAGGTGATTTAACATCTCTTCACAAAGCTGTTTTGAATTCTAAGTGAGCAAAGTAATTTAGTTTTAAAATGCTTCTGGTTGGGGAGAAGGCAGGATATTAATGAATAGAAAAATCTTTGGAGTATTCCATAGACATCAGGCAGAAAACTGTTTTAACCTGTCTTTCTTTTGTCTAGCACTGTGATTGTATAGATGGTCCCAAGTAAGGTTCTAAAGAGAGGAGGGTCCCGATAACATTGGATATGTGTACAGTGCAAATGTAACAAAGCTTTGAAGTTAACTTTTCATGACAGTAGGGTAAAAGAAATAAAAATGAAATCAGCTATATCACATTTTCTTTCCTGCAGGATATCTTAAATAATCTTGATTCATGTGATCTTGAAGATGATGATCTCATGCTTGATGTGGACTTGCCGGAGGACCCACCTCATGACAAAGGTTAGTAAATTAGCCAAGCAACGCTGTTGTGAAACCGCATTATGGGCTTAAGAGATTTTTGAGTTACATTGTTCTGACTTCTACTTTAATAGGACAATGCACTCTTCAAATTGCTTTTTCTTTAAGTAACAGCTCTTTCTGTTCTGAAATGTAGGAAGTGTGATATTTCTGTTCCCCCAAATACAACTCTTGCGCTTGAAGAATTCTAAAGTTAGAAATTTACTGCCTTTTATAAAAATGTAGCCTTGTTGCACACTTTCTTTAAATTCTTTTAGTAAAATAAATTTCAAACTTTTAAGTTAGTCGTTCAGTCTCATGCTTCAGCTATATTTAAAAATGTTGAAATAGCATTTTTTCAGCTTTGGTGAAGGACGATGTAGTTTGTTTTTTGTAGTTTGTAGTTTTCTTCTACAAAATGACAATATCTCTTAATATATTTTATACAATTTGGGGTAACAGAAGCTGTAAGATTTAAGATGTGTTTTTTCAAGGTGTCTTTTATGCACTCTTGTTTTCAGTGAGGCTGCTGGCGAACTTTTCGCAGGGAGGATAGTGGTACCTAGATGCCACTAAAATAATACAAATCCAGACTAAAATGGACTAGGTAAGGGGAATTACTGCCACACTCTCTCAAATCCTGGCCTGGAAAAGTTTAAGGCATTTGCTTTTGGTCGTTCCTGACCTACTCATAACAACTTTCACAGTTGTGTGAATATGGGTATTAGCTTTACCTCCAAATTCAGTGGAGGCTAATATTATCTTCGTATGAACAGAAATGTTGAATGCGGAGTGCTGTAATGCCCTACTCTGTACAAACAGGCACTGAAAGAAAAAAGGCTTTCCTTATTTTGGGTATTGGTCAGCTGCCTGTTGAAGTTTGGGGCAATTCAGTTTTTTGAGAGTACCTTTGAATTCTTTGGGTGAAGACTCCTGTGTGCATGTTACATATGAAGCCAAATTAATGGTAAATAAATACGTAGTCTTCCATCTACCACAGTAGTGGCACATCATGTTTTAACTGTGTGCACATATGAAGTGCAGTATTTAATGTTTAAATCTCGGAAAAAGTTTTCCAAAGTACTTGTGTGAAAGGTGCTTATTGACAATAGTGCTAGTATTCAGCCTCTCAGCCCAGATAGGTGGACAATTTTTAATCTTCATTTCTTTTTTTACATTTTCCAGAACATGTAACAATCCAAGCCTAAGGGATATTCTTTCAATAAGGGTAATCCTAATTCTGTTGGGGAAAAACTAAGAAACAATTTTAAAGGCTAGATAAATTTCTCATAAGTTTCCTTGTTTGTAAAACATGCACTGCATTTGCATCAGTAATTCTGTTTTCAAATTATTAATTTAAAAAATGTTACAAATACATGCATTTTAAAGGTGAATGTTTGCCACAAAACCATAGAAAGTTAATGATTGCCGTTTAATCTAGACACAACTGAAATACAATTTTTAATTCACTGCTTTCTTAATTGCATCAATATAATAAACTTATATATACTCCCACTTCTACAGCAAAGTATCAATAATACTTATGTAGCTGGAATATGTTGTGTGACTATGACAATCTGCTGTGTAAGCTGCTGATTCAGGAAGAGAAACTTATTGTTTGAGAACAATATTAGCTAATTACTATTATTTTTGGCATTTTGTAAAAGTTGGGTTTCTATATAAAACTAATGTGGCATAAACTGGGTATCTGCTATAATCGCTTTTTGTCTTGAAATCATTGAATTTTTAGCAAAAAGGATCTGAAAAGAAAAATTCAAAAGCCACATTCAGGCTTTCCCTTAAGTTAAACATGACCACCTGAAAAAGCAAAATTTGTTTGTTGTTAATATCCATGTGTCTTTACGCGGTATGTCAATTTCACTTTCCAAAGCTAAAAATCATCATAATAAAATTACTTACAAAGTTATTGAGGGCGTATTTTGAATACACCTACTTGAATTTTCACGTGTTATGAACTGAAGAAGGATGCTTCTAAAGGAAAATAAATCTTCTGTTACTTTAGGTGAACAAGTTTATTTTCTTACCTAATTTTTGGTTATTGAACTGGGTGATTAAAACTGAATTGTAGATATGTGTATTTATTACAATAATATTTAACAGCACTTTTTGCCAACACTTTTTTGTAATTATGTGACTTCACTGACGTCAGCCTCCTAAGACTTTCCAGGTCTACAGAAACTCCCCTTGTTTCACTTTGGAGTCTGGGATGCTGCTTGGACGCTATTTATAGAAACAGTTCTAGCTCAACAAGTATGCAGTGAGTGAAGATGGCAGTTTTAAATCACAGGGTAAAACTGGGCTCACTTCCCAACAACACGCAGGCTGGGAACTAAGCAGGAAGGAAGGCCTGTTTATGAGTGTCTTATGCGCAACTATGGCTGAGTAGGCAGCCGAATAAAACAATGTTCTCTTGTGTAGAGATATTCTCCTAGCAAAGGACTGACAATGTGAGGAAAAAAAGCTCCTTGGGTAAGTGAAGGAGAAAGTGTGATGGCAGAATATCAGTTTAGGGCTCTTCTTGCTGTGTCTGACTGCATGGATAGCAGTTGTTTTGGCTTTGTTTCTAGTGGTTTACAAGTTGTTGCCAAATATAGCTTTTGTTCCCTTAAGAAGTTTGTGGAATCTGCTTTGCTTTGCAGAAGTTTGTCTGTTAAAGAGATTTTTGCTTGCTTGTTTTAAATCATGCTTGTTGTCCCGGTAAATAAAGATTAAATGTCTCTCAAGTTTAAAAACAAACAAGATGAATAGGATGAGATATAGCTGTATTTTAAGTAATGAAACTGTTCTGTTTTGGAATGAAGTACTGGCCTTTTCTTAAAACGTCTCCTTTCTGTGTTTGTGTGTTGTTTGAACTTTTTTTTAATGGCCTGAAGATACTGTCAGTAAGAAAGACAGGAATGTGTTACTTTGGGAATTTTTTCTTCACCGTAGCTGTACCTTCTCCAAATGACTTTCTACTTAAACCGGAAATACTGTTAAGGCTGAATTCTGTAGTTTAGGCCACAGGTTACCTTTATTCTTGTAACAAGCTTATATTCTAGTAAAAATGTGATGTCATAACAGAAGCCTCCTTGACAGTTCTAAAATGCATAGTTTTCGGATCAGTTTAAAAAAAAAATAAAACAAAAAAAAAAAACCCACATATTTTACTCGGCATCTATTACCAGCATGTAGTAAATATATTTTTTTTTTTTACAAGGTCTTAGGAACAAATTTTATAATTTCTTTTTTACTTTATGCTCTGTAGAGGAATGTGAAAATATGAGCCGTTATGATAGACAAGACAGAAATGCTAGGCAACATCAGGAAGGATTCTGGAAAAGAGCACCACAACAGCGATGGAATACACAGGATCACTATCATCTTGGCCATACTGATCACTATATCCATGGTAAAAATGATTTGAACAGGTAAGGGACTTGTCTCTCTTCTCCCAAACAAAATACTGTGATGAGAACTCTCTTTTGGTACTGAAAGGTCTCAAGAGATACTGAGTACGAGACACTTTCAAAGTAGCTGTATGTCTATAATTAGCATGTCTGAGTGGGAGCATCACTGAGACTTATAACTATTTCTTTTCAAAACTTTTGTTTCTGTCACGGCTGTTAATCCAAATATTTGTTACTTGTGTTTATGTGATATTATAAAAGCTTGACTAAATTACCATGTGTTCCACAGAAAAACATTACACCGTCTTATTAATTACATTTTGTAAGTGTGGACAGCTTTTTACTTACTAATTTGTTTTTTAAATTAAAAGTGATCAGAGTTCTTATAGGCTAGCTTGAATGACAGAGTTTATAGAAATCCTGATGAGCAAACTGATTTTAGGGTACTGTAGTTGTTAGTCTGCAAGAGACTTATGCAAGTGGGAAGGAAAGGCCAGCATTTAAGTTAAATACCACTGACATTTTCTGATTTATTTCTTTTCTGTTATATGTCGCAGTATGTGAATATACCCCATGTTACATGACATTTTATTTTTTACTAAATGCTCTCTAGCTCCAGTTTGTCACAATGTGGTATTTTATTTTTTGTTGTTTTGCTTTTTTGGGGCTTTTTGATTTTTTTTTTTTCCCCTTTTTTCTTTTCAGGGGGTCAAACTACCTAGAATCTCCTATTGGTCACTTCGAAAGCTATGGAGCACCAAATTTTTACCAATCTTCTAGACAGCTGGTGGGTTTACCGGAGAATACTGTGATGCTTGATGAAATGACCCTTCGGCACATGGTCCAGGACTGCACAGCTGTAAAAACTCAGTTACTGAAACTGAAGAGATTACTGCACCAGGTGAGCTGTTTAAATGGAACAAAAGCAGTAAAGCCTATTGGAGAGTGAGCCTAGATGGGCTAATGTTCTGTTTGGCTTTATAAGGCTATTGTCATTTCGTTTATACATTGAGTTACAGTGTTCAAGAAAGTGTGCACTTTTTATTGCTATTTAAAATAGTACTTTTTCTGCTTTTTTTTCCCCAGCACTTTACTGACTGAAAAAAATATTAAATATTGTTATTCTGCTTCTCTGAGGAAATAATGCTAAATTAAAAGAAGACACTAGTGGATGTGAAGACAAGCTTTTATTTAATAAGATCCTAAAAAGCTAGGAGTAAAAAAAAAACCCTTAATATTTTAAAATCAATCCCATTGATCAAACTTGCATTCAGCAAGTCAATGCTAATAGCTTTTTCTTAATGCTTTGTTTTCCTCATTCTTTTCATCTTTTCTGCATGTTTTGGCAAGAAGCTTAGCAAATCCTACTGGGTCACCTCTGTTGAATGTGCTCGAATTTGACCTTTCTAGTGTATGAAATCACTGAATTTTCATAAAGCTTTTAAGGAGCTCTTTAATTTCACCTCAAAACTTGGCAAATTGTGGGAGGTGGTAAACTGCTGCATGACTCGGCAGAATTCTGCCATTTTGGATACAAAAATTCCTTTGCTACCTTAAAAAAAAGTCTATGAGACTTTCTTTGGAGACATACACAGATTAGCATTGAAAATCAGGTGTATGATGTTCTTTAATACTCGATTTACTGCTGTTCTTTTCTAACAGGATAATGTGATGGAAATAAGTTTGTGCTCTAAAAGTAAGAGACTGAAACAAAATATGGCAAAACAAAAAGCAAATCAACCTTGAGGCTAATTCAAGGGTATGACTGTGCCTTTTAGAAATGTGAGCATTTGTGTCCTATGGTAACTGAGAATACTGGAGATGTTTTTCCACTGACAAAATCAGAAATACAGTTGTGGCAAAAATAATGTAGTGTCAGAGAGGGACAGTGTGTTCTTAGAACTTAATGTTTGAGTAGTGGGCTGCACAAACTGTTCCTCCCAACAGCCTCAAGCATGCAATTAGTACATGAGATAGCAGGGAGCTTTATATCCAGAGCTTTTAATGCCTTTAACACAAGGACAATTAAACAACTAGATAGATGATCTGTGTATGTGTAGCTCATTGTGTAAAAGTGTGCATGTTATAGCCAAATAGTGTGGCCATGCAGAATATTGTATTTTAAATCATAATCTAGTTTATAATCTAGTTTATAATAGCCACGCTTTTCTCAGAGGTTACAGAACACAAACCTAGCCTCAAGTAGCTCAGATTATCTTTTAAAAAAAACTTAAACTCGCAGAAGAAACAGTTACTCCTAATATATATGTGCTTCAAAGTCTGCTGCTTCTCTTGCCAAAGGCTTGCTCTTAGCCCCCTCCATGTAATGGTGAGTTTTGTAATAAGAAGTATTATTCTTCCCTTCAAACTTTGTCAAGCATACTTCTCTATTTTCCTGACCTGACTCCCCTCCCCCCCCCGCCCAATTTTGATTCACTGCTTCCAAAACTTCTGAATGTTTATCCTACTCTCCTGTGTATATTCCAGCCTTTTAATCAAACAGTATGATAGTAATGTAAAAGTAAATAACCTGTTAGAGGGGGAAACTTTAGACCTTTACTACCTTTATTTACTACATAAACAATTAGAGTAAAACTTGTATGAAACATTTTTTTCATTATTTGTGGTTTTTTTCATTATTTGTGTTTGTCAGGTTTTTTTATTTCCTGAAAATACTGAACTTTATACTAACAGAAATGAGTGAAAAATACTGTAAAGGACAGAAATACAATTTTAAAAACAATTACGTAAACTTCAGCAGTCTAAACATTGAACTAGTACTTGTTGTTAGTCTGGGTCATGACAGGCCTCTTCTTACAAAATGTAAAAAAAGCAAGATACAAAGTCAGCTCCTTTCAAACACTAGCTTTAGTAAAGGAAGCAGAAGTTCTTATATTTGCTTCACCTATATTATACATTTAAATGTATGTGTTACCTTTTTCCAGGTATTATTATTTAATTTGGATAGGTAAAATAGACCTGTAGTCAGGTCTTAGGCATGAGGTCTCACAGGAACAGTTATAGTAAGATAATAAGATATAGTAATTAAATTCAGTTTTATACAATTATCTAATCAACTGTAGTGTGGTTTACTGTAGAGCATAGCATGTAATGAATGTATACCTAGCAGATTCCTACAGAATCATAGAAATGTTGAGGTTGGAAGTGACCTTTAAGATCAAGTCCAACCATTAACCTAACCTGACAAAACCACTTCTAAACCGTATCCCCAAGTACCACGTCTACCGGTTGATGTGCTATACTGGGTTTGTTGCTGTGACTATAGCTCTCATAACCATATATAAATTATCTTGAATATTACTAACAACATAGCTGCAACAGCATGGGTTTGGTGTTGTGTTCCCAGTTCTTCTTGGAAAAAAAAAAAAAAGTAGTTATTTGAGTAGTCTAGCTGTTTCTGAAGTCCACGTGACCAGGCAAACAGTACCAGCAGTACACATGCTGTCTGCTTACTCCTCCCATATTGCTGTCTCGATGTATCTTCAGACAGTGAAATCAGCAATAGGGTCTGTCTCACGCAGAGCTTTTTCAAATTTTCACTGTAGTAAGTGTAACGTTCTCTGATTTTAGCAGAAAACTTATACTAGCTTATATGGAGTGAAAAACGTACATTCTTTTTGTACTGAATGCAGATGTACTTACTTACAGGTAGATGTTGAACTACTGGTGAATGTTCTCGCTTAATGCTTAACTGGAGTACTAACTTTGTGTTCTAAGAAGAAAATGCTTTGAAAGTCTAACTCTAGTAATAATTGACATCTAAATGTTAATACCTTAGTCAGTGTTTAAGAGGCATACTTCATTCGCATGCTTAATAGTAAAGATGTTTTCTTCTGACCTTAAAAATTTCTTCCTCCTCCTCGATTTCTTAGACTTGCTGCTCTAGGTTGAGGCTACAGAGCTAATGTGTTAGAACATCCCTATTTAAATAAGAATTGTACTGTTTCTGATGCCCTGGACCCTTTGATATAGGCAAGGACTGACCATCCTCCTTTGCAGTAACTTCCTTGCAAGACTGGCAGAAACAATTCGCAACCACCCTGTCTTATCTCAGATATCACTTACTGATATTTTAAGGAGGACTGAAGCATGAAGTGGTTCACAGAACAGAGAGATCTATGAAGCCCTTTTTTCTGGGGGAAGCAAGTTTTAATAAAAATGTTTCTTTTGAACTCACTTCTATGAATGGAAAAGAAATTCTATTTTTCAAGCACAAATCTTCATTGTAACTTATCAGGTATGACTAGCCCACTTATATGAAAAGGTGTGAATGAAAAATTAAGTCTGTAGTGTGAAGTTGTTAAATGTACCAATGTATTTTTGCTGAGGCTTTAGATTACTAAGCTGCTTGTGTACACTTGAAGTACATATTCATTGTGTTCTTTTTTTCCTGCATTTGGTGAGATCTGTAAGAGAGATTTATTTTTGTTATAAGAAGCCTGAAGACAAGGAAGAAACAGATTTAATTAATGAAATGCAAAGGTTTCTTTGTCATGTATTGTTGTATAAATTGCACATACAGTTGTTAGGGTTTTTTTAGCCACAAAATAGTTCACCTCAGTCACTGAACTGTGCTTGAAAGAAACAGAACCAAAGAAATCAACAGACAATAGTAAATAAAATTGGCAAACTTTAAGTTTAAAAGTTGGTTAGCTGTTGGTCTATCATTATAATGGCGCTTGACAGTGGGCAGTGGAAACTGTATGACACTCATTTGTAGTGATACATGAATGAAACTGCACTCAAAATGCAAAGTAGTCAGCAAGTAAATAGCACCCTCTACTTGATGGACACTTAATGAATTTTCTGTTTGCATCTTTATAAAAATACTGTTAGCAAAGGAGACTATTCGAATGAGTAATTTGGACCAAAGAAAACTTCGACTTGGGAATCGAAGGCTAGACCTTGATAAAACTTTAATGAACCTTCATGAACTTCAGAAATGTTTTTCTAGCATTTTTCAGCTTCTTCATGAACTGTAGATGTTGGAATGTTGAAAGAATTCTTAAGATGAATTTATTAGTATGCTATTAGTAGTGTGTTCTTTTAAAACACTGCATGTTAAAAGGCAGCTTATGCTGTTAGGGAACCACAAGATATTTGCCAAAAACATGTTTGCTTCTAATGGGTTCATTTTTTGTGATAGAAGAATTTAAAATGTTAGTATAATGAAACCAACTATTGGCTTTAAGCTTTTAGCTTTGTATCTTCCTCTGAGGCAGTATTGAAGATCTCTTCAGAGAAAGAATACCCTTTATCTCATCGCTTCTATTCTGCTAGAAGTTCTATAGTTTTGCTTTAGTTAAAAACACATGTGAAATAAAGCCTGCAAGTAATATCACCCAAAGAAAGTGAGGGGAAAAGGCAAGATGGAAGGGTAGACAGCAAGAACAGCTGCAGCATCTGTATGTTGTATAGAAGCCACTTGTTTTATAATGTTGAAATATGTTCCAGGGACTATTATGGTATGTTTAGTCATAGAGTTTGACTTTTCTTTTGGTTGTATTTCTGCTGAGAGAATAGGAGCAAATACAAGCAAACGTGGTGTTTTTTTGAGCTGCTGAACTGTTTATCAGCAGAAATACTGCAGTGTTCAAAGCCCAACACTCTGTAGTTAGTGAACTGCTGTGTATAATCAGCACAGTAGGTTAGAAAGGTAATGAGGTTTTTTATTAGGCCATTCTTGACTAAATACTTGTATTTGACACACTTCATAAATAATCATCTGTCACTCAATAAATATTAGTGTTTAGTATTCTGTTTACCAAAAGCAATGTCAGTCCCTTGGGAATTTGTAAGGTGAAGCAGGCACAGGGATTTGTGTGTCATTTATACTAAAGATTTCACACTTGTAAAACATTGGTGTGAGAGCGTATTAAGTACAGTCACTCAAGAATACAGGTTTCAATTTGTGGCTGTTTGTATTTAGGTGAATTGTGGTGTACCAGTGACAGCCAGGGTGGAGGGTTATTCCCACAACCTTTAGCTCATGTTCTTGAGTTGGATTAAAAGATACCCACTTGAGAATATGATCAAGTACTTCAGTTAGACTGTAACATTTGGGAGTGGATATGTAAAAACGTTTGACATGTAGAAAATTAATTGTCCAGGGAAATAAGGTGCACGACAGTATTAACACTTGGGGAAGAAAGGATTGTTACATATGTTTGCTACATGCACATTTCAGAATTGTATCTAACTCTCAGTTCATCCTAAAACAGTAACATCAGCTGGTCTGTAGTAAATTAGCTTTTAAGAAAATTAGGGAGGTATTAATTTTCTAAGCATATACGTGTTGAAAAGGAATATGAAGCTGAAATAATATTGTGTGAGGTGGGGCTACTTTAATAGTCACGCCTGTAAAGCTTTTAGGCATTCTTCTGGATTTGTTGTATAGGCACTATGCTGATAAATACTAAAATGTTGTTAAAGATGTGATAAATTGTATCTCTTCACACTTGTCTTCAGAAAGTTGATGTTAAGTTCTTTTTCTCCCNCCTTTGGTCTTTGAGTATTCTAATAGTGTTTGAAGGGAATTTGTGTGTGATTTTTTTTTTTTTTCCACCACAAACACCTGTTCTCTTTATGTAGCTATTCGTAAACTTAGGATGATTTTCTAACTCTTGCTGGGGTATTTTGTAATGGCTTCTGATTTCAGGTTTGCTGTGATTTTTTACAAGCTACTACAAAAAAAAAAATCTTGAGGCATGTGATTACTGCAGCTTATTACATAGGGACAACCCAAAATGGGCCAAAAGCTGAAGTGTATGCTGTTGACTTAAGCTAAGCAAAAAATTTCCAGTAAATGTTATTGAGTTGAAAATTGCTGTAGACAGGTAACATTTCAAATGAATGACTGATACTCATAGCAACAAGGACTCTGAAATGATCAGTCACTGCCATGTTACTTAGCTGTTTCTTGAGCATGTTCTTGATTAAACATTGCATGCAAATATATATGTATGAATTTGTATCAGGTTAAAATAATCAACCTATAACAGAAGACTATCCCTACATAACTAATACAAAGGGAATATTTGCAACATTAGTCCTCTCTCGGTTTACATACTGCAGGTTACTTTCATGCCTAAACAGCCAGTAATGTTTAAAATAACTGCACCGGGTTTGACAGAATGTATTAGGTTTGAGTTTGTTGCAATGTTTCAAATTTTGGAAATAGTTAATAATATTTGTAACTATTTTTTCCTTCTAATGCTGCTGTTTTTCAAAAGCAATGTTCTGCGAAGGAAACTAGTAAAATGTTTTGTTGCTGCTTATCTTTTCAAGTAGAACTGACTTTTAAATGCATTTGATAAGCATTTGTGCTTGATATGACTATCCTGATTTATTGTTTTTGTAAGCATCGTTTACATTCGGCACAAACGAGACTAGTCCAACTGCTCTAAAGACATGATTGTATTATAATGTATTCTACTACTGTAAAAATGGTAGTCGGGTAAAACCAAAGAGCTAGCAGCTTTTTATATTGCCTATTGCAATGTGATGATAAGCTATATAAAGTTTATTGTCACTTTACCAAAAGGTTAAAATTATATGTTATTTCCAAGGTTCCAGAATTTGATGATACCATAGCATATAACTTCTAGGCTACCAAAAATAGCATGTGCATATAAGTACAATTTATTTTGCTAATTCTATTGTCTTTTTGCTAATTCTAATCTTTTTTGGTGGTGTTTTTTTGTACATAGATAGCCTTGTTCTGCTAATTTTTCCCCCTTCCCCATCTCATTTTAGCAATATGATGAGCAAGAAAAAGTAAAACAAGAAAAGTTTCAAAGGTGAATCTTAGCATATATTTATAATGGGATGCTTAAGTTCCCACTGATACTGTTAGAACTTTTTTTTTTTTGTTGCACTGAGTTCATTATATGTATTAAGATACTTAAAACACTGGTAAGGGAATTGATGCAAATGAACTTAGCTCTTGTTTTGCTAGTGAATATTAACCAGGTGTGGCATAGGGCTGGAGTACTTGATTTAAATTGCCAGAGAATATGTGACATACTAACTTTCTTTGCAATTAGGTCATAATCTGCTGTTGTAGAATGTTTTATTGCTCTACTTGTATGCATTTTAACAGAAATAAAAGGTATACTGGAGGTATCAGTGACAGAGCTTTTAAAAGCCATCCAAGATACTTTTGCTTGCAATAGTTTGTCTTGTTTTCTATTCTTCCATTCCCATGCTTACTCTTTCACAATTATAACTGTGACTGTCTGATGTACCCTGTCTTGTGAAAGCATGTATTTGTTTGTATAGTTGTTTAAAATAACAAATGTTGATGAAATCTGTTAATTGCTGCTCATTTACTCTAGCATTTTAGAAATGTTTTGGATTAAAAAACATTTGTTTCTTTATTATATTGTGCAGAATATTTCAAAACACTGCATTAGAACTTGTTTGTAACAGACTGTAAACTGCTGCTTCATCAGCCTGCCACTTGCTGGCGATTTGCCCAGAAGGGACAAGCAACTACTTGTGAATTGAATACAACTGTGTGTTGGACAGTGTAAGCTGAAATACTTGCTATGTTAAGGAGTAAGAAGCCTTGAAATTTAACTGCTCTCACAAGTAGCAGTCACTTTGAAAAAGAAGAAAAAAAAAAAAAGTGGCCAAGAAGTTTAAAAAAAAAAACAAACCCACACACAAAAAGGAAAAACAAAACCAAACCAAACAAAAATACCCACACCACCACCACCAAAAAAAAAAACCCCACAAAAAAAACCACTCCACCCCAAAAAACCACCCACCAACAAAACTTAAAATTAAATGTAACTATTTGTAGTATGGTAAAAGCAATTTGGAACTGTGTGGTAATTCTTAGTATTTTTGTCTTTAAGTCTGGTGAAGGCTGTGCATATTTTGGCTGCAGGTAATCACTGACTCTAGGAAAAAGTAAAAATTGAATTGTTAAAAGGTCATCAACTTTTTTTTCATCTGGACATTCTTCTTGATGTTTTTCTGCAATTTAGTTAAATGTATAAGAAATATTTCTTATGGATTAAAACCCAAAAATGGTACCTCATGGACATGAAGAACATAAATAGGTCCGTTGTGGTTTTTTTTTCCCTTAATAGATCTTTAGCATTTGAGCTGTGGTTCTGCTCTCGTGGTTTTGGGGAGTTGCTGGCTCAGCCTCAGTGGTTTTAGACAGGTTTTGAGACAGGCTGCTCTTACATTCTACAAATGCAATCTTAGGCAGTCATGTCATTGGGTAAAGAAACTCACCCCTAAGAACCCTAAAAAAATATGGGATACTACTGTAAAGGAGAAGATTAATTTATTTTTTTTCTACAAGAGGGTAGTTGA
>VZSZ01003992.1:785698-867989 GCA_013398815.1 Ibidorhyncha struthersii
CCCACAGTACAATTACAACACACTGAGATTGGACACAATGTCACAGTACAAACCTGAGAATGTATCACAAGAATACACCGTCAGTTGTTCAGTCTGTGAGGTGACTCTGCACCTGAACTGAACCGTTTCAGGGCTGAGCACCACAGGTTTAGAGTGCTGCACATAATGGTTGTGTGAAATTTTTGTCATGAGAGTGTAAGTACTTCAGTACGTATCCAGGCAATCACCTTTTGGCATCTTTGCTGGTTATTTCTGTTTCTGCTTCCCGTACTTAATTTCAGAATTCATAACTAAGGGGTAGGGAAGAATACTTTTGTGTGGTTCCAGTTTTTATAATTGATACTTAGTTCTCATGGCTGTGAATTAATTTTCTGTTAGTCTGTCCGGTACCAATTGTTGCTTTTTTAGTTAAGAATTCCTAGCTGGAATATTTTGGCTGTATATTTTGATATTGCTCAGACATGTTATTTGAACAGATGCTGAAGGAAATGAAGCTTAAAAATCAGAGCATCCTTCCTGATATACCACATTTGAACACCATGACCAATTTTTACCAGATCTTTGTGCAAAATCAACACGCTTTGACATAGCTGCAGCTGTTCCTGCAACTTTGATGAGAGGGAGGCTGTTCATGGCCTTTATTTGGGCACTGTACACGTGCTGCAGCAAGGAAGGCTTTCCTGTCAGGGAAAAAAAGGAAAACTCACAGTGAGAGAGTTCAGACATTGTAACAGTTCAGCAGAGTGGCGTGACTCCATCCTTGAAAGCACGTTTGGAAGGAAATTGTTTCAGCAAGTAGCTTGAGCTTTTGTTCTTGTTTTTGTTCTCTGATAGAATGATGAAAATGCGTCGCTCCAGGACATCCCACTCTCAATTCCATCAAGTCCAGAACCACAAGAACCTGGGTCAACTTTTAAGGTAAATGACACTGATTTACTCCACAGAATAAGAGATACAAAGCTGTTTATGTTTAAGAAAACCCACAACCCAAAATCTTCTGTGTCACTGAAGTAGCGTTTCTTGCTTCTTTCATCTATTTTAAGTGCAAACCTAGCAAATGCTTATGTACTTCATCTTTTCGGTTTTGTTAAAATGGAAGGGTTTATTTGACCTTTTAAAATACATACTTAAAAACACTAGCACAGTTTAAATAATTAAAATAACTTTACCTTTTGGTATTTGTAGCAGTCGTGGGAATTTATAACTGTAGAGTAACTTCTTTCAGATATTCTCTGCCTGCTTGATAAGTGTTAGAATTTGAAAAGACAATTTTTGCTTTGAAGTGTAATCATACCATACTTATTCGAGTACTTGCTCTGTTTCATTACACTTATTGTTGACTTCAGTTTAAAATATCTTTCATCTAAAGTAAGTTTTCCCTGAGACAATGTAGGTATTGCAGACATAACTTAAAACCAACGTGAACCCCGTAAAGTCAAAGATGTGTTTATTGTTTTAGAATGGGTATTAAAGGAAGAAGGAATCACAATGGATATTCCAAAAATGTTCATCCTTTATGATCACAGGCTTGTAATGTTGTGCTTTCTACTGTGGTAAGGCTTTATAGCATTGCTTGAGGCTTTTAATGTAAAATCAGTATAGAAAGATCTCTATTCCTACACTTATGGGAGGGGAACCATACTTGCTGAAGATAAAATGAAATTACAAATACTTCTTGAAAAGGAAGAACACTTACAATCTTATGCCTGTTTGAAGGTCGACTGTCCAAATTCTGGTTTTAGGGTTTAAGAGGTTTGCCAAAGCTGTAGATCCATATGCATCATGCTCTAGCGACTCTGCTATCTATGTTGTTAATATTTATGCCTTCTTTTATCTTTAATTGTTGTCTGATGTACTTCTTGTGCTTGTCCTTCTACAGTCACCTCCCTCAAAATCTTAGTCTTATTTCTTAGAGGAAAAAGTATTGCTTTTTAACTTCATTAAAAAAAAAAAGTGGTGGGTTTAACTGGCATTTTGAATTGTCACTTCTTTAATTGATACTGGCATATGGTTTGAAAAATTGCACAACAAATCAGTCTGGGTGTTGTCCTAAAGCAGTAACTAATAACATCTTCAGTGAAACTGAAATAGTAGATGTATGCTACTAAATGGAAGTACGCCCCTTAATTTATGGCCTAGCTATAATGGCACAGTTATAAAATACATTAAAATTACCTTGTGATGAAAAATTATTTTTAAAAAATTCACTCTTGCATACTTACCAGTTTTTTTTAGTCTCTGAACTTTGCATAATTATTTTAGGTCTTCTGTTTTTAGTAGGATGTGTTCAAATCAGTTGTGCTGTTTGCATTCAGTAAACATTAGTTATGCCTATGTTTCTAAATGACTTTTTGTCTCTATAATTTTATCTTAATGATTTTTAAATAGCAGGTCACTTAACTTCTAAGCATCAGTATTTCTTCCTGTTGTTGGATAAAAAGGAGTATAGGTAGTATTTGATGGCTAAAGATATTCATCTGCATAGTGTCAGTTGCTTGTACAACAGTTGAATTACTGCTTCAAAAATGCAGCTGATCTACTTAAATACCCTGAAAATTTAATGGGTCGGCTCAACTCTATCTAGTAGAGAGACTTCCAGTCAAGTTTCTTCACTCTTTAGGTTATATGCCTGCAGCCCATCTCACCATGCGAATAAGAGGAGGAAAACATGTGCTACTGTTCCTGCCAGTCCTCTATGAACTTCTGATGTAATCTGTCCTGTAGAGGTGTTGGTTTAGAATGTGTGGCCCTTACAGAAAACCTCTTATTGCCCACTATTCTATTGCAGATGGATGATCTGCTTAATGAGATCAGGCAGCTTAAAGATGAACTGAAGAAAAAGGATGAAACAATCAACCAATTAGAGCATCAACTTGTAAGTATAATATGAAATGTTTAGCAAAATCTCAAGCTTGCATTGCAGAGTGTAACTTCAATTAAGTTACTTCTTATGAAGGCTTTAAGAGGGCTAGACGGGCAATGTTTATCCTCACTTTGATTCTAATAGAGGTAGATTTGGGTTCTTTTTAGACAGGTCTGTAAAGGTTCAGTTAGCAGACCAATTCTACGTGTTCGAGTGTGTTTGCAGCTCTGCACCTGGGATCTTTAATTCTGCAGGCCAGTCATGATTTGTAGGTGTGGCACTAAGCAAGGGTGTTTATACAATTGTTAAACATATTTCATTTCCAAAACAAGCACTTTGAACGCAATTCTAGAAGCTGTTCAGAAATAACAATGAGCAAAGATAAGGTACTTCATGCTCAAAGAATTTTAAAAAATTACCAAGTGTTGGGCCTATTATTCTGCTTGAAGCTTTTTTGTTGGTTTTTTTTTCTCCCTCTCCTTTCCCCTACTGTTTTAGTTTAATAAAGAATTCCACCACAGAACTTAAAGCTAAGCAAGGTAGTATTCAAACTTTATTTTTTTTTTTTTTAACAAAAAATAAACAAACCCAAAGCATGTTGAATAGTAAGAAGGAATTGGTCAAGTGAATAAAAGTTAGGGGGGCATTTTCATCATAAATCAAGTTCAGGCAGACACATAAGTCCTCAGGCAAAAGTCACATATGCCTTTTTGCTTTTGCTCTTGTTCTGAGTTAACTTTCGATTTTGCCATGTGTATCTCAGCATTTGGTTCTGGTAAACTCACCTGCTGTGACAATTCCTGTAAAATAGCCCCACATTTTGAAGCTATTTCAAGCCACAGCAAGATCTTAAAGGTAGGATAGATGGCATACCAAGAGGTGCACACCATATTTATTTACTATGGCTCCAGACAGTATTGTGTGACTATAATCTTTAATGAAATGTTTAGCGTGTGCTTTTGTACTTGTGTGCAGTGAAACTGACATGTGGTCTTCATCTTCTCCCTGTTTAGCATGTGATTGTTCCCTCTAAAAGAAAAATGAGAGGTTCAGATTTGGTTTTTGCTCTGCTTCTTAAACAGAATTCCAGATCACAGCATACCAAAACAAATTGTCTTGTCTATTAGTATTTTGTACTAAGTGTTCATTTTTTCCCAGTATGCTTAGTCTCACTCTTACCATCAGCCTTCAAAGATTTCTTCAAGTAAAACTCCTTCCCTGCTAGGTTGTGTACCTAATTAGTAACTGAAAACTTTGTTGCAGCTAAGGAACTCTGCTGTAAAGATGGGTAAAACTTATATTTGTTACTATTGCAAGGTGACTTACATTTCTGAAGCACCGCATTCTTTAAGTGAATCAAAAACCATTTCCAAAAGTTAACATTTATTATAGATTATTTCTAAATATACTTTGGGAAAAGAAGCAGCACTGTAAATACTAGTTTCTACGGTTTAATCGTATTGTACCCAGGGAAGTGGTGGAATCGCCATCCTTGGAGGTATTTAAAAGATGTGTAGATGTGGTGCTTAGGGACATGGTTTAGTGGTGGTTTTGGCAGTGTCAGGTTAATAGTTGGACTTGATGATCTTAAAGGTCCCTTTCCAACTGAGCCGATTCTATGCTGTCAACTAACGCACGATATTTGAATGCTGGGACTTGACTATGCTTTTCAAGAGGCTTAGTTATTATTTTCTAACAAATTCTCCTTTCTTTTTCTCTTTTTTTGGGGTGATTAAGGCCACTAGATGTAACTGCCAGAAAGACAGTCAGAAACCTACAGGGGCAACGTGTGCATATGCTGATAAATTTACACAAACCTCCTGGAGGAGAAGTTCTGTGAGTAAAACATACCAGTCCTTCTTGGTTATAACTTTCTGCATTTCATTCCTCAGTTCTGTTACTCTTGCTGTCACACAAGTTGGCCTTGTTTAAAAGATTCTGTGCTGTATGTGAGAGTGGTATCCTTCCTACTGTGCATTCCTTACGTTCTTCTGCATCCCTCTTATTTAAACATTTATTACAAACATTTCTTTTAAGTAATTAAACTTTAGAAGACTCCTATTAAAATAATCACCCTTTGCACTATTTCGGTTACAGTCAGTCCAAGCTGTATATCTAATCATACATAAGATATTTTCTTACATGCTGACTTTAAAGTCATAGGTATCTGTATTTGATTTTTTTTTTCCCCTGGTTAAAGTTTCATTGTTGGTGTTCTCACATTTGTTGAGAAAAGCAACAGTGTATTCTAAGCTTCAGTGCATAAGCGTAAAAACAAAAGTTAATCTTTTTAATACAAAAAAAATCTAGTTTTATCATTTATTGGAAGAACTCAAGTAATTAAAAATTATTGGGTGAAAATCACTTTGACAATGCATATCTTCATTCCCATATGTTGTTGCATGGATCACGTTTGCTTCCATTATATAAAACTTACATTTTTCATGGGACACTAACAGAATACTTAAGGTGGGGGAGGGACAACACATTTGATATTATATAATAATAAGGAATTCCCTTTGAAAGATAAACGTGGCTTTTGTCAGTCACCAGCAAATAGTCCTTGGACCCTGAAGCTACTGCTGTAGCTAGAGGATTCTGAGGTATTTTTTTTAAATGTTTAAAAATGGGTTACACTTCTTGTTTCTTTGTTTTACCCTACCTTGATGTATGATTGTAGTAAAGATAAATCACCCTTGCTTTCCTTCTAAAGTTACTCTTTTAAATATATAGTGCTAGGACAGAAATACCACCACAGTGTATGTTCACCGGTTGCTAGCAGACAGCTTTATCCTGTTGAGGCCATGCTTTTCTTCTGTCTGATAAGAACCCAATATAAAAAAGATCATAACCTTAATTAAGTAGCTTTTAGTTTGCTCTGACACCTTTGTTCCAGAAAGTATGTGTAATGTCTTTAATATTTATCCCATTTGTTTCTTTTTTTCTTGTTACTTTGGAGCTTTTGAACACTTGTATTGCTTCTCTTAAGTTTTAATTCTGTATCTGTGGTGTTCATTTGCTGTTTTTCTGTGTGGATGCTATTACAAGGTTAGTGGCTGTTGTTGTTTCCATGTTCCTTTTTTTCCTATCATTTTCCACATAAATTCAGAAACAGATTAGTAGCTATTGAAAGTCAGTTGCTAATGACTTTAGCTTGAGCAACATGTGCTATTAATTGGTAAGACAAAGATACTGGAGAAGATGGGAAATGTGATTTTTGTATCTCAGGTAAAAGTGGTCATCTAGCCCAATTGTCTGTTTTGTTCAGGTTGAAGTATATTTCTAAGTTATTCAGTAGTCTTTTGTTCAAAAAGACACTTTTTTTTTTTGTCATGAGGAAATTTGTGTTAAGGGAGAATATAATTTAAAAAAACCCCTCTGCTGTGTTCATGATTGAGTGTGTGTGTGGATATTTATATACATGTGTATGATACACACGTGTGCAGGCCTGTGCTCATTAGATGCACATTATAAACATCTCAGTATTTTCATCTTCACATGCAAAGTTTCTCGGGAGAAGTGATAAAGGAATTAAGAAAATCCATTAAGTATTGACAAATTTTCAAAATACACTGCTTTTCAGGAACTTCTGTTTGTAAATGACAGTGGAAAAGTGCGGCAGAATGGTTTTTGGCATGTCTCATCCTTTGCATATTTGTAAGTTATATGGAGGCTTTGTAAGCAAACAGAAATTGATATGAGCTCCTTAATGTGGGATTTCTTAAAGGGCACAACAGTCTTGCTGTTGTAGCAGAGTTCCAGTTCTAATGATCAGACTTCAACTTTCTGATTAATAGTCCGTCTACTAACATCCATTTGTATTCTTCCTTGCATGGCTTAATAGAAGTGTAAATGTAGAAAAAGCCTTGGCATGAAATCATTGTTATTCTGGAACCCAGTGACATAAAATGTCACTTGCAATAGAAAAGGGAGAGAATTGGCTCTATTTTCTTGAGGCAGGAGTGCAATAAATGGAAATAGCAGGAGACACCTGAGTAAAATGTACTCTTACTGAAAAAAAGTCTTAAAAGAAAATAATTGTTTTGCTTTATTAGCTTTTCTGTTCAGTTTAATATAATGGTCTTGAACTGAGTGCAGGCAGGGAGAAATCAGATTTATTTGTCCTAAACATGGTATGAATCATGAAATTTAGTTAATGTTTATGAAATGTTGAAGTTCTTATATAGACTACATTTTTTTAAAAAACAAATTATAATTGAAATCTCTGCAATACAACTTGTTGTCCAGTACTCTGCAGTTCACTTGCTGGTCCATTATAATGTACATTCTTGGTGAGAAAGTACCATGGTACTAGATAGTCGTGTCGCGCACGTTTCTTGCCCTGTTGCATTAACAGTGTGTAACATGTAGGTGCATGCACAGAAGAGAGGTCCTTTAAACTTTTCACAGGCAATTCTTATTGGTTTGGTGTAAACCCAGCATGAGACTGTTGTGTTTTGCAAGTATTCAGGTCAAAAAACCCCAAGATGAATATTGCATGTCAGAACTGCTCATTTATAATCTCTAGGCTAGGAAGAGGCGGCTGCTGCTAAAACACTTTGTTTGCATTGCTACTTGAAGTATCTAGGTTTGCTCATGATGGAGCTCTGAGTTTGTATGAGACAAGTGGCAATGCTAGGTGAGATGCAGCAAAAATCATCTCTCCTTGGAAGTGCTCAAAGGCTCCAGCTGTATGGATAAAAATGGATCTTTCCTGTATCTATGTTTCTGCAGCAGAGAGACTTTTTAAAGTAGTAGCAGTTTTGGATATCGGTGTATCCTTGGGAAAAGAGATGGAATATTTGGCTGTTGGCCTAAAACAACTATGCAGCAATAGCTTAGAAATATTTCTCTTGTACTCTTCTGGAAGAAGCAATTAGTTTTTTTATGTTATTGCATATTCTAAGGTTGAGGTATCTTCACAGCAATGGCAAACTCTGGCCTTAGTATCCTCATAGTAGCCTTTGAAAAAAAGAAAAAAAAACAACCAAACAAAAAAACCAACAAAACACAGTTCTCCAGTGCAGTTATGGTCAGAACTTCATAAAGCAATTAGCAGCAATTGTACAATTCATCAGGATCTCTGAAGAACACTCATAATTTTGTTCTGGCTTGTAGACTGCTTTATTTCAGCTACTCTTATTTTTCTTCTTGAGTCTCCTGTTTTGCCTGGTGTTTAAAATTCTGAATTACTTCTTTTTTGGGAGGCTTTTGCTATTTCACAATTCCAGTATCTGGGAAATGAGAGGAATGGGATTTAAGTTTAGTGTCTGGATGCACTTAACAGCTGCTGGGAGGAACTGTTCTGACTGTTGTCTAACATCAAAGTGCAAGTGGAAAGACTTGCATCAGACTAGGCTTCAGAACCCAGAAGAATCCCATCAAATGTCTGGGTTTTTTTAATAGAAGCTGAGGGTAAGTCATGTTCTCATCTAAATTCCAGCATTGCTTACTTATGATTTTTATAGCTTTTTTAATAATCACGCATAAAATAAATTGTGATTCAGGTTTTTGTTGCCTATATTTGGTGGGAAACTGCCACATTTTCTTTCTGTTATGTACCATAGTCTGAGGAGAAGTGCTTATTAGTGTGTGTTTCTTTTTTCCTGTTCTTTGGATTTCTTGGGAACCTCAGCACACGTTTGACTAATAGAAGGGGATGGATGTGACTTGTTTAAAGGAGAAAGCTTTGTAGATTTTCTGGAGTCTTGTGAACTACTATTAAAAGAAAAGTCATCTTTTCATAAGCCAGGCTTATTTGCAGATACTTATGTCTTAATATGCTGTATGTATTGGATCAGTACAACCTTTATCATTTGTAAAATCAGTGTAATTCGTGATACCCATCTTAATAAATTCCCAGTGCTGTATTTCCTGGTCCTTACTAGGTTCAACTGATGTTAATTTTAATTACTTTATTTGATGTACAATTAAACAATGCTTGTTATTATTTCTTTATAAATAAGAAAAGTCACACTTATTTGATATTTGCCTGTGTGGAGCAGTGTAAACTCTCAAGACTGCTGCCAAGGGAAGAGCTGGTTCTTCTGCTTCTCAGATTACAGAATGTTCTCCAGCATTTGGGAGAAGGGGGCTGAACTGTACCTGGAGAGCAGTTCAGTTCAGCAGGCAAAACACTGTAGGAAGTTACTTCCACTTTCTTCATTTACTTCCCCAGAGTAATGATTAAATACCATGAAGAATTACTGAGAAGATTACTTAGTGCTGTGCTTTGAAGTGCTTATATGAATGCTTTAAAATTACTGGAATGTATCAAGACATCTAAATACATCTTTGCTTTTACAATAGTATCATAACTGTTATGTAGCTCAGCTGGCTTGTACTTCTCTTAATCGCTTGTTTTAGAGAGAGGAAGGGAGAGGATAGAAAACTTTCATCTCCCTTCTTAATGTAATGCATTAAAAATTTCAAAGAAGTCTGGGAAAAACCCCATTGCCAGCTCAAACAAATCTCTACAAGACCTATGCCTGATGATACTGTCCTTTTTACTATCTGGAGATTCAGTTATGTTCATGAAATTGAAAGAATTTTTTGTTGTTGTTGTTCTACCATGCTGACCCAATTTAGGATGAAATGTGAACAAGCCTGAAAAATGAGGTCTTCTCTTGTACAGTGCTGTGAAAATTCAAAGATTTTCATTAATGTCTCATTAATCAATGATCGATTAATCTTGTTCCCAGGAATATTTCTGTATTTAATACCTACTCAGCTGATGCAACATATGATATTATTTTGTCATATTGCTTGGCTGAAGCTAGTACTGTTGTTCTTTCATGCAGCAGTCTACAAATTGTGTTGATGTTAATGACTACTAACGGAGGACTGTAAGAACATGTTAGGTAATCAATATCTCTGTTTAGAGATAATCAGATTAAAGAATTTATTTTTTTTTTCTTGGATTTTGTTCCAATAACTGTTTTATCTCAGCTTCTGAAAAAGAATAAAGAAGTCTTGTCAGTTTTTTTTTTCTTTATTTCCTATTCTAGTTTTAAAATGTTCAGGCTAGCAAACTCTAAGACTTGATTAAATGTGTGTGTTATTAAGTTAACACGTTAGCAGTACTGAAACTTGGAATAGCGGTGGATAAAATCTAACTAGATTAGGATAACTGGAAGGTCAGGAAAGTGTTTAAAATTCTGCTAGAATAAATAAAAGCAGAATATTTCTTTATAGAAATAATGTGATGCTTAACATTCTTTTAAAAGAAGCATGGAAATAAAATACTATTTTCTTTGTCCAGCCCTGGCATTATGATCTGCAGCAGATATGCCAGCAGAGAAACTAGAGAGGAGGGGAAAACTGTGTTCCTGTTTTCTTTGATTTGGATGTTCCTTCAGATATCCTGTGCCTGCTGTCTGAAAGAGTAGCTACAACTGGTTGCTGTTGATATCTGCTGGTTACTGATAGCCAGGAGGCAATGGCAGTCATAAACTGTTAGCACTAATATTCCAGAACTCGTAACAGCAGAAGTTTTCAGCTGCTAAATGGTGAAGGGATTGTAAAGACTTAAACCTGTCTTGCTGAAATAGGAAATCAAGATTATGTGGTATAAGAGGGCAGTTCCAGCTTGGATAGATTTCTTTTAAAGGTAAGGGTATAGAGAAAATGATAGACTGTGTAAAAGTACTTCCTTGTTTTGAGAATGCAGCAACCACAACGTGTGACTTCTGGTAATATGAAACATCTGACAGGCAAACCCAGCATGGCTTTGACGTGCACAGTTCTCCGATCCTGTAATGGAATGCTCAAGCTCCAAGAGCAAAGCGCAAGGAAAACAGTTATATGTCACCTCTCCTCTTTCACATTTAATAATACTGTCAAAATATGAGCAAAGTGGACTGTAAGGCACCAGGATATGCTAGAAAAGCCCTTTCTATGCATTAGAAACTTTTTGTTGCAAACTAAAGCTCAGCTCCTATACTTTTCCCTTAAAAACGTCTTTAACAGAAATGTGTACATTTTGTAAGATTTATTTTGTAAGATTTCTGACTAGGGCATCATAATGTCGTTTTTCCACTGGGCTTGTAGCATGTAGTGTTTGCTTTTGCAAAGTAGAACAACTGGGAAATATAATAATACCTTTCTGGGGAAAAAAGAAAAAGAATGGTGTGGCTTTTTGGTGTCTTGTTTTTTCCCTGTTCTCTTTTTTATTATACTTCTCCCCCTCTCTCTTTCTGCACAGGGTGGGTATTCTGCTCCCTCCTTCTCTCCCTGGCAGGGCTCATTCCAGGGCATCCCTCGGAGTGTTCCACCGCACCGCAGACAGAGTGAGTCTGTACCTCTCACTCATCTCCCTCAACGTGTTCCAGTAGAAGCTTCCCCTTTGCACGCACTGTTCATCTCGTAGTTTCCTCCTTTCTCAGGCAGATTTACAGGCATACACAATAGTCTGTGGCTAACCAAAATGCTTCCTTCACCCAGTGTATAAGTGGCTACAACTTACAGCTTTATAATAGTTATTAAATGCTGATTTACTTCAGCAGTTCTTCAGGCAACCCTGACTAGGCCCTTGTTTTCTGTCTTGTCTTAACATAAATCTTGCTTGCTGCGTTTTCCCTTTCTTTTTCATGGCTGTAATATACTGTCCTGTTTTGTGTATGTGTTCTGTTTGCTCACAAGTCTGCATGTGTGCATATGTGGATGTATTTACTTAAATACGTTGTGGATGTACATAAAAACGTTGGTGAGAAAATGTCGTTTTCATTGCCTCTCACGAGAAGTTTTTTTTAAATTTTCAGAATGGTTTCCCTGAAACTAATTCCCCCCCCCCACCGCCTCGATATTTGTTGTAAAAAGGCTTCTAATACATTGAAGTGGCTGTTGCAAAACTTGCATGACTTGTTAACATTCCTTATGTGCTAGCTACACTGTGGGCTGATGTAAGATGCATTTGTTCTCTTGGCTTGGATCTGCAAAACAAAAGACAATTGCTGATTTTAAAACTGTGTGCTTACGTAGACATAGAGAAATGGTAAGTCTTATTTTGTGCTTTAGTATTGCATTATAAACAGATAATTGTTCCAAGAAATATAACTAGTTCATAAAGCTAAAGTTATATTTTTTTTAAAATGTACTGTAATTGGAGAATTACAGTGTGTCTGACTGCCTAGCAAAGCCCAAGAGTGTATTTGGACAAGAAATAAAGGAAAAAGTAAAATTATGGAAACAAAGTAAGATTTCCAGGGCCAGTGGAGATCTGAAGAGTAAGCTGCACCTTGGAAAACTAAGCTTGCTTATATTTCAAATTGCAATAATCCTAACTTGTTTCAATGACAAGGAAAAAAAAGTCTTGTAAAGTGTTTTGTAAACTGTTTCAAATACTCTCTTGACATTTCTGTGACAATGTTCATTTAAACAACTCATCAGGAATGCACAGCCTGTTTCATAGGCTTTTCTCTATGCAATGGAGGGATGTGCTTCATTTTCCTGCGCTGTTTGATGTGGGACTCTGTGTGTGTGTAATTAATGTAGAACTCCTAAAGCTGATCATCACGTCTTCTTTTTCTGGGTAGAGGGCCAGCAGTAGCACAGCCTGGCTGTTTTGCTGTCCTGTCAGCAGAGAATCTGAGTTTAAAAGGTTCAGGTTTAGACCTGAGTACCATATAAATGTCACATTTTTGGAGGCTAACTGATCAGAGAGTCAGAATGGGAGGGAGGATGGTGTCTGAGCTGCCGGATGTGTGCCACTGGTGTCACATCATTCACACTGACTGCTTGACTGAAGAAGAAAACTGCTAATCTCTTACCAGTTCTTTGAGCCCCCACCTCATTCCTCTGCTAATGCCAGCAGCTTCTTACTCAGGGATTCCATAGCAAATTTCCATTACTAAAGCAGGTTGGATTTTTTTAGTAGACACCTTATACATTAAATTTTATGAATTATTAGTAAAGGAAATAAAGTAGATGAAAACTGGGCTTTGACTAATTAACCTAAACTATAATTAACCTATTGCTTAGGAAAATAAATGTTTCCTATAACTGAGTGTTCCTAGATTTTTTCTTTAAGTCTTAAATTTGAGCAAAAGATAAATACTGAGAATAAAAATACAGTATAATCTAGGAGGTTTCTTGGACATTTTTACTGACACTCTTGCAAAATCAGTGATTTATCACTGTCTGAAGAGTCCCATAAAGTAGAACATTACTGGAATTATCACTAGTATCCTTCTTTCCCCACATTACCTCTTCCCTTGGTTCAGTGGTTTTAGGTCTGCTTGTTTTTGAGTTAGTACGGAATGCCAAATGTGGGGTTTTGAGGCAAGTGGTGAGCTGGGTTTCCCCACTGAGAATAAGAAAGCAGCCTTAAAATCAATGTTAGTGTTCTTTTGCAATAATATAGAGAAGGTGGTGGGAACATGAAGTAGTCTCTGTTTTTGTCTGGCTGTGTTTTCTGCCTGGAGATCTTGGAATGCAAGCATTTCTTCTCTTAACTTCTGGATCCTGAACCTAAAAAGCATCTGTGCTTGTGAATACTGCAAGTTTCTTCACTATGTTGTTGATAGCTGATGGATACGTAAATAAGTTACAAGCACTGTAGATTAGGGGGATATAAATCTGTAAAGTGATCATATTTAGTTGTTTATATACTGTAATATAATTTTACTGCAGCTGTACAGGACAGATAACATATCCCTGCTATGCAACATTACAATACTATCGTATGCTTACAGTTCTTCTCTATTAGCACCAGTTACAGCGTTAGCATACCTACTGCTTACATTGCCCTATGAACTTCCCCTATCACTGCACTTGTTAACGCACTTTAGGATTGGATGTATGTTTTGCAATTTTAACAAGAATTAATTTTTAATGCTTTCACGCTTATTAACTTCATGTTGTTTCAACAGCCTTGGAAACAATTCAGCATTTTGTATTTCATAAACGCTTTCATAATTTGATAACAGTGATTTTTGTCATCTTATGAACAAAAATGGGTTTTTCTTATTCCTACAACTCCCATATGTGTCTTGAACTCAGCTCTTATGTAATGGTCCTTTTCTTTTGGTTATAAGACAATTTGATGACATAGCAAACTTTCTTAAAACTTCTGCATTTGTATTCTGGAGCTTTAATGATGCAGCTCTGGAAACACAGCATTTAGAATACACATTGTCAATGAACCAATTATGAACCTTTGCAATACAAGAATATTACACTACTTTCTCTTGGCCCCTCGTCCCAGGTGCTTCTCCACACAGAAATGCAGATGAAAATTGTTTTGTTACTCAAGCATTGCAGTTGTTCACATCTCTGCTTACTGTGCACTTCATGGAAAAAGTATTTAAACTTTTTGTATGTAAGCATTACAGATAAAGATAATGTAAGCAATTCTAGCAGGTGACACGTTTTTTTTTTATCACCAGCATGAAAGCTGCTGTATGCACATTGACTATAAATCAGGTCCAGGCTTTGCTTTTCCAAGCTTTTTTTTATTGTTATTATTTTTAAACAAGAGTGCATTGCTTAACACTACGAAATGTTTCCAAACCCTTATTGACTGATTCAGGTTCTTTGTAGGATGTAAAAAGCAAGCATTGGTGCTAGCAGAACAAAGTTGCTTCAGAATATTATCTTGGAAGTTCTATGACTCATGTTAAAAGAGAGACAAATTATTTAAAATGTCCTGGAATCATTACATTACTGTCCTTTATATGTATTTATTTTTGCTCTGAGATGGGTGTTTAGCTATATGAAGAAATGTCTTTTAAGAAAAACTCCATTCTCTCAAGTTGGATAGTTGCAGACGGACTACAAGAGAAATGTCTCTTGTTTGGAGTCTCTTCAAGCTTGTGAGCAAGTTGCTAGGAAGATGTGTCATTAAACAGTATGGGCAACATGGTCAAAATATGTAAGGCAGTATAGCTTATGACACTGTTGTTCATTGTTGGATACCTAGTGTGTATATGCATGAATGCAAATATTTTTGATGTAAACAGTTGTAATCATACACACAAATTCTAGTCACAGCTCTAAACAGTATTTGAAGTGTAAGAGTTTAACTGTGTTAAAAGACTTCAAGTTATAAGGGCAAAGGTATTCCGTGCAGGTCTCGCTATAAATATTATTTGTACTGCATTACTTAACCCCTGTTGGTACCTTTGTTTCTGGAAGGTGGATTAAAAACGAATGGGAGACATGTTAATTGCAATTTAAATGGTGAACAGTTGCAGTTCTGTCATGGCAATTGCTCATTGTTTTGTCTTGGTCCTCTGACATCATTGTCCTTGTCTTTTTCTTGTCTCTGCTTTCCCATTATGCCATTGGCAAGGAGTTGAGAAGTTAGTCCATTACTTCTGTGATAAAGCGTGGTACGGTACAACTTCAGATTTCTTCCCATCTCCTCCTCATGCATTTTCACTCTTGTTTTTTTTGCCCTATGCATGATGCATGTCTGTCGGAGATGTGCATGCAGTTCTCCCATTTCTCATTGCTTCACTTCCCTTGTTCCTCAAAATACTGCAGGGAGAAAATGTCTTTATTTCATCTTACAGAAGTATTGGGTAGGGAATAGAGACAGGGATTGAGGTTAGAGATACAGAACCACCAAAGCGAAACTGAAGGGAATTTTAAAGTAGTGATACCGCAATGACTATTACTGTCATGACCACATTGATTTAACTTCTTTATCAGTATAACGTACTTGTCTCAGTCTTCCAACACAAAGCTAATGCAATTTCAGTGGTTCAATAACTGTGTAGTAATGGTGATCCTCTTTGTAGATAAGTTGTCATTTTTCTCTGGATGATGCAACAGGCAGATTTACTTGAGAGAAACAAGAGAAAAATTCTTAAGCTGATGTGGCAGGGACTGTAATTTAGTAATTTTGATTGGTGCATCAATATATGCAAGTGTTTGAAGCTCTTGCCCGTGCAGAAAAGCCTGTTTCTTTATTGTGCAAAAAGGAGCATGTGCACGAAGTGTTTGGTATAATGTGCTTTCATTTTGGGGAGGAATAATTCTCTACAGTTACATTGTACCAGAGATGTTTTAGAGTCCAACTCTGTATTTTAGGAGTATCCCAAAGGAATGCAGGTGTTTGTCCATGGGATAAAATGTCCATGTTTGTTTATGGGATAAAAATAGAAGACTGGTTAGCATGACAGTCATGGTCTGTCCTGCCCTGAAATATTATCAAAAGTGCACTCAAAGCAATGCAGATGACAAACTCATTTTTTAAAGATTTCTGTGAAGTAAATTACTATTCCTATAAGGTGGAATGCTTCTTTATCTTTCTATTCCCCTCCTTCTTGTGATGGAATTTGCCAAATACTAGTCCTTCTGCTGGCTGTTTTTTTTTTTTTTTTTTTGACTAATAATATGATCATAACTGATTAAGACTTCCCTCGTAAATGGAAAGCTTGTGTATAAGGCAAAGATGTAAGCTGTGGATGAAGATAATGCAGTTTTCAGTGTTGGAAACCTTGTAAACAGTTACTGGTATATTTTGGAAGTGGGTTTTTTTTTCTGCTTTCGGTGTCATCTTGGATGTTAATGCATGTAGCAATTTCAAGAGATTAAAATCTGTAATCATGACAAATGGACACTTTGACTAAGTAGACATACAAAACAAGAAAACACTACAGTCTTTAAAAAAAAAAATAGCAAAGACGATACCATAGCTTTAGTGTCCTCATAATTCTGAGCACATAGCTGTTTTCTACCTTTGAATTGCTAACTTTCTGGATATTAAGCTGCTTAGACGTTTATAGGTTATGAAGAATAATGAGGATAATATGTATTTTTATATACAAAAATGAAAAATTGTCCAAATGGAAAAGCTCAAATGTTACCTAGTTTTTGTCAAAAGAACTCAAAATAGTGTTATCAAAAGCTTGCTTCTTTGCTGTATTTTGTATGTTTTTGTGTTTAACTCAACTTTCCATATAAACTTAGTTTCTTCTGTAACTTACAAATTTTTCATTTTGCTATTTAGTATAACTAGGATTATTTGATATAAAGGTAGGATTTGTAATGCTCAGATTAGATGTTTATCTGCATTTTGAAGACTGGGAGTTAGAAACCCATTCTAGTTGAGGGGAGTTTTTTTTGCGACAATTATTTTCACATCTTAGAATTTAACACAATTTTGTTTGCTATAAACATACTAATTTTTGACTTTCAGGTAGGATTTTCTAATCTGAACTATTTCTTGAAGTGTTTGTATGGTAATCAGGTATATATTGCTTTGGTTTCTACACTCATTTTTTGCAGTTTTGTTTTTGCAGGTGAGGTCTCAAATCAATAAATCATTTTGGCTAACATCTGTCTGTCAGCTCCTAAGCTGGAAGGATAATGACTTCTGTAACCCATTACATAAACACTGAAAAATGACAAAAATATCTAGTGGATTCATTTTTTTTTTTAAAGCTGTAACTCACTGAATAAATTGAATTATTAATTGTTTAGTACTTCCGTCCTGTAGGACTGCATGGTTAAGAAAGATTCACAAAGTTAAGCTAGTTTTGGTCATGTAAGGAAAAATGTTTTGATACTCATCTGATGCCATTTCAAAGGCTTTTTTTTTTTGTGGTATTTTTTCTCTTCTCCTCCCTCTTTGCCAAAACAATTGTATTCAGATTTCTCAACGTATTTGCACTTACCTGTCTATCACTTGCTGATGTCACTGGTCCAGCTTAGATGTTGCCTTTGCTTACAGGTAGAACTGGTATATTCTAAAGGGAAAAACAGCTAGTAAATCAAAACTAGACTGAGGAACCTTGGTATTTCTCTCATTGCCATTAATTTTTTTTCTTAATGAGGAATTTTGAGGATTCAATTTTCAGTAAGTAGTAATCTTGCCAGGGAAAAGATGAAAAGGTTAAAGAATCCTGAGATGTGCTATTCTCTTAGAAATATAACAGGACTTTGGCATGCACAGTTCTCATTACATTCTTCCTGCTGATTCTAAGAACTAAAAAGACAAGACAAATAATTGGCTTTCTCATTTAGAAGTTGTGAATAATTCAAGAGAGTGACTGAAGTGACATTTTAGTCAAATCCCTTGAAGACAAATGTTGTTTCTTTCTTACTGAATATATTTCACTAGTAAACAAATATTATAAGCCTATTTGCTATGTACATGCAATCTATCAATTTGTAAGAATTCAGGTAGTTTAGGGATTAAAAATAGCTGGTAGTAATTCAGTTCCCCTCCTTTGTAAAAAAAGAAAATCATTCAATCCTGAAACTTGCTAAAACTATAGTTTAAGTTTTAATAGGTTTTGGGTTTTGCCATGAATTACAGAACTCTTAATAATTCTTCCAAGATCTGGATACAAGTTGCAGTTCTAGGATATGTTTATGAAGCTAGCACATACCTTAATCTTTAAAGTCTTTTTACAGGGAAGAGCAAAGAGGAAATACAAATGATCCAGAAGAGGTAATGGCAATTATCCCCGCTGATACATGTATGATCAGATTATATCTTCTGATAAACTGGAAAATCTTCATGAAGTTATTTTTGTCTCTTGCTTATCAGCATATATGATCTCTGGTATATGATAGTATATGATCTCTAGCTTCATACGTACTCTGTTGTACTGCTTTGAAGATGGTTTCTTTATCAGCCCATTTGAAATCCATTCAAGATAAAAGTTACTTAAATCTTGTCACTAACCTAATTACAACATACCTATATCAAACTTTCTGACCTCAGTAAGGCAAGGAAAATGCACTGTAAGTTTATGTGGTCCATTAAACACCGTTCCTGCCTGTACAGTGTATAACATTGATCAAAGGTTTGGGATAGTTAACTTTGAGTATGCAGTGAATAGAAATTTCAAGATGGATACAGTCTGATAGCTGTTGCATTTGTTTATTAAGCACTTGAACCAGAATTGATCAGTACTTGTGTACCATTCTTATGCTGTCCTGCAGATTTAGGTGAACCCATCAACCATACTTTTTTCATGTTTCTTTAAGCTAATTGGTTTCTTTTTGGTTTTATGTTGTTGTGCATTTCAGTGCTGGTATAACTCTTTCCAGTTAAGTTACAAATTACATTTGTACATGTCCCATAAACCATCCTGTTTTGCCAAAGTCAAAGTTTTGGTTTTAAAAAAAACAGATATACAGCCTTTTTCAAGCATCCAGTCAGCGCATGTTGGATTCACAATGTTACCTGTTTTTTTTCTGTGCCTAATATGTTACTGTATTCTTTTCTCTTTAACAGCCTCAAGTATTACAGCCTTCCAACAGCCTTCCCAGTTCCACAGACCTCGCCCAGGGAAAACTAATAAAAATGCCACATATCGAGGCCCACAGTGAATATCCTAAATATGGTCTGCATGAAAACAGCAATCATCAGAATCAAAATGCTGCAAATGTCTCTCTCATAAATAGCCTGAATGATGTAAACTCTTTAATGAGCCTACAGTTAAACAGAAAAGATGAGAATGCGTCGTATTTGGAAAACTTGAAAAATAAAAATACTGAAGACCCTGGAGAGGTGGCTAGTAATGAAGAAGGTACATTACCATCTCGTTCCTGTTTTCAGACCTCTATACGAGCTGATGCTAGAGAGGTGCAGACTGCATTACCTGTGAAAGGTCAACCCTCATTCACAAACCAGGCTTCTCGGCCAAAGACTTTAAGAATCGCAAAACCCCCAAATGCTTTAGTGCCTCCTACAATGGCCGTTCTCGCACGATCTGCAAATCATTCTGCTGCTTCCAAGGAACGTGACCTTCTACAGTCAAGTAGTTCGACTCAGCTACAGCCAACATCTGGTCAGGATAACCTAAAGGGTAAACAGAGTCAGAAAGTATCTAAACTTCGCCCACCAACTATGTCTTTTGTTAAATCTAAGCAAATGAGCAGTCAAAAATCCACACCAGTATCTGCAGAGCCTCAAAACACCTGTTTGAAGACTAACATCCCAAAGCCACCGGTGCAGAGAAAGGAAAACATGCAAACACAAAATACCGGTTTGCATTCTGGGGATAGTTTGCCCTCTAATCGGCATTCCCGCCTCCCTAAACCAAAGACACATTGAGAACGTACCTACATCTCATTGAATGATGATGCCATAAATTAAACCACTTTGTATGTGTTGGCTGCCTTTGAGGCTGCTTTGTCTACAGCCTGCAAATCGGAGTGAATATTAAAAATAGCATCTTCCTTTTGTGTTTTATACTCTATCCTGTTATCTTCTGAGGCTCACTTTTTGAGCTGTGCAGTTTCTCTTGAGGGTGTTTTATTATATCATAGGTCTGTATGAAAGATTGTGTTGCCCGGTGATCTTAGTAATTAAGCGAATATTGAAGTCTGTGCTGATCATGAATACCACAATTAAGCGAATATTGAAGTCTGTGCTGATCATGAATACCACAATTAAGCGAATATTGAAGTCTGTGCTGATCATGAATACCAGAATGCTGCACCATATATTTCAGGACGGTAGAAATCATTTCTTACCTCTATTTATTTGAGTTATTAGATAATGAAATCACTCTTCAGTTTAACTTCTTGGTTCTGAGTACTCGTTAGGTTAGAGGGTGGAAAATTAGACTTGCTAGCAGATGTTTTATTGGCCATAATTCTGACTCTGTATTCCAGAGGCCTATGCAAAAATCCTTGTATTTATCATTATCTCAAGACTGACATATTTAATGTTATTTAATCTGATGGGATGGGTGGGTTGGGTTGTTTTGTTTTGCTGTAATCTGAAGTTGCTCTGTTCTTTATTTATCCCATTTTCACTGTTCACAGACAATAAGCAGATTTCACAGGGTGAATCGAATCTTCTCTCTTAAATATCATCATTTAAGATTGTGGTATGTTTTTATTGTGTTGAATAGACACATTACCAGGTAGATTCTTGAAATGCAGTGCTAAGGATACTTGTGCAAAACCTTCCAATACAGGCTCTTATGAATTGGTAAGTAGGGAGCCTCTGGGAATAAGGGGTCCATAACACCTATGTTGACATCGCACAACATGCATTTTAATTAATAGTTTTTAACTTTTATTGTACTACTTCTATTTATTGATTTCTGTTTAATATTGAAAGACTCTGAAGTACCTGACTTGAAATTTTGCACAAACTTTGCCATATGTGTAAGGATTTGAAACTATTTTACAGAATAAAACTTGTATTTAAAAAGCAACTATTTTTAAAAAAAAAAAAAATAACCCCATTTATTTGCTTTGAGCAATCCTATTATGTCCTAATCCAGAGCTGGTACTCTTAAGAGTTTTTCAGAGATGTGTATTTTGGTTTTGGGTTTTTGTAAATTTTTTTTTGGTGTAATTTCTAAAGAAGTGCATGATAACTGGGAAGGAGCTTTTTTTGGGGAAATAAAGCAAAAAACCATTTTTCTGCTCTCTAGGAGAAGTATTTTTTTCTGAAGGTGGTCTGGAAATACATGCCCATCATGGTGCAACTAGGGGACCATGACAAATGTGCTCTGAGTTAAATACATGCATATCCAGTGAAGCTTTTCAGAAACTTAATGTTATGTCCAATCTCCAGTTCTTCCCTTCTTTCCCATCACTGTCTCCTGGATGTTACTACTTGGGTTTTTTTTCTGTTCTTGAATTGATTTTCAAATTGGCAGCAGAAGGTTGTTATAATTACTTTGCTCAAAATCTGTTCCTGAACAGCATATAATGTCAGTAAAATAAAATGTAGTAATAGTTTTGTTCTGGGTTTTGGATATAGGATGTTGACATATTACAGTATTTTCTTTGAGAGAACTAAAGTCAATAGGTATAGACATTTCATAAATAAGTTCAATAATCAACTTTTGTAATGTAAGCCCTTTAATTAGGGGTATCCTGATGGATATCTTGGTTGGATTGGAAAAGGAAAAAAATATAATTGTTAACCTGAATTTTTCAGTACATAAATAATGTCCAAGACAGTTTTTGGATTTGTCACACTGTAAATTCTTTTAACTGATAATGAAGTGGAAAAATGAAAAGCTTGGGGGGAAATGGGTAGGGGGGAGGTTCTATTTCAGAACTGCTTATATGAATCTGAAGTAAGAGACTTGCAGGACTTCCTGTTAACTGGGGCAAAGACAATGTAAGCAAGAAGTAACAAGGGTAACATTAATTGTTACAGTTGATACAGGATCAAAATAACTACAATTCAAGATTGCTGTAACAATTATTCTCCAGGAAAAATTCTTTCTTTCCTTGAAAAGCGTTGAATTAGATGGCCTTCGGTGTAGGCATTTACTTTTGATAAGAAAATGAAACTGACTTTTTATATTCCCCAAAACTCGCTCCTGGCAGCTAACTGTGTTTCTCAGGAGTTTAAAAACTGCTGAGGGAATGATCAGATTCCTAGGTCGTTTTCCGGTCCATATAGATTTCTATGGAAGGTGGGTTTTTTTTCTTTTAAGTTTACTTTCTTTGAAGAGGAGCTAATTTTATTTTTATTTTTATAATTTTTTGTAAAAAAAAAAAAAAAAAAAAATGATCTTCACTTAATGCTATTAACAGAGATATTTCACCATGAGTTCTTTTGCTTCTTATTCTGGAGGTATCACCAGCCTGATTTAGTGATCTTAAAATTTTTATGTTTACATTTAAAAGTATAGATATCTATCTATCTGCACCTTTACTGAAAAGTAAGGAACGAAGCAAAGAGATGATCAAGGTTTTCATTAAAAAAAAAAAGATAGTTCTTAATTTATTTTTTTTTTTCCGGAAGAGCAAAAATCTGTTTATTCTGTGGCAGTTTTTTGTGTTAAAGGATCCTAAGTAGATTATATTCTTTGTTATAGCATTTCTCCATTTTGTTCTGACAGATTAGTGAGACATTCAGCTGGAAACAGCAGGATTTGATCATGGGTGAGACAGATGCTAGCCTGAATTGTATTTGAATTCAGCTGCTAACCTCGCATCCCTCTAAAGACAACCACGTCTTTTGGCTCTTCAGACTTTACCAGGGAAGGAAGGCTCTGTTGCATGTATAGTAAGTCCAGAGTACGAGCAAAGCCCATCAGTAGATGGGCAACTAGAAGAGAAATAGTGTAGTGAAGCTTGAAGCTTCACTTCAGTGAAGGACAGGGGTTGGGGCGAGATGGGTAAGAGGGCACTATGTAGAGCTTGTCAAATGGGATTAAGCAAGTATTTTCAGGTAATGTATCTCCCTTATGGAAGGTGCAGATATATCATCAGTACTGGTGCAGATTATCCTAAATGTGTAAATTAAAGGATTTGATATCTTCAGGGTTTTTTTAGGTTTCTAAAACTGGTTTATTTTGCCATTTTTTGGGGTTTTTTTGGTATTGTTTCTCGTTCTTTTGTGCAATATTCGCAAAAGTATTAAACTACTGTTCAGTATGTGTGTACAGAGGCAATTACGTGTTTTAACAAGTGAATAAACACAAAAGAAGAAAAGAGAATTGCACTTTAAATGAGCTTTATTGCTTGAAGTTGTGCCTAAAATCTAGATGCCTCCTGCTATGCGTGGCTTTTGTTTGAAACTAATTTCCCTGCTAGCGTTGCTGTTTCCAACATATCTTCACATCACTTTCACGGAATCAATATGCACTCTAGCATGTTTAAAAATACTCATATAGTGTACTGAGTTTTTGTTGTGCAATGGCTTTAATTTAACCATGGAATTATAACACTGCTGATGCAGCCAGGTTGTTACCTTCCCCTTCCCTGAAGCTTACACTTCCTACTGCAAATCAAGGCCAATGGCAAAACTTCCGTAGGACTAGCACAGCCTTTAAAGAATAATGTTCCCAGCATATGTTTTTATTTGAGAAAAGAAGTGCAATATTATCTCTTAAACTTTCTGGAAATAACTGCAAAGGCCCTGAAAATCCAAAACAGCCCTGAATTTTTCATACAATTCCAAAAAGAGTGGGTTCCTCAACTTTACATCTCATAGCAGTGAGACTAGACATAGCTACTAGACTGCATCATAGGTCAGTAAAATTAATTTCATTCTTGATCTAAGTGCTGATTTGTTGTAATGATGCTAGAAAACTGAATACCATTTGCATGTCACAACCATATGCACATTCTAAAGTGTCATACTCGGGTAGGTTGCATGTTGGGGGAAGTAGTTCTGGTTTTGCACAGCACATAATCTTCTTAACATGGACATTTTCTTGCCATAGAAATGGAAATCCATTCTTGAATTGGGCTTCCGTAACTATTCCTTATCTCCTTATAGTGGCTTTTTTCTGAGCAGAGTGGATTTCGTACATGATCCTGGTGGTAGGTCTCAGTATAGTAATCTTACAACTATGCTATCAAGGAAATTCAGTCACTGTTGTGGTAAAGCTGCTCACTGCCTACTTAATTGTAAAAGCACCACAATAAAAACAGTATAATGTGAAATCTTAAATTCAATACTAGCTAAAAAGAGGTACCCTTACTATCTGCTTTGTTGTTTTTGGTTTTTTAACCCAGGCCAGAGTAAATACTGTATATTGGAATTTGCTTGTAAAGTTGATCTAAAAACCTGTATGTAAAAATTCTTTCCTCAATGTTGCTCCAGTGAATAAAAATAAAAGTCATAATTCTAATAAGTATCTATTTCTCCTGACTGTTCACTTCCTGTATGCTTTTAAGTCATTGACTGTGCAGAATTATAGGACTGTAGACAGGAAATTTTGGGGGAGGTGAAGATTATGCTTATGCTTACAGTGTTTTCTCATGGAATTGTCTCTCTCCAACAGACTTACAGGCTTTTAGCGTGAGGCTTCTTTAATAAAGAAAAGGGGGGGGGGAAGAGGCATAGAAAAGCTAAACATTTTAATGTATTGTTTCAAGATGAACAAGGACCAATGTGGCTAGTTTTTAAATGTATGTTATTTCACCTCTAATGCACAGTTGAGGAGAGAAGAGTATTTCATAGCTTTCTTATGTAATTAACTAGTTAAAATTATTTTCTTAAGAGATTGCTTTGAGAAAGTTATTCCCCCACAGGAGTCCAAATCAATACAATGTATGCATACATGTAAACAGTCATAAATAGCTCCTAATTGTATATCAGTATTTTGCCCATGGTTTGGATGGTTTATTATTCTGGAGAAAAATGGAAATCTGCTCCACTAATTTCATCTGACTTGTTTCAGTAGATGGAAGTTCAAGTCTGAAATTTCAATCAAAAATTGGGGATTGGTAAAGGGAGAATCCTGTAGTTTGAAGGTAGAATACTTAAAAAGTGCTACGGACCGACGCTTGTAATCCTTAACCTCAGGTTTTATTATGAGCTTCAAGATGATCTTTGAAGACTTTCACTGCTTTGGGGGTTGGGGGGAACCCCTGCATAGGGTTTGCAAATTCAAACATTGTTTTAGGTACCTTCCTCAACTGAGGCCCAAAAAGGTAGTTACATACATCCTCCTGCCTTGTAGTTCTGCTGGATACGTGTGCTCCTTGCTGGATGGACAAGACTTGTTACAGTGATGTCTAATCCTTTCGGTGTGATCATCGGATGTTAAACAGCTGATGCAATGACTACGTAGGCAGTGTTCTAAAAGGTGTAAGTCACAGCTTGTCTTCTCTGCCCTCTCCCAAAAGGCCTTGTGGCAGTGATGAGCAATGTTCTGCTGACCGGACTGAGCGATGTTCTCCTGACATGGGAAGAGATCTGCTTTACTGTCATTGGGCAGAATATTACATGTGAGGTGAAAGTGTTAAATGATGAGAAGCTTCTGACATTTGCCTCTTTTGTAACCCAGAATCAACACCCTTGGCACCTTCCTTGTACAGGAATGTTTTATTTTCATGAGCATGGCTGAATGCAGCTGAACTAGACTGGTTAATGCTGGTACGTGCATAACAACCAGATCCGTGCGGTTGCTGCTTTCCCTAGGTTATGAATATCAGCATGTTTCAGATGAGAATTGGCTCTTAGCAGAGGGCATTGAACGTAAATGCCACAGCTCTAAAAATGGGTCATTCAGGTATTTAACACTAATCAGTCTGAAAAGTAGAGGAGGGGGGGCGGTTCTTTTAGGAGTTCTAATTGTTTTCTGTGACACCGCAGGCAGTAAGAGTCCTCAGGTCTAGTACCAATCCTGGGGTAGTTCTGTGGGCTCGCTCCAAGCCCTCACTGAATATAGGGGGAGTTCTTGATGTGAAGCTAAAGGCAGAAGTAACTGCCTTGTGTAACAGACCAGAAACTCTGTTTTGGAATAACTAAATTCAAAATTATTCTTAAAGCAGAACAAAATCTGGAAACTTCAAAGCTGTTAAATAATAAAATGCTTACCTCCGTCACAGCCTTCAGTTGTTGTGAAAGCATTTCATGACAGAGGTTGGTTTTCAGAGCCTATTGCAATGCAAGCCTCTGAAATAGACCGAGCTGGCAGGCATCTAAAGACAGTTGTGGAGATGTGATACTCCAAAAGTTACTTTACTTTTTTCAGAAAATTCCATGGAAGTGCAGCAATTTGGGAGAAACATTTAGATTTCAATGCAGCTTCACATTCTGATAGAATGTGGTTTTCTTAATACCTCTCCAATCAAAACAATTGTTTAGATTTTGTTCTGAAGAGACTTGAGAGATCATTATCTTGGGTGCTGCAGTTAGAAAGAGAGGCACCCTTGAAATTCAGGCTGTGCAAATTTTCCTAATTTCCTTGTGATCATCAGTATAGAATAGCTTTTGTGTACACACAGTGGTAAGTCTAGGGGTGGTAAGTACCACTAATTTAGCTATATCAGAAGTGTATGCATATAAAACATGCGCCTTTAAAGACTTGGATCACTTAGTCTGATAGATTTCAGTGATATGGAAGTCCAGTGATTCCTACAGTTCTTTACTCTCTTTTAATTGCTATTCAGTCTGACAAACTGTACTAATTACTCCCTGCTGCCTTTAATCTCTTTGCCTTAGTTTCCTCATACATAAAATGAGAATAATAGCAGTGTTAGCAAACTCAAGACTTGCAAGATTCTGTGCTGACAGTGTGATAAAAATTCCCTGAGGAAATGAATTCTCCCTTATTTTCTTGAATATTATATTAATCTCCCTGCATTTGCCTACTTAGGAGTTTTCAAAAGCCTGAGCTATATGCAAAGCTCAGTTTTAAAATAAAATAAGTAAAATTGAAAACAAAATTTCTAAAATAATTCCTTGCAAGGCAAGTCTTGTGGACTGTATTTGGAACTATTTTATTACTATGAGATCCAGCGAATTTCTATCGTATTAGGGTTCCATGGCAGTTATTTGCAGGAATTAATTAAGTGTAAATGAGAGGGACATGTTTCTCTATGTGAGTTACACGCAGCAGAGTGGACAAGTTCTCTGAAGCCCTGTAAGGAAGTTCTCAGGAATACATATCCCAAACAGTACACTGACAGTATCATGATGTAGTAAGAACCTGTGTTCCCATCTTCTTGGAGGATCCCAAAGGTGTACGTTAAGGTTATATATAAGTTGTGAGTTTGTGGGCTACTCTTTAATTCCACTCGCCTTTGGCAAAGTGATTGGAGCAACCAACTTCTCTGTTATTCCGACTACTACAGGCAACCCTGAGCTCAGTCCTGGTTTATAAACCCTCTCGAGTTCTGCTCTCTGGTTTCTGCGGGTAGTTGCTGTGTTAGTTTTTTGTACTACGGTAGCAACGTAGAAGCCCCCAGTCGCAGGTGAGAGCTGTTTGTGTGCTATGTTTGATAAAACAGTAGCAGCGAAGCAGTTACTGCTGCAAGATACGCAGCAGAAGGCTGTCAAGCTGAGTTGATCCTGCCAGGATCTGAACTTATGTTTCTAGAAAGTCTATGATGTTCAAACCATATGCTATAAACTGTTGCAGATTTGGTATTACCATGCAGGGAAGCTTAATGATACACAAACACTCTGCTAATAGTACTCCTGTGCATTTTACGCTGGCATTCAATTTCTTACTTCGAAAGAGTTAGTTAAGGTCTATGTGCGTGCATCACATTAACGGCTGTTGAAAGCTCTGTGTGTGGCATTTCTGGGACATGCAGGCTACTGAAAAAATACTGTATTTGTATTTTGTATTTATATATGCAAAATACATATTTCCTTTAAAATATGCTTCTAATGACACTTATTTTTGAGCTGCATTAAGGGTGTTAATTTTCTCAAGGGATTATCTTTGACAGTCGTTACTCTGTTTGTAATATTGTCCGATTTCACACAAATGTATTTCTTTTAAAGGAGAAAAAGGGTCACAGCGGTTCTTTTCACACCGCAGTGTTACATCTCTTACGCTGCTGACACAGAACACCGCATCACCCGTGTAGGTATGCTCTCTAGAGTTTTATCCTGGAACGTGACTAGAGCAGGTACAAACTAAACGAACTAAGAAATTTGAGGAGAGGCATTAGCTATAAACTAGTGGTCACAGGGTCAGTGTTACAGAAGGGCTTCTCCGCCGTTACTGTAGGTAAGGGCGTGGGTATTGCATCGTGCCGACTGCTCTGAACTCAGTGCCGGTCGCACAGGCCTTAGACGTGTTTAGTCAGTGTCTGCAGGGTAAATAACAAGGGCTAATACTATCCCCTTTCTTGGTAAAGCACTTAGAACTCTACTGACAGAAAAAGACAAGAATTAAGTGTTGTTATTTTAATTGTAAATGCATAGAAAGCAGGTGGATAAGAGCAAGCAAGATGACGTGCTTTGTCTGGGAAAAATCCCATGGAAAAATACTGCCATCTACCCCCTTTCCCTCTTCAGATCAGCGTAAAAGAGAACTCATATTTTCATCTGTTTTGACAGCGAAAACGTCTGTTCTCGCCCCTCCTGCAGCCCGCTGTGATGCCGACAGGCGGCTGGACTTTTGCTGCTGTAAACAGCAGAGGGCAGTGCAATGCAAGCAGCCGAGGGACCGCACGTTTAGAATCGTGGGATTTCTGTGTAACTTCTCTATATGTCAAAATTCCTTCCTAGGCATAGGTGGGGCTCTGTCTTTTTGACTAGCATACAGACCGTTCGCCTCCTCACCCTCTGCTGTTTACTCTGGGCCAGCCTCAAACTAAGCAATACTGATTGATTATTTTCAGCGGGCGGGAGCAACGTTGCTCCCTTGAAAGAAGCGATCATCTGTTTGGAGGTGGAGGAAGTAAACCAGACATTGATAACCTCAGCTTGAAGCATCTGGCTAACTTGGACTGGAATAATTTAGTTGTTTTCCTTGCTTGGTCTCTGTGACAGGCTTGTCTTGTTTCAGCTGCCTGTATTTATCATTCGGCTCACTGACTGCTCAGGTTGGAAATCCAGAAGGAAGATAAAGGAGATAAAGACCAAACGTGCAAATGTGTTTGCAACTCCAAGCCCTAGTAGAAATCTTTAACTGCTCTTTTAGTGCACAAACGTACCCTGCAGAGAAAATCCTGCCTGTCTGGGAAGAGGTGTTCTCTTCACTGTACCACAACAATTTGCAGTGCTGGTGGTCTCTTTAGGAAAATTACCTAGGGAGAACATTTTTTTTTTTTTTTTTTCCTGTCTAATTGTGCATAAACACTACAGTATATAGCATAGATTAAATAATCAGAAATCACTAGTGGGTTATCAGTTTTCAATGTGATTTAAATAAGCCTGATTTCTTGAGCATACTTTTGTAACATCTGGAAAAAAAAAAAAAAAAAAATTACTCGCTCCTAAGGTTCCTGAAGTTAGAATCCAGCAGGGAACACTTCCTCCTCAGACCTTCAGCAATGGAAACTATCACTTGTGTTGCGTGCGTATGCTATGTATTTCATTTCCCAGCAGTCTTGGTGGCCTGTTGATTTGTTAGGTTCTGCACTTTGATATGTGGAGGTTATAGCAGTGAGCAGCCTCGCTGCAGTAAGCCTTCCGTTCTGCAGGGGAGGAGTTTTTTGCATACAAACGTGTTTGAGAATGTGGTTTAATTTGCTTACCACTGAGAATGCCCTGAAATCCTGTAAGAATAATGTGGAACAAACTCGGGGACAAAGCTTAATTATTTGGATTTTATTTTTATGAAACATGAGGCCTGTTGTGATCGTATTAATTTAAAGATAACATTTCTACAAGTAGAGAGAGTATGAATTAAGGTTAGAAGAATTTATGAATTATATGTTACTGCCCTGAATTAGGATAGATGCAAGCAAGCAATTTTCCAGGGAATTAAATCAGTGATGTATTAGACCTGGGGCTTTACATTGTGACTTGCTTGTTTGAGTTGTATCTCAGGGAAGCCTTGGACTCGACCACTTTTTCTAGCAGTTCTGTTCCAGTACACAAGGAAAAGATTCTTAATGACCGCTAAGATGCAACTGTTTGAAAATTTCCCTTTGAACCTTCAAGTAAATTGAGTCTGTTAGCCTGTCATCATAGTCTCATACAGCTTTTGCTTTTTAGTTCTTATTCAGAAAATTTTTCCTGGCCTCTTTTTTTCTGAAAAACTGGTGTTCTGATAGCAAACAAATCACTCTTAAATGACAATTTATATTAATTTTAACAGTAAGCAGTCAGGGTTTTATACCTTGGGTGTAAGCTCTGTAGAAATACAACACGGTACTTGGCAAACATGGATTGCTAGATCTGTGTGATCTTCTCAGGAGAGTAGTGCTTTGCACCATTAGTAGAGAATAATTCATTTCTTTCAGACTGAATCCAGCAGAGGGAGTTTTTTGGTCTCTTTTTTAAAAGCAATGACTGTTTTTTCTCCTGTGTTCCACAGATGCTATGACTTATTATTGGTATGTACCACTTAAGCATGAAAAACAGGAAGGCAGTGCTGGATTAAGGCATTCTAAAAGGTTTGCCAGTAGCTGTTGCAGGCTGGAAGGAAGCTGCGTTACTGAAGCCCTGTGAGAAAGCTGTCACATCAAATCTTGTAAAATCTCTGGGAGAAAGTACTGGCCATGCAATCAGCATGTTTCCCAGGCAGCAGAATACAGCGTAGACTTGCCTGAGACTGCAGTAACTTCAAGACCAGAAGCAGAGCAGCTATGATAATAACTATGCCTGTCCCATCTAAATGACTACGCGTGGTAGCTGAAAAAATAAATCAGCTCAGGTTGGTGCTAGTTTAGGTACCTGTTAACCACATCGTGTTCTGGCATATGTGTGCCTCTCACTTCTCTCCATTTGCCTTTTCTGTCCTTGCAAAACAAATCGCAGACAACAGGGCAGAGCTCACAAAGGCAATTCCTTTTGAGCTTCTAAAGGAAGCATACAGATGCAGAAGGTACCTACCCAAGCCGGAACATCACGGTATGCATGTGTATGTATTTTCTAACAAAAAAAAAAGAAAACTGGACAGTGGAAGATTCGTTTTAATATTTTCTGTCTTGCCAGCTGTATCACGCTCAAAGTGATACTAGTGCAGGATCTGGAAGGAAAGATTCAGTTCTATCTACTGAAGTATTTTGACCCAATTTCCAGAAAGTTCTCTTCTACTTTGACATCTCCAATTCCACTACGGACCTGATCTGCCCTGTCCAAGTTGGGAGAATAGAGGAGGGAAACTGAGCATTCTGTAGCTCTGCAGACATGACCATACCAGTTTTATCTTTTGTCTTTTTCTTCCCCCTGGGATGTCTTCATACATGTACACAGACTCTCACCTGCCTTGCATTTCCACAGTTCCTCTAGTCATTTACATTTGTGGATTCCTTTTATTTGTAATTAAATACAAGTGTTATCAGCCCAGTAACTTGGCATTCTGAATCTTTTCCTTCCCTCTCTTTTTTTTAAAGCTATCTGCAGACCCAGCTTTTGTTCTCTACATCATTTTACCTGCTTTTCCTATCAGTCCTAGATTACATTTGGTCTTGGCATTTATTTATTTGATTATTGGTAATTAATTCCTTGTTTCTCTCTTCCATAGTGACCCATGGGCATTACTGAGTTTGTCTTTTCATCATCTAACTGCAGAGGACACAAGCTTTTCAACAGCAGAGTGCAGACTGACAATGAACTAACCTCTTACTAATGGAACCACGGAAATCACTTCTCAGTCCTGAGTCCGCTCCTCAGAGATGCTTCCTTGCTATCTAAAGCCATATCGTCAGCCTCTGTGCCATCAAAGGTATGGGAATAATTAATTCTCCTCAGCTTTGGGGTTTGACTTGTTTTGTGGAGAAATGAAGCAAACACTACCTGAATTCATTTTAAGTCAACTATTTATGTCTCTTTAAAGCTGCAGCTTTGATAACTACTCCACCTCTGTTTTCTTCCTGAATTCGTTTCATTAAAACATAAATGATCTCTCATCACACCTTTGGCACTTGCCTGTACCCTGACTAGCTGCAGGGCCTGCTGCCCTGGTGGGGAACCTGAGTGAGCTCTGCTGGAAACACACAGCCCTGAATCCAATTGCAGCTGGCCCAGCTGCTCATAGCTATGTGCAGAGCTGTGGCCTCTCTTTTTTTATTTTTCTTCTTTTCTTTTCTTGGAAGGTAAAGGCATGGCTCAAAAAGACCATCTCCCAGAAAGGACCATTTATTCAGGTGTGTTGGTTAGTTGGGTTCCTTGGGCTCTTCAGTTGTTTTAAGTTTTTTTTTTCTGCACAAAGCTAAGGTGCCTCGCTACCATGATGGAAGATAGGTGGAAATCTCTGGCCGTTTGCCCAGAATGTCCTGCAGACTTTCTTATTTGCCTGTTCAGCAGTTGCTAAATTTAGGCTGGATGCATGCTAGCGCTTTGGCTTTCTGGTGGTTGCAATGACCACCTGTCATGATTGACCTGATGACTCTCATGATGTTGAACGTGACCGGCAGTACCAGTGCCAGGGATTACAGGAAACTCACTCCAACAACCCAGGAGTGTCTCTTAAATTTTATGCTTCTGTGACTCCCATGGCCATTTTGTATGTGCACCATCGGTCATCAGACAGCTGCTTTGGGACAGCTGGGTGGTGTGCTGGGGTGCTCCTGAGGGTGCAAGTGAGAAGTCTTGGTGCTCTCAAGCGAAGGTGGGGAGGTGGGGAAGAAAAAAGTCCTTCACCTGCACTGTGGAAAGGACTGTAAATAGCTCCTGGTAGTCCTGGAGATTCGTGGAAGAGCTGCTGCAGGCCCATGATATGTGGTGCTTTATGCCTAGGTTTGTAAGCTAAAATGTACAGCTGAAGCACCTGGTGTTGAACCGGGCTAGGACAACCAGATTCTTGGAAAGGATTTGCAGTGTGTGTTACTGTATGTGGGTGTGATTCATGCAGGGTTTGAAAGGTACAAAAGGTTTCTTGGCACTTTTAAATGGCTGTTACTTTCCCCCTCTGAATAATGGGAATGAAAAAAAAACTTGCTCAGTTCTGAAGAAAAAAACGGTTTTCAGTTTCTTGTCCTGGTGCTTCAGTTGCTCTATGGAAGCCAGTTCAGTTTCCTTTTACTTTTAACAGCATTGATTGTTTAGGTGACATTTGTATCTATTTCACCACCAGCTACATAGGGCCTTGTGAACTCTTTGAAAGCTTACCAACATGAGTGCCCTGATCAGAAGATGCTCCTTTCCCTGTTTGGGTGCCAGCACTTTGTTTGAGCCAAGCAGACTGCTGAGTGTCAGGCTTGGTGGCAGACTTGGAGTTTTTCCTGGTGTATCTCTGGGGATGGAGCTGGAGACAAAATTCTGACCTGGCAACAGCCACGTGTGCCTTAGCGGATTTAATTCTCCAAACAAGTGATCTGGTGTATGCAATATAGCTCATGTTTGGTCTCCTAAACCGGAAAGCAGAATGATTCCTGCCTTATGTGAGCACTTAATGGACTTTTGCTTTGTATTTCTGTGTAAATGTTTTTTTGTGTCATGTTATTTGCTCATGCAGTGGCCTCATTCTTTTCCCCCCTTCCACAAGATTCTGCCAGAGAAAAATAAATGCATCTTATTTCTCAGCTACAGTGAAGTTGCTCATTACTGTCTGATAGCTTATTACCAAGTTGTGGCTGTTACTTATGGATGTAATCGCTTTCAGGTAGTTTCATGGGCTGTGGTACCAAATGCTTTCTTAAAACCCCAAAAGGTGTTATTTTTGACAATGCTGGTGATACTATGGATGAACGTCAAAGATGACTTATGCATCTTTTGTAAGCACTATCATCTCTTACTAATCTCTTTGTACTTCTGTTTCTGGCTGAATAAAAGTTGCCTGCTGAGATTCCTGCTTCAGCTGGTGCTCCTTTAGGGTCTGATAAGTGTGAAGCTCCTGAGCTAGTGCTCGTTATTATTAATTAAGGAGCAGCTCTGTTCTTGGCAACCTGAGGCACAGCTTCATGAATCAAATGCTAACTGTGTTGAGATGATCAATGAGGAGAGCTGTCTGTTGCTTTGTAAAACTAGAACCAATAGTTTATAATATAGTGACTTTTGGGTTATTTTATTTGTAAGTTAATTGTTATATGATCAGCCATAGAAGGTAGCCTGGGAATATTCACTTTCTCTTGACAACTTTTGCCCTATAATTGTCCTTCACTTTCCATTTGAATGATTGGGAGACAGATGTGTGGTGTTTAATTGGATTTTAATTCTCCTCAACTCTAGGAGGTGGTGACTGAACAGATCTCCAATGTATTTATTGATCTCTGTTCACAGCTCCAAATTATTCTTTTAGCAGCCTTTATTACTGTTGGTTCTCCTCTCTTACGCAGAAGGCTAACTTTTTTTTTTTTTAAGAATTAATAGAAAACAGTGAGTAAAACAGCAACCTAGAGTTTTGAGCTGGTGTTCAGCTGAATCCCTTCTGTCTTTTCTGAAAGCCATACTCAGGAAAGAGCACAGCTTGTAGAAGCAGCCAAGGGCTAGTCACTTCTGGAGCAGGGAACTGAAGGATCAGAACATAAATTTAGGCTAAGTGTTTGCTGAAGTTCCTTTACCAGAAGGTCTTAATATCCCTCCTGATAGACTGTAGTGGCTTCTGTACATGGTGTTTATCATATTGCAATTGACCTGCAAAGCTGCTAACTGAAGCTCATTTTGAACATTTGCAGGGCAGTATTTTCTCAACAGAACTGCGGTTGGACTGGATGCACTGTTCGGAGGGGCTGATGAGCAGTGCTGGCTTGCCTTTGCAATCCACATTATTCCCTGCCTTTTATTTGGGGGTTGCTATTGCTGGCTGGTCTTGCAGACTGCAGGGTGTGCAAGAGCATGCTGTAAAGATGAAAATTAAATTATTTGCATTCTTTCTGGTTTCTGGATGCATTGCTATGTTTGACGTGGGCTGAGTTGGTCCCCCTCCTCCACCATTTAGCCGTTTTATAGGCTGTGTGTTGAGTCAGGGTAGCTGGACCCCCCAGGGCTACTAATTCTACCTCAGGGCTCTGGGCCTGATCACTTATAGAAAAATAGCTACTGGCCTGGAGATGGCATGGGTTCCTGTGCCACCCTCCCAAGTATAATCGGTTTCAGTGTGCTGAGCTGCCATCAGTGTCTCTGTTCTTGCCCAAGTCGACTTTAGACACCAGCCATGGGTTTATTTCACGAGGAAAAAAAAAAAAGTGTGCTGTTGGAAGGCGGGCCCATACATGAGTCATTTGAGAATCTTTTGAACATTGTACCCTGCCTTTTGGGGGAGTTGTAAGGAGAGAATTTGAGAAGTGGGGGAGAGAGAATCAATATGGACATTGCCCATACAGAAGGTTGCAAAGATGTTCTTTGCCATCAACAGTGCTCTAGTTGTGTGAGTGACCAGCTGTGCCTCCCTCTTGAATGGGAGGAGGAAAAGGCAGACAGGAGATCTTCTCTCCACTTCCACCAGTAATTGTTGTCCTGGGCTGAGCACAGCAGGGAGATGCTGCTGTGTTGGAGATGGGTTGTGTTAGTGAACAGAATTTTGTGAGAGCGAGCAGCTGCTGCCGCGCTGGGCCAAGCTGGGTCGCCGTTGGTGTGAGCTTGGTAATTAAATCTTGGAGGAGCAGCAAAGTTGTTTCCACCCCTCGCATGCATGTAGTAATTAAACGACCTTGTAATTAATGGAGACTGGGGAGGGAAGTCAACTGGAACCTGCCCATTTGAGCTCTGTTTTGATGGTGAAGATTTACATGGTGAAGCAGCTAGTTTTCTTTCACAGCTTCTGTAAGTCAGAGCTTTACATGACACCACGAATAGCCAGTGAGGCTTTGCAGCTGTTAGACATACTCTTCCTGTCTAACCAGGGGGGAAAAGACTGAACTCATTAAGTACACTGAGCAATCCTAAATCTTTTGGTTTATCTGTAAGTATCTGAGATTACCCCTCTAGTGATATAAGAACGTATGTGTTTGTGAGTGGAGGGCATCCTCTATTTAAATACATGTATATATTGCCTTGGCAATGAGAAAAAGCCTACTAAAACAATAACTAAAATAAACCCAGTAAGTTCCTCCCCTCATTGTTCAGAGTGCAGCGCAGAGCACTCAGGATCAGAAAGCTGCTGCGGCTGGTCGCCTGTGTCGTCGGTTCAGTGATCTCTCACTTTTTTTCTCTGGTTGGAGGTACCGCACAGCTAGTCTCACCGAACACAGCTCAGTGCTTCTGTAATGCTGAGGGTTCGGCTCTCCCTCACCTCACACTTTTTGCCCCCTGGGCAGAATATGAAATTACAGGGATGCTGTCGGGGCTTTGTGTGGAGCTCGTTGACAGTGTCTCATCTCGGAACGTATTTGGGGAGCTTCAGAATCGAGTATAAGGAGGGCTGCAGAATCAGTACTACAGTTATTTTTCTGTAGGGTCTGGCCAATGTCAATAACAGTATGATGTTATCCTTCCTCTTCTACCGGTTGCGTTCAGTGTCTCTGCGAGAACTGCACCTCAAGCACAGCCAAAGTCCCCTTTTTTCACTGTTAGATTGTAGCAAGTGAGTAAATTGGAAGGAGTTCAGGGAATGGAAATAACATTGAGCACCCTTGAAGGGCAGAGCCATAGCAGAGACCGGGGCCAGGCTGCTGCAGGCACTTCTGGGGAGCTGCTTTGTATCTGCATGAGAACACATAGCTTACATGGATTTAAGGGGACGGGACTCTGAAGTGTGTGCAAGCATATGTATGTGTGTGTTCTCAAAGAGATATATACATACCAGACACAAACAGGAGCCAAGGGTGAACTCATACAAACATGTGGAAGATGTTAGTGTCAGACAGAGAGAAAAGTTTTTTTTTGAAGTGACACAAGGATGTTGAAATTAAGAAAAAACTAGCAGGAACATCCAGCGAGATATTGATTTGACTGTGAATTGGAATAATATACAAAGTGGAATTCCCTTAGGAATACCTGTTTCTACCGGTATCTTCAGCAACAGCTTAATTGGCAGGTGACCACGTAGTTTTTGGTTGACCTTTACTAGTCATCACTACAAGTTTTATGCTGAGAACTGATTAGTATGCTAACAATCACATACACCTACTGTCTTTCAGCCCCCTCGTCAGCACTGGTACATGTGCCTTGGGCAAAAGCTGAAGATTGTTCCCCCTGTCTCATTTTGCATATTTCGGCGGTTTTCTTCCCTTCTTGCAAGAGAGGCAAACAAATTTCCCATGTCTGTAGGACCTGCAGCTTGCTGGTTTCAAATTGTTTCCGTGTTGTTGGAAATCATTACTGGCCTTCTCAGCAGGTCCTGGAACAACTGAGAGAATAACCGACCATCTTTGCAGGAGTGGCCATGATGGGGTCTCTCTTACAATCTTTCTGGGAACCTGCTTCTATGACAGTGAACCTGAATTTGTTCTTCAATGCAAATTTTTTTAAAGTTTGTTTCCAGCATGCAGAAGTCTGCATCAATCAGGAGAATTGATCTACAAATAAGTTAAGAAAATAGTTGAGTTGTACTGACCAGAGACAAATAGAGCTCCAAGGCAGTGAGAGGAAGATTATAGGCATTACCCAGGAGTGTACAGACACGTCTATATATGAGATAACGATGTTGTTAAAATGGTATGTCACCTCTCCGGGATTTGAAAAGTGTTGGATTGGAAGACATTCCTCCCTGCTCTTAACTGACCCGGTGAAGCAAGATCCCAGAATGGTCGTAGCCAAGATGTGCTGCAGGACTTCCAGCTGCTGAGTTGCTGCCACAGATGTTTGGAGAATCCACCCTGCTCTGGCAGCTGCTTAGGCAGTTTTGCAGGTCAAGCATAAAAATATATGAGGCAGTGGGCAAAAAGCTGGCAAAAAAAACCCCAAATCAATCTGTCTCCGAAGAACAGATAAACGGCTGCTTTGGAAGTTTCGGTACCTTTTCTCACATCTGGGAAGCTTAGCAGAAGGATAGGGCCCTGTGTAATGAAGTATGAAGGGGAGCTGCCAGACTTTTCCTCAAGGTGGTCTTTGAGCTGCTGGTTTTGTAACAGCCAAACTTTGCTCTTGTATTCCTCCTGTCCCCATTCCTGCTCTAACTGCTCTCCCGTTTCTCAGCCTCCCCTCCCTCCCTCCCGTTGCTGAATTGCAGAAAGGCACTGGAACATTTAGCAAGTAGCTTTCAAAGCCTTTTTAGGGATTTTAACTGCTCGTTTCCTGCCGTTCCTAATGGAGCCAAGCAGCTAAATCCTGAACTTGAAAACCTGAAAAGGTTAAGGGAAGTTAAATTCCAGGTATGTGGTGTTCCAGGATTGTCCCTGTGCATGGTAGGAGCAACTGTGACGGTGTGTTTAGTTCACAAACTGCCTGCCTGCTGAGCCTTTCCTTAAGCGCCTCAGTGGTACTAATGTACTAGCATTGCCAGCGTTCATCCTGCTACTGAAAGCAGCAAATTTGCAGGGCCAGCATTGGTGCAGTCGCTGTGGGAAGAGATTGCATGACACAAGTTTATCCAGGTAGACACAGTCCTAGCAACTACTTGTTGGGCAATCTTTGATCTCTGTGTTTCAAAACAACTGAATAAGGCTTTGCTTTCAACTTGGTTTTCTAACTGAAAAGTGTCTTAGCCAAATACAAAGTGGAGCGGAGAGACCTCAGCTACTGGATGTATGGCAGAGAGAATGTTTCTTGGTATAAGCTGGAAGAGAAGTTTTCTAGGGGAAATGTTTACTGGCTAAATCTGTACCTTGTTAGAATGGAGTCACTTGATTGTAGCAGCACTTGAATAGATCCAGTAGGATTTTATGTGAAAGGATCAATAAGACAGATGGCTTCACTGAAGAATGTGTCTCTAAATATTTTAATTTGCTAAGTGTTTTAAAAGAATTACCTTAAAATTCCAGGTTTAAATGCTTCCTAAGGGATTTCTCTCCAAGTTGTTAAAAAAAGTAATGCCATCTCAGTTTCAGCCAGCTATTGCTTTTAGCAGACTGAGACTTATATTGCATTGTGATGTATGCCTTGTTGTGCAATCCGAATTAGACTACTGAAAGCGTTAATAGAGCTCCATTTCGGAGGTTGCTTTCGGCTTCTCAATTGCAATGTAACTAACTTAAACCTGTGTAAGGTGTACTTCTCAACGTAAGGTAATCAAAGCAGTCTGCAAAGTGCTAATAAATGTTTCTAGGATTTTTCCTGTGTTTGATATTATAAATCTTTTCACGTTTGTGTGTGATTCATCAGTGGTCACTTCTGTTTTGACAGTTCAAATCTTGCAATTGATGCTGTATGACCTTCTCGTCTCTGAAAGCTACTCACTGATTTCCTTTTGGATTTTGAATACTTGGGTACTAGGAGTGATGTCTATGTTTGATTTCATTATTGTTATCAATCCTGGAGTGAAACATGCTAGAAGCTTATTCCATCTTGCTTGATGGTATATTTTTACGTGTATACAGTTCATTCTGTTCATGGTCTTCACAGAACTTAATGGAAGTAAGATGTTAAATCCTCTCAAAGATAGGGACAATTAGAGGATGAGGATGCTGGAACCCTTTAGTTACTACTAGATATAAAATTAGCAGTATTTCTCAACCACAACTCAGACCTTTTCGGATGTATTACCAGTGGAGTACGTTTTATATTTGTTGCCCTTGTGAAATCATGAGGAAAGGACTTTTTATAAGGAATGACAAGACAGGAGATAGTAGCTTTTTTCAGTCTATCGATCATGCATATTTCTTAGAGAAAAAAAAAAAGTGTTGTTGCAGTTCTTAGGTTTCACATAGCTTGTTGGTGGGTACAAACAAGACAGAGATTTAATAATGTGTCAAACTAATATGCCTGAACAAGGTTAAAGTGTCAAAACACAAAATGGTCATTTTTAGTGTTCAAGTTATCGCTTAGTAGAAAACTAATGATGATGTGCTTTTCCATTCAGAGGAAGAAATTGTTATTCAGTCTCCATGGGAGAGAGTTGAGGGACTTAGACCTGAGCATCCAACCAAACAAGAGGGCAGGGCTTTAGAACTCGACCATTATCACTGCATCACCCTGTGGAACAATTAGGTACAACTTACTTTCTGTGTGAGCTGCATACATATGCTTCTCATTTGCCTCTGCTGTTTAGTCCTGGATGCAGTGCAAGATACAGACTATGGTATAAATTGGCTGTTCTCCACTCCAGGAAGTCCCTGTTACTGTGCTTTTTAGCTGCTGCCACTACTGTCATGGCTGAACCGTGTGTCAGTGCTGATGGCACATATGGGCATTGTCAGACACATCTCTGAAACAGCTTCAGATGCAGGGGTCTGCTTTCCCTTTTCCAGAGGCTATTTTGCTAGTCCTCAACCAGTGCTCTCTGTTTTCCCTGGGTTTTCTTTCTGTAAACTAAACTGACCAAATTATGCCCAGGGATCTGGGCTTGCTGATTAGTTTTAGATTGTGAAAAGCTACCAACTGAATAAAAGCCTTAACAGCATTTCGGACCATTCCCTTGAATTTAAATCTTAACTGTGGAGTGGCTGCCTTAGAGGATTAGGACTGTGATACACCAAACTTACCACCTTTAGATTACTGTCTTAAGTGATTAAGAACTGAGTGTGGGTCAGAAATGAATCTGCTTTGCTGTATGAGACCTGGATCCATCTGCTGCTTTGGCCTATGACCTGTGCAAGTCCTTTCATGGACAGTTGTTTGCAGCTTAAACATGCCTTTCCCATTAGTCCAAATGCCACCTGATGCACAGTTTCTCTCACTCTTTAGCGTTTATGCTGCTGTAATGAACAATGCCCTTAATTCCAAGTTAATGAATCGATGTTAATGAGTATTCGTTTTCCACAGACGCCCACACTCCTACAGCAGGTGGAGAGGACAATCCCTTAACATCCCAGTGGCCACAGGAGGCACAAGGGAGTTTTGCTTGTCTACAGCTTTTTGTTGGAAGCTTCCCAAAATGTTCCCTTGCCTTGCCTTGAGTTGACTCTTCAGCATTTATTTGTTGTGTCTTTCTTGAAACAGCTTTCCGCTTGCATGTGCTGTTAAAGCATGTGGGCATCTAACACACATTCAGCAATGGCCTGTTTGCTTTGTGAGATTCTTTTGGCTGTGAAACTGCTCTGTGCCTTAGGTTGGCTTTCTGTCTCCTGCTGTAGTCTTCTGATCATGGTGGGGAACTGCTGCAAGGGAGTTCTGATTTTTCTGGAGTGTGAGCGCTTAAGACTTTGGAAATGGGACTGTGTGGGAGATACAGCCAAGAAAGATGAGAAATCTGCACCTAGAGCTACATCTAAGGGATTGGAGGCAGTGCCCCAGCAAGACATGGGCTTGTGGGACTGAAGGTTTAGGTGCAATATGAGACAGTGTGGCAGGGAGAGATCCATAGCATGTTTATATCAACCTTTTACAGCCTAATAGGCTATATAGGAAGGCGCTTTAGAGAAGTTAAAAGTACAGTACATAAAACCAGAGAGCACTCTATTTCTGGGTAATATGGAACATCATTCACAATCCTTGTCTTGTGCTTTGCATGAAGGTTTACTACACGTCTGTGATGCTAGGACGAATGGCGCTAACAGCGTTTTAAACACTTGCCTCTCCTTGTTCTAGCAGTGACCAGTTCCTGGAGCAAGGGGTCATTTCCCTCTACAGAAACAACACTTTTTACAACAACACTAAACAATACTTTAGAGTTCTGGATGACTGTTTGGAAAAGGTAAATCTCTCCACAATTTGTTTTGGGGGGATTTTAGTTTGTGTATTTTTCTGTCCTAACATCCTGGGTTGAGCTTGAAGAATGAAAGTTCATGATCCAGTCCTACTGACTTGCAAAGAACTTTTTCCTGGACCAATTTACCTGGTTGAAAAACAATGGAGCTGTGAAGATTTTGCTGTCCTTACTGAGTTGTATTAACAATTATCTGAGCAACTCTGCTTATTTTACCTCCTCTTCTGTGCCCCGGATCTTCTCAAATCAACTTATATGAGACTTCAGAGAGGCAATGTTAAGACCTGCCTTGTAAGTGGAAGTCTAGTCAAAGGCTGCCTCAGTTTGTTCACTCTTCCTTCCCTTTTGAGGAAAGACAATGGAGCTGAGCAGCAGCAGTGACAGAAGTGAACGCTTCTAAATGAAGAGCAGTTATAAAGGTCAGTGTTTAAAGGAAGATGGACAGTGGGACTTGGCTGACAGCCTCTTATTTACCACAGTTTTGCAGGTCATTCAGAGTGTATTGATTGCCAAGAAGTAGTTTCTGAGCTGAGTGATTTTTTTTTTTTTTTCCTTTCTCATTTTCAGGTTCGTATTATTGCAGTAACAAAGATTGTGAGAACAGCTTATACGCATGCCAATCCATCTGAGTGAAGCCAGAAGGCGTCTTTAGTACTCTGTTTTTCTGTGTGTTAATGTGGCAGGATGACTGTTTCAAGCAGGGCATATCCATGTCTGTGCATTTTCTCACTTAATGTTTAGTGCAGTTATTAATTGTGAAGTCGCAATGGTTTTCCAGTGTAAGGTAGGTAATGTATTTTCATAGCTCTTTATCTAGTGATTAGAGCTGAGGTTGTCTGTTGAGCTGTCATGAGGACAGCACAGTCCAAGGGCTTGCCTACATGTTCAATGGAAAAGAGACACATTAGAGGCAAGACCAAGGTGGAATGGCAGTTACACCCTGAAAACAGAAGTGGCAATGTGGGTTGTTTCACTTATGATCTGTCTTGCTGTGAACTCAACCCAGCAGCACAGCGTTTTTTTCCATAAGAAGCTATGGCTCTGTTATCTGAAAGCTGGAGAGTCTTGAGAAAAGTTTTCAGAAGAAAAGGCTATGAGATATACTCAGCAGAGAGTAAGCAAAACCCCACAGAGATCCTGCTCTGTTCATGGATTGACTATTCCTCAGAGGTAAACCCCCAGTTTCCATCAAGCTGGCGGGTGGCTGGAGCAGGAGAGATTGAGAGAGCTGGGTTTTCCCAGCCTGGTGAAGAAAAGGCTATGAGAAGACCATATTGCAATCTAATGGCAGGGAGAGTGTACAAAAGACAGAGCCAACATCTTCCTGGAGGTGTTTAATGACAGGATGAAAGGTATCAGAGACAAATTTTGCAACAAGGGAAATTTTTATTATATATTAGGAAAGAAAAATTGATCAGGATGGTGAAATATTGGAATAAGTTAGCCTGAAAGCAAGCTCAGCTAACTAACCTGACCTTAGAGGACCTTGCATTGAGTGGGAGGTTGCAGCAGAGGAGCTCTAGATTCCTCCCGAACCATCTTTTTCCATATTTTTTTGCTTCTAGATTTCCCACAATTGTGCTATGCAACCTAACCACACATTGATAGTTCCTGTGCCTTTTGGAGAACCAGTATGGAAAGCCCAGCTGATGAAAAAGACTATCTTTAATGAAGCGCACTTATGCCTTCAGAGCAATCCTGAAGAAACAGCTATTGCAGAGAGGGAGGCACGCTGATGAGTTTAGTGTGAGCAGGTTCCAACTGTTCATTGTGTAAGTATTTTAGTGGCAGTGCAAAATTTGCTGATATAAATCAAAGTGCTCCTTGAAACCCAGCAAATAACAAGTCCCACCATGCTTTTAGCCCCTACCAGCAAGAGGTGACCACCCCCATCGACATAAACACATCCCTGTGGCATCCCCAACAGCATTAAACACAACCCTGTGCTTCGGTCTCATTTCATGCTGTAAGTCCAGAAGGAGGGTTTCCTGATATTTGCAGATATGCAGTAAAGTATGTCAGGACCATCATGAAAACCATGCAAAAAGAAAATCGTGGTATGGAAACAATATCTCACATCCTTTCTTGGTATGCTAAAACCAACTTTAAATGAGTTGGGCTGGGCATGACAAGCAGTGTAGAATGGGGTGGGTTAGTTCACCGTACTTTTCCATAGCACTGCCTTGAGGGTTCCTCTTTGTGAGTTAGGTTCATATGTCTATTTCCTTCGCTCCTGCAGATAAGGTAACATGGAAGCTGTCCATCTGAACAGAGTTCCTCAGCAGCAGGTGATAGTTATGCTCATGGGGCTGGAAGGAGCTGTGCTGGATCTGTCAGAAAGCAGCAGGAGGAGTTAAATTAATATTACCAATCTAACAGAAAAATGTGGAAACAAAACAAGCGGGGGGGGGGAAGTAAAAAACAATAATTCCAAACCAGAGCCTAAATCACAGAAAACAAAGGGCATACTAGCTGTGGATGAGTTCTGGTCTGCTAGGATTTCTTTTTGGGCATGCTGGTATAGGTTGGGCAATGGATGATAAGGCACAAACGATAAATTTAAGAGTTTCTCTGTTGCTGATGCTGAATTTAAATCACTCAGCACTTAACTGTTGCCAGCTATAGGGGACTGTTGACTTCCAGTCCATTAACAAAATGATACGATGTCCCAGACTGGAAATAAAGCATCCTTTGGAACTTGTCAGGTTGGGTTAAACAGCTTAAGCTGGAGGCTCCTGAAGGCTCCCTGTGGTTGTGCAGCAGCTGGGACTGGATCCAGTGTCCTCAGCTTGTAAATCAGCTGTGCAGCAAGGGAGCTGGAGGAATGGCCCCACCAGCTTCATGCCTGGCGGGGACTGCATGCCACTGCCTACCTCTGATGGCACAGAGCACTGACAGCAGGGGCAAAGCAGCCAAAAGCAGTATTCCCTGGGCTCTCCTTCCTGTTTGCGAGCAAAACACAGACTAGCCGTAGCAGGCTCTTCCTAAATTCTGCCCCTCCGATGTTTTTCAGGATGTTTATTTACTTATTTTGGCCTACAGTACATAAGAAACAGTGTTGTCTTCCAGAGAGAAATGCATCACAGAAGGCTCTATTCGTTGGTGGATCAGAAACCTTTCTCTACCAGTTGCTTTGAATTTGTGATTTATTTTTTTTTTTTTTCACTGACCACATTAGGAGGTGTTACTTGGAAATAATGTGGTGCTTTGAAAGTGGGGTCAGATAAGTCCTGCATGGTTAGGCGTTGTTTTAAAGACTTTCTGGGCCCTGCCGCTTAATGTAACTTTCCTTGTTCAGTAGTGCTCTTTTTCCATGTGACATTTATTTACATTTTAATGGTGGGGAAACACACTGCAATAACATTTGCTTCATGTTCTCCCTAAGCTTTTCTTGTCCAACTATGTGGATGACAATTTGTGTTTTAGACTTTATCAGACTATAATTTTTTTATTTGTTGTGGGAGGTGGAATGAGAACCAAACATAATTTTAAACTTTACTTGATACATTTTAACCACACTTGTGGTTTATCATCAGGCAATGGCAAATAAATAAAAAAAATCTCTTTGTACGGGGCAGCAGGGGTGGGTGTGTAGCACAGTATTTTTCAGCTGTTTTTCAGGCTTCTCAGTGCTCAGTCACACTGTGTTTTGGAATGCTGCTCAGTATTGTTAATTTTTTTTTTTTTTTCCCCCATGGTTTTCATAATGACAGCTAACATTGTTTGACAAAAACTTTTATCTTCAATCATCCTGCTTTTGTCCCATCTTTGTGCTGATAGGCCTAACCTGTGTCTAAGCCCCCTCTGCTAATATTAATGACAGGCTGCAGTTCTGTGGAAGTGCTCTGGATGTTGCAAGAAATGAGGATGGAAATGACAAAATTGATGTTCCCAGCTATGTTTTGCTGAGATGTGCTCAAATTGCTTCTGTAGCACTGGGAACCAGGACTCAGTAGAAGAGAAAAAGAGGGGAAAAAGGCATGCGCACACCTGTAGGTATGAGGGTGGGCCAGAATTTGAGGACACTTGGAGTTAACAAACGTTATTTACAGAGTGAGCGTGGTCAGGCTTTGTTTCTAGATGTACCTATTTTAGTAACTTTTTTGGCCTTTGCCTCCGGGAATGATGGAAGACAGAGTTCTTGTTACTTGAGAGGATTTATTTTTCTCTTAATTCTGTCACTTAACATAGGAATAGCATGCAGCTAGCGACAGCCTATGTGTGAATGAATAAATAATTAGCAGAAGTATGTGGGCTGTGCCCTTACAAAGCACATTTGAATTTCAGACCAGGATAGGAGCAAGTTCACAATTGTCCTTGCACCATAGCTGTCACGTCTCCTGATCAACAAAATTCCCATGTCTTATTTCGGGCCTTCCTTTGTTGTGTCCATGCAAATGTTCCTCTGCTGGGGAAAAGAGAAACCTTGGACTTGTGTTTGCATTAAAGGTTTTGTTTTACATGTGCACTGGCCTTTCTGTATAGAATACTTTACTTCCTCTGCTCTAAAATGCCAGTGTCTTCCTTTCCTTGATATTGTCTCTTCTGAGAAGTATTTTGCAAAGTTGCATATCAGACTGCTACATAGAATTAAATGGTATTGTATTGTCTCAACCTATAGTTTGTCTTGCAGCTCAGGCCAGGTTATATTCTGACTAGGAACAAGGCAATTACATGAGAATCTAGTGCTGACTGTACAGTGTTATTTTTTTATTACAGGTGGAATAATAGGCTCAACCTTCTGCCAAATGCCCTTTCTTTACCACACCCTTCTTACCTTCTTCTGTTTGTGTAAGATTAGTGAAGTATAGAGAATGTTTAATTAAGTTTAATTGCATGACAGCTTAAAAGTGGGAAGGTAATTAGTCATTTAATTATTGTGCTGCTTCGTGCTTAAAGTGTGTGTATAATTGCTCTTTTTATAGGACACTCAACTTTGCAAGCTTGCATGAAATTATAACAGCGTCATACCTTTTGCTCCTGTTTAAAGTAAAACTAAGCAAGTAACATCTGTAAAACAAGAGAAGTGCGTTCTGTTACCCCTGGCACTCTCCCTTCTCTGTTCAGTTTTGATGGTGTCATCCTCCCTCCATGACATTTCTGTACTGGGAAGGACTGTAACATTAATCATATTTAAACACTTACCCCATTGTCTTTTGCGTATTTTTCATTAACAGTTGTACAACATGTTGAGAATTTGGGATTGCAGACATGCCAGTATAAATTATTATTTCCTACACTGTCTTCCTTAATTATTTCTACAGTGGTAATCCAATAAATCATGGAATTTGATCGTGTGAAGCAGTCAAAGGTTAAGTGACTCCTAGTTATGAGTGCTGATAGGAGACTTTTCCAGTGTGCATAAGGGCTCTCAAAGGTATCTAAACAAGCGCCCTTCTTTGTAACGGTCCATTTCTCTTCTGCCCTTACTAGTACTAGCAGTAAGGCTGAGATACCGAGTTTTTGACAATCCAATAACTCCTGGAGCAGCTAACCGTGATGTCCAAAAGATGATTTCCCAGTAGAAGTCACCAGAGTGGAGAGAAGCAGAGCAGTGAAGGAGAAAGCCAGCTACTCAAACACAATCACTTTAGTAATTGCAAGGGACTCAGTCTGAGGTAGTTGCAGGCTCTATAAGACTATTTTTTGTTTAGATAGCTAACAGATTACGTGAAAACCCAGTGCAAAAAGTTCCCCTGTAGTCATTAGGCAAGCAAAAGAGTTTCCCTAACTCTCTCAAGGTTACTGTCAAGTTAATTTCTGTATTGATGAGTTCTCTTACCTTTCCCCAGTGAGAAGGAAAAGATGTGTGTGTAGCAGGGGGTCGTTATGGTAAGTTAGTGCTTTTCTTTGGTAACCCTGATGTGACACATCCAAACTCAGCCGATGCCAGTACCGTGTGATACGTCCCTGCCAGAGAATTAGAGGGCTCAAGCTGCACAGGGCCAGAGGGCTGTGTGTGTCTGGAGTGGGGTCCTCTCCAGTCTGCAGCTATCCTGGTTACTGCCTGTGTGCCTCCAGACACCCTTCCCCATTTTGAGGGGAAGGAGATCTACAGTAATTCGGGCCTGTCCTCTTGGGGTAGCCCAGAACTCCTGTGGGATCTCTCTCCTGTGCAAGGGAAACTATTCCTTGTCACTCTGAGCTGTTTTCAGCCTTCCCTTCCTCTTGATATCTATATCCTTGTTACGTCTCGGCAAGTCCTCCCAGCCTTGGATACTCCCAGAGCTTCTCCACCTTTCCAGCATTCCTCCTGAACTTCGGGCTTTTATTTCCAAGTCAGTACTTGAAGGAGATGATTTGGCCTTTCAGTAACCCTTTAGGAGCTGCTGCCATTCAGACCATATACTTCCCATTGTGTATCCTATCACCATTATGGAAACGTTTGTCAGCAAGATAAGGTTTAGCGATAAGGCTGTAAGCACATTTGTGGCTAGAGCACTGGAGCAAGGCAATTTCAGTTAAAATACATGACGTTCTTTCTTGCCTAGTCTCTTTACTGTTGTCAGTGGGGAAAAATACATGCTGTTTCCACACAAGAAAACAAGAGAGCCAAACTTCATGTTTGGATATCTCAGCTTTTGTCAGGTACTTGAAAGACCTGTGGTTACATATCGCCCAGTGATAAGTAATTCTGACCAGTGGGGGGGTGGCGGGGGTAGGATTCAGAGGGCGCTGACCTGAGAAAATAAGTTTCTTTGCATGGTTTGGAAAAGAGAGTGGGAAGCTGGTGTTTAAAAATGGGATGGGGGAAGAGGAGGTTTCCAAAGTCAGCAGGACTCCTCGTGTGTTTGTTCAGACAAGGAAACTACTGCTTTGCACAGGGCCACGCCAGCCTCTGATGAGCTCCAGAGCTCCTGGGGGAGGCATTCCTGATAAGGCAGGGATTCCTGGCGCCACATGATACAGCCAGCTCTCTGCTCCCTGCAAGTCAGCATCTCCCAGCTCACGATGGGGTTCTAGAGAGCTTTGTGGAGAGAGCCGCTTTGAGCAATGAAGCGAGTACCCCGTCTTCTCTATGGCAGTGAGCTTTTGAGCCAGCAGAGCCTGAACGTAAAGGTAGGGTCTAGCAGAGCACAGTGTTTACAGCCTAGTACTGCTGTTTAATCCAGGTTACGCTTTTACTGCGAGAAACAGCTGTGGCAAAACGAATTTTTTACTTTCTTTTAATCGTCACGAAAAAAGCTTAGCCACAGGGTGTGCAGATGTGTGGGAACAAGTGAAGTTGTGCTTAGCTGACGCTGAGGTGATGATATATATCAGACAGAATTGACTGAAATGAGTGAAATACGAATGTGTTGACAGTAATCTTGAATTAACCTTATATGAAGACTGTTTTGGGAATAACAGAGTCTTCATTTGATGAGTGCCAGATGAGCTTGACTTTATTCTACTAGGTGTCACCTGAACTTCCTCTGCTCATTTAGGTGTTAATTTAGAAAAGCACATAATGAAGTGATGATTTCATTAGCAGTGTGACCTGGGGATTCATAGTCTCTGGAGAGTTCTGTTGACCATCCAGAGGCTGTATTCTCCAAATTTGAATGTTTTATTGGTACTTAAGTGCTCTCTGCTGTATTTAAAAGGAGTTTCTCTCTCAGGGTACAGCCATTTATCTAAAAAGTAGCTGGGGGAAATAGACATTGCCTGATGGGGGCTGATACAGCATTACTGCAAAAACAATTATAGGTAAAGAGCAGTAGCTGGAAATGTGCTCGAATGCTTTGCTAAATAAAGACCTGACTCCTTAATTCGACTTGTTTGAACAAATGATTTTTTTTCTTAACAGAAGAAAAAATAATTAAAATCTTTCGTAATTGGTGTTTTGCAGATAATAATTAATGTCACAGTGTCAATAAAGCTAATAAGGGTGTTACACTCCTGAGATGCTTTTTGATCAGGAGTTCTGTTGGCAATTGTGTTTTTTTTTGATAAAATGTGCTAATCTTATGGGCTTTTTCTTCCCATTCAGGTCCTTTGTGTATAGCGCGAAAAGCAAATGCTCACTTCAGTCTAAGTCGCAAGAGGGCAACAAAGATTTTTATTTCTTTATCCCAGGAAATTAAAATCTTCTCCTATACTTCATGTTGAAAGTACAAAAGGAAGTTGATAAATCCAATGCCAGCGATTTTCTTCCTTGGAAATGTCACACAGCCCTACTAAAATCTTGAGTTGAAATACCTATAGAAATATAGGTATTAATAGATATTATTACCATGTTTATACATGGTTTCTTCCAAAACGTAGAAATACCGTGTTGGAAAAGGAGAGGTCATGGGAAGATGGTCCCTTGTAATTTTGGTCTTGGAAAGCATGGAGCATAACTGAAACTTCTAGCACTCTTCTGGAGGTGTGTCCAGTTACCTACGGGTCTGAAGGAGCAGAAGAGATAGGATGCATGTGATACAGGCTTCTTGCTGGGAGAAAAGGGATTGATCTTGCACGATTACCCACGACTGTTATCTCTGAGAAGTGAATTAGCTTTATAATTTCTGTTCTTATTTTACTTTTTATTCTGAAAGATTTCAGGGGCATCTGATGCTCTGAAATTTTCTGTTGAACAGCTCTCATATTTATTTGATTCTCCCATACATAAGAAGCTGAAAACAAACCAGTTTATCCTAAAACTTACTGGATGCAGCAGCTTGGCAAAACTGAATGCAAAGAGGTATTAGCCTTCTCAGATGTTGCTAGCCTGAAGGATAAACATTGTTCCAGTGTGGTCATTGGTGCTTGCCATCTGATTAAGTGTAGGTTTATTAAAGTGAGGTGGTGATAATTTTGCCTGTAGCTCAGAAAAAGTAGCTCTAGATCTCCTGAAGTGGCCTGTGTGCTTCTAGGCTGTTCCACATGTTGTCTTGATCTCAACAGCTCTTTGGGCACTTTACTTTGTCTTTAATGACAGTTACACAATTCTGCTGGGCAAATTCTTGTTGTTTTTCCAGACACAGTGCCCACCACTAAGAGTATGTCTTTGACTGCCTAGTCCGCCCTCAATGAGTCCATACTCATTTGTCAGGGTAAAGCTGGTATCCCCAACACTGATGTGGGACCCCAGGAAGGAAAAACTGCAAAACTGGGGAGAGGACTTAGGCAGGAGAGCTCCCCAGCTCTCATCGTGGGCACGAGTCAGGGAGAGGCTGGCAGAAACTGCTGCGCAGTGTGAGCAGAGGAGGTGATTTGTTGAGAGAAAGATGAGGGAAAGCAAGGTTTTCAAAGGGCAAGTACTTACAAAGATTAAATGTTACAGAGCTTGATCTGCAGCTGGTAAACAGCAAAATGCCAGGGTGATATTTCTGGTGTGAATGTCTCTGCAGATTAACAGTAATTAAAGCTGGGCTTAGTCTGCTTGGAGCTTTCTTTTCCCTCAGCGTCCACATGCTTACCCATTAGTGTTGAGAATCAAGTATACTAATATAATTTTTAAATGTTTTGGTTTTTTTTTTATATAAAAACTATTGTAGATTATGGATGAAGTCTGTACTGTGTAATCCCAATTGCTCCAGAGTTACTCTATTTGCTTCTCTGTATGTTATGGTATTTCTTTTTAAATGCATCTCTCATAATCACATATGTTTATGATATATCATGTTTAAGTTTCCCCACACAAACCACTCCAAAGTCACTGAATCACTTAGAGTGGTAACATATGTCAACAGATAGGCAACCCGTTTGTGACTAAGTTCTCTTTTGCTGTAGACCTGCTTTGGAGATTTTTTTTTTCTGTTTTGTTTTGTTGTTTGTTTGTTTTTTTTTCCCTTCTCCTGCTTCCTTCTCTTTTTTTCTTCTTCCGAGAATATTTGCATTGAGAAAGAACATGATGGTGTCTGGAAGATTTTCTTTTTACGCGAGATGGCTTTCACTTTAGAATATAGAATTCATACAGTTGCACGCTTGCTTTATGTGTGTGTAGAACTGTGACCTGCACGCTCTCACTGAGTAATTCCTCTCCCTGACCTGGGCCCTGGTGTGATTACAGCTGAGTCTATGTGTACACTTCCCCCCACCCCACCATATGAGGAAATAAGACTCTGCTGCCCTGGACACAGCTTTCTGGCTTACGTACAGCAGGCAATCACAAGGCGACTGTATCAGAAGACTAAATCTAGGGCCGAGGACTGTAGCCTAAACCACTGTATTAGCATAGTATTGCATATGTATATATTCTAGCACCATCTAGCAGTTTTCCAAGGTAACGTCTATAATAATAGAACATAAAATGTGATTTTCATATAACAAGAGGTAAAGCAATGAGTGAGAAGGAAGAAGAGGAGAAAATAGAAATACAGAAGGAATAAAATCGTCCTGATAGTAGCCTGGCTTTACTCAGAAGAGTAAACCTTTTCAGAATGCTTTCCTGGAGTGGCAGCTGTTCAGCGATTCATGAGAGCAGGGAGAAAACCCAACTCTATAAAACACTATCTAGTGCTTTCATTGTGCAAATGGCTTTAAGAAATGTCTTAAGATGACACCCTCAGTTACTGGTGCTTTTTCTGCTAATGCATTAGCAACAGTGACTTTATTGGTGGCTTCTCATGTCAACCATTTCCCAGTTTGCTTTTAGAGAAGCCTAGATTTAAGATTTTCATTTTCTTAATCAAAGTTCATATGTAGTTTAGAAAGAAAGCCCTACTGAGTTATCTCTCACACCAAGCCTTATGTGCAAATGTAATCTTACAAGAGTGTTAGATCCCATTTATTTCCCCTTCCTGCTAATAGAAGCGGCATTTGGAATTGGGCAGTTACAGTCTGTCTATTAAGTCCTACTGATAAGCAAGGTCATACCACCAAAGTATTTGTAATTTTCAGAGTGTCTCTTTGGCCACTTTGCTGTCTTCCATGTGATGACTGTGACACATCAAACAGAAGGAGGGTGGTTTTCTGAGCTGCAACAGTGCAAAGCTAAAGTTTCAGTGACCAGGTCTCCTCAGGAGGTGCAGTGGAGTCTTCCTGAAAACTTTTGTCTCTAGTAAAGTTACTGTGAGAGATGCAGATTGACATAACTGGTCTAACGAATAGCTAAACTGGCAGAAAACTAACTTCACCCTTTTTCCCTGTGAAGAATATCAACATGCTCAGCAGATATGCTCTGTTCATCAGAGCCCCATTGGGGGGCTTCCCGTTGGACTGTAATTATGTGGTGGTGGGGAGGAACATCAGTGGATTGACTTTAGGCAGTTCGGAATCAAAAAATGAGTAACGCACAAATCATTGCACATGACATGGGAAGTGAAATGAGAACCGTGACAAAAAAAGGCTGTGATGTTTTTTTTTTTTTTTTTTTTTTTTTTTTACTGAGCATATAATACCTCTGAGGTCCATCCTGTTCTCACTGCATGTAATAGTCAAGTAAAAGGTAGAGAGGTAGCACAACAGTTGCTGGTATAAAAGTTTAGGATATAAATGCTATAAACATTAGGTTGCAAGACAAGGCTGGGTAAAGGATAACGTTGTCATTGTTTTGGAGGCAAGAGAAACACAACCAAAGAAATAAACAAAAATACCCAGTCACATAGCATCAGATTTTTTTTAAAAAAAAAAAAAAGCCCAAAACTTTATTTTATCATAGCTAATAAAACTAAATTCCTATAGCTTTAAAAAGTGAAACAAACAAAAAAGAACAATGGCAAAAAAACCCAACACAAAATAGCAAACCACCAAAGGAAAAAAACAATCCCGAACAGGCAAGTCTTGGGATCTCTGTAAAGTGCAGCTTCTTCAACTCATTTCCAAAAAAGCAATTCAAGAACTTGGTGGCTGTCCTTTCTGATGGGTGTTTAAATTGCTAAGCCCTTATCAGCGCAAAGTAGAAAACTTTTCTTTCAGCAGATTTATCCTGCCATTTCAATTGAATTCAGCAAAACCTATTAGCACAGTGTCACTTTCCCCAAAGTTAGTGTGGCTGTTGTACATTCTCTGTCCCTCTTCTTGGGGTGGGAAAGGCTTCGCTCTGGGGCAGTCATCTATAAAACTTAACTTAATTGTTTCACAGTAGAGCGTAGCCCATCACCTAGTTGTGCTGTTGGCCAGGGGCCAGAGGGCCTGGCACTCTGCTTTTAATGATCTTGTCTGTAATGTTGCCCTCATTCTTATGGGTTTATCCAAGAAAGCACATGGTATAGCTACTGTGCTCTGATTTTTGGTTGTCTGTTGGCCATTTTACATGAGTGTTAATAGGATTTTTAGTTTTGAAGGAAACTATTAGTTTAGGTGTTTTTCTGTATGCTCCCAGTCTGTGTCTTGGATGAGGCTGCAAGCTCAGAAAAAACATGGTAACGGGTGTTTTGACAAAAGGTGGGATGTTAGGTAAAGGGCATTAGGGTTTACTTATCTATGTATCTATGTTCCTTGATAGTTTGGGGCACCTTGTCATTGTCTTCTGTAGTGATTTCTCTTGTTTCTGTAAGTGAACATGAATGGGGCATGTTCTTTTTCTTGCAAAGTGCTAGAAATGGTAGCAGCAGACAAAGGAACAGCATTAGTCTGCTTTGTCTTTTGGGCAAGGGTAGGAGCACCTAAGTGATATCTCTGAATTTTTTCTCAGGCTGAACTGTGGTAACTTCTGGGACATGGACTTCAGAACCTTGAGCCTATCCCAAATTAAGGGCTGCGATCCCATTCATCACTTCAGAAAGGGAGAGAACTTCTCACGCTTGACCTGATATGCTACTCTCTGTGTCCCTGTAGTCCCTACAGGTATCTAGGATTTGCCTTTTCTAACATATTGTCTGTCATAAAGCAGTATTTTGCCAACAGTAAGGAATGAAAGTCAAGACATTCAGCTTCAAAAACGTGATCATTGCTTATGCTTCCAGACTCTCATGTCTGACCAAAGTCCAAAGATCGCCTTCCCTACTGCATCTTCCAAAACTGCTCAAACGTGTTAGATGTTACTGTGTTGTTACTTCTCTTAGTGCAAATGAAAATGTGGCAGGCTTCCAATTCCTAAATTCAAATAGGGTGTGAGACACTGTCTTTTTCCTGTGGCATCTTAGTCCACATGGGAAAATTAAAAACTTGTGTGTTAAATCTGAATAGGAATTGGAAACAGATTGTCATCTTAACATGTTCTTGCCTTTGAGACTAGCTGGTTTTGTCACACCTGTGATTAAATTCTGACATCAGGTATATTTGGTTGTTTGGACCTTACAAGGTTACAAGAGGAGGGAAATACATTTCTTTCTATGAATTGTGAAATGACATCATGATGCCTTTCTAGATATTCTTGACTGGAAAGGGAGTAGACCCAAAGCTCTTCTGGTATCCAGGAGAACCAAAGTGGTTTGGCCAATAAACCTGCACCCAGGCATTGGATTAACCCATGGTCTACAATCAGCTCTGAATATTCCTCTGCTATCTTAGTCTGAGGAAAACAAATGCATTTTACTTGGCATATTCTGATTTGCTGTACACGTTTGTGCGCTCTCTTGTGGAAAAGATTTATTAGGTTAAAGGAAATTATCTGAGTCTGCATTGTTTACATAGTCTTGAGTTCTGTTCCAAGTGACTTCCAAAAACCTAATGACTTCCTGATAGACGTTACGCATATGCTGTCTCTTGTGTGAAACTGCAGCGACTTGCTGTAATTTACAGCCCAAAGTTTGTTGTGAGGGAAAAGTGGTCCCATGCCGGCATCAGTTTCCACATCTCTAGTGGACTCTGTGTGATGTGATGATGATATATTACATCACTTAGCCTAGCCCTCATTGCTATAGTGAGGATAACTTTTTTGTCTTGACTACTTAATTTATCAAAAAGTTTGGAGCATGAAAGAAGCATTGGAGTAAGTTGCCCCAACATTAGGCAATTTCATGCTTGTGAACAGCTACTAGTTATATAGAGTGACAATGCGTGCTTGCAGCCCAGAAAGACAACCTCATCCTGGGCTGCATCAAAAGAAGCATGGCCAGCAGGTCGAGGGAGGTGATTCTGCCCCTCTACTCTGCTCTGGTGAGACCTCACCTGGAGTACTGCGTTCAGCTCTGGGGCCACCAACATAAGAAGGACATTGACCTGTTACAGCGGGTCCAGAGGAGGGCCACGAAGATGATCAGAGGGCTGGAGCACCTCTCCTATGAGGGCAGGCTGAGTTGGGGTTGTTCAGCCTGTAGAAGAGAAGGCTCCGGGGAGACCTTACCGTGGCCTTTCAGTACTTAAAGGAGGCTTATAATAAAGATGGGGACAAACTTTTTAGTAGGACCTGTTGCGATAGGACAAGGCATAATGGTTTTAAACTAAAAGAGGGAAGATTCAGCCTAGATATAAGGAAGATTTTTTTTATGCTGAGGGTGGCGAAACGCTGGCCCATGTTGCCCAGAGAGGTGGCAGATGTTCCATCCCTGGAAACTTTCAAGGTGAGGTTGGATGGGGCTCTGAGCAACCTGATCTAATTGAAGATGTCCCTGCTCATTGCAGGGGAGGTTGGACTAGATGACCTTTAAAGGTCCCTTCCAACTCAAACTGTTCTGTGATTCTATCATTCTACATGGCCTGAGCAGTTAAAGGTGACCAGATACAAATAAATGACAGCCACTTTGCTCCCTTGCATACCACCTGGCTTGAGTAGCTGGCATACTTTAACCTCTCTGATCAAGTGAACCGTTCCTGCTGAGAGGGATCACAGCTGGCACATCTTTCTAGGTATTTTCACGTTATTAAGCACAAATAGGCTGTGCTTTTAGCTGGGACCTTTAGACCTGATAAGAAACAAACTCTGAGTATTAATTAAACAGGTCATCTGAGTAGAAACTGAGGATCAGTGAAGCATACTGTAAGTTCCGGTGCTCCTTTTGCCACTCTGACAATGTGGTTGCCAGAAATGGATCCACGTATGGATTTTCAGCCTTTCACTGTTACAGGTTATTACTCTCCATATGGAAAAGTGAATGGTGAGGGTCTGAGAAAGGGTTTGGAACTGCCTTACCAAGGAGGAATGCTATTTATTTCTCCGCATGGTGTGACTTCTTGTATCCACAGAAGAGCAGAGAGGTTTAAGACTAGTGTTTGGAGATTTTCGTTACAAATCTGTTTTTGTAATGGTATTCTATTTTACTTCCTGTCCTCTCTGTTGAGCTTTTGAGTGCAGGGCGGTCCTGTGTCTATCTTCAGTGCAAGTCAAGGAATTGCTTGATTTTTGTCAGAAAGCACTGGGTTTCCTCTACAGAGGGAATTCCTTGGAATTCCATTGAAAGAAAGACTCCTGAGATGGTCAAGAGGAAAAAAAAAATGTTCTAATGCTCCCTCCGCTTTCTTCATCGCCCTCTGGCATGGCAGTGCAGGAAGGCCTGTCTAAACAGCTTGGTTGCAAAAAGAGGTATTTCTCCAGCTATCTGGATGGCTTGCTCTTGTCTGGAACAGGTAGTTGCCATTAAGCGGTTGACAGATGAGTACTAGGCTGTAGCTGGAATTCTCCATGACTGCCAGTGCTCAGTCTGAGCTCTTACCTTATGTATCTACCTTTCAGTCTGTGCACTGGCATGTGGTCATTTATCCCTGTACTGAAAATTGCCTCTGTTATTGGAGCCATGACACTGGCTGTTTCTAAGCTCCATGAGCTGTTGGTAAACATCATGTAAATGAGGTAAATGCTCCCTGGAGGTTTTCCACATGCCACTGAACTCTACAAACCTGCTATTCCTGTAGCCCATTTTTCTTGGTTTCATTGCGCAGCTCCTGCAAAACCCTCCTCTGGAGCCTCTACTGCCTTTCTAGATAAAAAAGGAAGTCTGAAACTAGACATAGCATCCCTTTGCTGGTGCTTAAACTGAAAATTTCTAGAGTTCAGGTAGATAACCCATTTACCTCTAGTTGCACAAACAATGTACTGCTTGTTCACCTTCTACTCCACAATTAAAAGGAAAACCAAAGAAGCAGAGCAAACTCTGAGGTCTAAAGGAGGAACAGTAAGTGGAGTGAAAATGAATGAATAAAATATTTCATAAAATGGAGTTTCACTGTGCAACCATCACCTGCTTCTGATGATGTGACCTGCTTTGCCAGCCTTCCCAGCTCTTCTTGCTCTCCATAGTTTATGTTTTAGTTACTGCCTGGTTACCTTTGCTCTCCTCCAGCTTAAAAGTCTCTAGGGTGAGTTTATAACAATCAGCTCAGTGAAGAGGAAGAATAAGAGAGCCACCGACTGTATCACTGGAATAACTTTGACAGGCTGGAAATTGGCACCATTACACTTGCGTTAACCACTTAGACACGCAGTTACATGCAATAGGAAGATAAGTATGTACAAGAGAATAAAATTGTTCAGGCAATATCAGGAGAGAACAGAAATGTCAATTAGTGAAACTGACTTCCTGTGAAAGGTTTCTCTTTTTTTCAGGTAGCACATTAACAAGGTCAGCTTTGGAAGCTGGGAGGGACAGAGAGAAAGAGGAAGTGGCCAGGAAAGTACAGGCTATTTCCAATGCAGACAGAAAAATCACTCTGAAAATAAGCAAAGTGACCTGTGGCCTGAACATTGCTTGGAGGTTTATCAATGACCCTATAGTAGCTTAGTACAGGGAAATGACTAGAAGGAGCCACATAGCAAATGCCACAGCAGCTAACAGATAAATGTGCGGAACCATTGCAAAGGGTAGTTTTTATAATTTCTCACTCTAAAATGAAATCAAAATAGAAGTAATCCATTTAGTGCCCAATACATCTGGGCCACAGCTTGAGGTAAAATGTTCTCTCATCACCTACTGAGCAGAAGTGAAAAGACTCATCAGTGTTGCGTTTTGAAGATGTTTAGATGAACAGTTGCTGTGAGACTGCACAGATGGTTTCACAGCGTACGAGTGTTACAGCTGCAACTTCAGCCTGTGCCTTCAGACGCTCAGGCTCCAGGGGAGTCCAAGGGTTGTCAGTGCAGGATGAGCACCAATCTAGTCAGATGATTAAAAGCTTAGAAAGCTGGGCTGGTTGCACACATGGGCAACTGGAAGATCCATTAGAGTACTACCATGTGCCACAGGACTGTTAAAAACAGTGTCTTCCAGTAGGGTTGGACAGATTGATTTCCCTTTCATTAAAATACACAAACTTTGGCATTTAGAATTTTTTCTGGGTTCACACTTCTCATTGAGCAGATACATTCTAAGGATGACTATTTGACAAACTTTGCTCTCCAGCTTTGCAAAAGCAAAACCAAAAGGAGCTGAAGACATTTTGGCACTTCTCATTTAATGTTGCACAAAATGCACATGCTTGCTTCCTCTGGTTTCCAACAGATTTTAGTAATGGAAGAGTTTAGGAAGGCTATATCGTTACTGAACAGCTGCTGCCTTAAGTTTGGTTATTTATATTGAAATCTGTGATTAAAACAATAAGTGCTTTCTAGAGACTTCCTGGAGATTTGAGGCTGGAAGGGAAGGCTGCAAGTGTCTGATCAGACTGCCTCACAACACCGACCAAAGGATCTCTCCTAGTAATCTCTGCATGAAACCATAATTTCTGTTTTGACTAGAGCATTTCTCTTAGAAAGACAGGTTTTTGAGTATGCTGGTAGTAATATAAGATGTGAATACTGTTCTCTAGAGTGGAACACTTAAATACGCTACTCTAGTTTATTTGAATACTAATGTAGAAGTTCCTGTTGCCAAGGGGAGGAGAAAGCTATGCAAAATAAGCATAAGGGCTAATCTAGTTCATTTAGAGGTGAACACCTTTAAGCAGATAGGTGGGTTAATGGAGTTGATGGAATTATTCGTGTTTCTAAACCACGTATTCTTGAAAGTCCAGCTGAGTGGGGTATAGGGTGGACAATTTATAAATGGCTTCTTCATGCGGGGCAGACACAAGCAAAAAGGAATAATCTGAATTGCCTTCTGGATTGGAATAGTTACTTCACATTAATCATTTTGTGGAGGCTTTCACACATCATTAACTGAACTTTAATTCCGTTTGTCTCTATTCACTTCCAAAGCCAGTTAAGCTAAACTAGAGGCATACTTTTACTTATGACTGTAGCTCAGTTGTATTTGTTTAGCAAATGTCTGTGTTGTGCTGTTGCCAAAGGCTCCCATTCCCGTCCTGACACAGTAAAGATAAGTGCCTTGCAGCCTTATCAGTCCAGCAGCCCATGGGGTAAAATGGGGTGATTTGACTAACCTTTGTAAGGTATGCTGAAACCTCAGCCTGAACTCCAAGCCATTGAGATTAAGACTGTTATCAGTGGCTCGCTTGCTCCCCAGCATCTATTTTACAGGCACTCTTCTGCAGTCTTTCAGTTGGTGCTTTTAAAAAGATGAGTGATGCATTTTAAACATTGAGGAAATTATTCAGAAGTGGGGAAAAAAGTGAGAGAGACAATAGTTAAAGAAAATTGGAAAACTTTACTGGGACTTCAGATGTTCTCTCTGGTATTTGAGGGAAAGAACAATGATCAATTTTTCAAGAGTTCCTTATCTGTCTGCTATTGTACCCCAGGGAAAAAAACAAAAAACATATATCTTGTTTGGGACTGTCTAATTCTCTGAATTTTGATGTGCAGGCATGAATATTTTGAGTTATATATTGAGTTAAAAATCTAAGCAGTAATTAAATGTAGACACAAAAATATCTGTTCTGTGCATTCTCTGTTGCATCTTGAACTAGATACTTCCCCTTTTATGTAATGTTTAACTGGGGCTGTACTGCTTGGGAGAGATAATAAGGTTCATCATACTTAACTAGTTAAATAATTTAAAACTAATGTCAAAATAAAAAAACCCAACTACTTTCACAGTTCCACTTCCATGCCACTACAGTAGGTAAGAGAAGAACCTCTTTGATGAACAGCTGTTCATCAAAGACTTGTGAGCAAGTACTAGCAAACTGAAGCTACATAATTGTGTCATAAAAATATAGAGATAATTCCTAGATGTTTGAGAAACATGCATTTGCAGATAAATACGTAATTTTGACTGTGTGCTCATTAAAGTATAGGTCTCAGAAGAGTAAGTTTCTCCACCCTCTTGTTCCTTTGAAATTGTCCAGCATGATGGTTGTTGTCAGATATTTTGCAAATATTGGTGTATTTGGGTGAGATATTTGCAAATACTATTATTGTTGACTCCGTTTCTATGGTAATAGTGACTAATGTCATCACCACTACTACAGGGAAGCCAACTGAATCCTTTAAATACTCTGCTATTCTATGCCTTTGTTTATTAGTTAAGATCAAATACTTGTCATGACTAATGAATGTGTAGTATACAAAAGTGGAGCTGGGTTTAAGCTGTAGTAGAAAGAGAAAACGTTGATTTACCTTTTTTTTTTCTTCTTTGTATCTCATTTGGAAGACTCTGTAGTTGCTGTTTGTTTTTTCCCTTTAAGAGCTTGCAGTGTTTTCCTAATTTTGTGGCTCTTTAGTTGGGGTTTCATGAGCAAACTGAACTTGTATCGGTGCACACCAACTGTTGACCCTGTGACCAGAAGAAGCACTGATACGGCTCTAAAGGAGATTACTCAGCAGAAACGGATTTAAAAGGAGGAAGAATTAGCACAATTTTTGTGAAGGGAAGTTACGCCTCACAAATTTGACACTTCTTTTTTCCCTTTGCTAAAGTGGCTTCAGGGAATGAAGATGCCCACTGAGTTGCCATAAGTTGTGTGTCCTTGTTCTTACATGGATAAATAATTGGTTAAAAAGTGGAAAGAACATAGAAATAGATGATCAGTGTTCAAAGTGGAGTATTGGTGGTGTTAGAAGTTTGTATTTGAGTCAGTGCTGATCAACATATAATCTTGAAAATGATCATGGTCAAAATAATCTTGAAAATGGAGTGAATAGACAGGTGACAGTTTATTGACAGTCCTGAGAATGTCAAGATATTAATGAAAAAGGCCAACTGCAAAGAATTGCAGGGAAATCTTATGAGCTGAAGTCATTGAGTGAAAGAAATGGCAGATGAAATGCTGTGCAGATAAATGTAAAGCAATGCACTTAAGAGGAAAAATAATCTGATCTGTACATATCAAATGATGGCTTCTGAGCTGTCTGTTTCCAGTTAGGAATAAGACTTTAGCATCCTGATCGATGGTGCGGTGAAAATATTAGCTCAATTCTCAGTACTATCATAAAAAGTAAGTAACATGCTGGGTATATTATGGAAGAAATAGAGCAAATCAAACCAATCCAGAATACTGTGTCTATTCCTGGTTCTCTCTCCTCAACATTAAGGTAGACTTCTGGATATAACTGGAAAACATACATAGGAAGGTGTCATGGAGGTCCTGCAACTTCTGCACAATCAATGATAGAGATTCTTCAGGTTAGAAAAAAGGTGGCTGAGCGAGAATATAATGGAGAGGCAGAAACAGGGAACAGTTTGTTCACTTTTTTCTCCTCCAATACAAGAAGTAAGGGATAGGAAATGAGATCAGCAGGTGGTCAGTTCAGCACTGATAGAAAGCAGTAGCTGATCACACAACATGCAGAATTTTCTGAATGCTGAAAGTTTACATGAGTTCAGAAAAGCAATGGGACAAATCCTCTGAGGATCTGTAAATATCAAGACAACGCTTCTGGCTCCAGAAATCTCTGAACTGCAAGATGCTGGGGACTGAAAGGGTATTTTGGGGAAATAACACTGCATTTGTCCTGCCTGTGTAGTTTTTCTTCTGTGACGTACTCCACTATCAGCCAGGCTGGGTTGGGCTACGGGACATGGCAGGTCTTCAATCTGATCTGAATGTATATTCAAAAAACAAACAAAAAAAAAAAGGAAAAGAAGCAAAGTGCTCTGACTTCTACTTTGTCCCTTCCCCTTGCAAGAAGTATATACTATATACTGAACAATAAGAAAAAAAGCAAAATCTCTTGCTGATTTAAGGAGAACAGATTGTACAGTTTCTTATGCGAATTCCTTTTTGGAGTTTTGCCAAATGGAGAACTATGTGAACAATGGAAAAGGCTGACTCCAGTGATTTTTCTCCTTTAAAAAATACACTTCTGAAAGCTCATAGGCACATTCCTGCTTTGTTGGCTATACTGGCAAATGCTATCTTTATTGGAGAATGGATTAGTGTTTCATAAATTTAAGTTTAAAATTAAAACCTGAAAAGGTAATTTCTCCTATCTAACCCCCCAGGGAATGGTGTTTTGTTCAGCATGCTGGAGCAGTCTTTTTGTGAAAGCGTAGCTAATCTGAAGTACAATAAGCTGTATTATTTCCCATTCCCTCTGCTAACCATTTTGTTAGGTTGTCCATCCTTTTCCATTAGCATGCTAAGAAAAAAAAAAAGTTTAATTCTACAAGGGAGATAATTTACACACAATTGCTTCCCCCAAGACAAGAAATTATTTGTATTCTTATTGATGTTCATTTCTTCCAGCCCATTTCTCCTTTGTATGAAAAACCTTGCGTATGTGTTGGATTTGAACTTACCAGTGACGGCAGAGGTAACAGTCCTCTTGACCATTGACCTTGTATATGAGCAAAGCGTATTTGACCCTCGCTGCCATCTCATCCTGGTGGGACCAAGGGGCAAATCATTACTAAGCAGGGCACTTTTTGCTGACATGGCAAAAATGGCAAAAAACCCTGGGGAAAACGTTCATCAGAGAGAGGCATTGGCTGAATAGAAGCCTGGCTTTCCATTAAATTTCAGTCGTACACATTGAGTTCTCTCTGCTGAGCTCATAGCTCTGTGCCATTGGCATCTCTGTGGGAGACAACTATATTCTCTGCCTCCTCAGTTTATATTTTGTGGTTTGGCTGGAGGAATCGCTGCAAATGAATTAACGAAGAGCTAAACGTTTGTTTTGTCCAGCACTTCTAAGTTTGCAGAGCAAGAGAATAAAACCAAGAAAACCTGGGAATGATTATTATTTATTAGTAGTATTATTACCATTGCTTTCCAGACTGTGCAAACACTTGCCCTAATGTAGGTACAGCCTGTCCATGTCTTCTCTGAACGGCTCAGTGGGATTTGTGAATTTCCTTTGAATTTATCCCACATTTAAGGGATATTATTTTTTTCTGTGAATGAGCAGGAATGCTTTCCAAGCTACCCAGTAATGAACACTTTTATAGAAAGTGCTGTGGAGAGGCTTATTTCAGATTTCACTCTTTAAGTTTTCCTCTATTTACCCTGTTTTTCTTTCTTTTGTGTTTTCCTTTACCTGTCTGTGATTCGTAGACTATATGGAGAGGTATCTTTTAAAATGCCTGTATGTACTTATTAAAGCCTTGCTTTTTCACAAAAATGTTAGCTATATTTTACCAAAGAATGAATAAAATGAAAGAAAGAGAGGGAGCAAGAGAAAGGATTGTCAAGTTTTGTTGCTAAAGTTGACTGTACCTTAAGTTTGGGCAATTTGTTGCAGTCTAAGTAGGCTGAAATGGATACTTTTTCTAGTTGTTTTTTTCATCGTGTGTGCATCGTTCATTCCAATGACTGCAAGGGTAATTATTTCTTTGTTTGCCAGGAACATTAAAATTGCTATGGTTTCTAAAGAGAATGTGCTCAGACTTCTTGAAAGTAAGTACACAATAGACTATTACAGCTGCCCTTTCTACTGGAATTATTTTAAGTAATGGTGGTACACTGTAATTAACCCTTTGTGCTTGAGGATGCACATCATAGTCTCAGTCAATGGGCACTTAAAGAATAAAGGGGCAGGGGATGAGCACTTTCAAGATCCATTTCTGAAAAGTGTCTAGTTGAACTGCTGGGATTTTCAATAATAGTCAACTTTCAATAGCGTATTGGATTTCTCAGACCATTATCTCATGTATTACGCCAATAAAATACTTGGGTTTACTTATTTTGAAAAGTGTGTGGGTTATAACTTGGAAGAGTGAGATACCACACCTGCTGCTGGAGACCACTCTGTTATAAGGGGCGGGTGCTGTGTAGACTTTCCTGACTTACAGCCTGGCCTGAAACCTGGCCAGATCACAGACCTCCACGTAACTGCGCTCACATCGCCCCTTCTTAATTTGCCTCACAGTTAATTTCCCACTTCTGTTCCCCTGAGCAAAGGTAGCCACCTGTGCAAACGCATTTCACTTACTATTTTTTATCTGAAAAAAAAAAAAAAGATGAGACCCAGGTATTTCAGTCTGAAGCTGAAAACGGTTTTTGAAAATTTCTGGGTGAGTGTATTAGCTTGCTTCAGCAGTCCTGAATTGGAAAGCACGCAAAACCGATGCTGAAGTACTCGTCTTCAGGGCTTCGACAGGCAGAGAATCCTGTGCTTTACATGGAAATGCATCCCACACTCTTTAAGTTTTAAGCCCGGAAGTCAATGGAGAGACTTCCGTGATTGGTTTCATGGAGATGTATGCAATATTTTCTCTTCTTCTGGTACCGGTAAAAAAGCAATTACCTGAGAGGTAATTCCAGACTTCTGGAAAATTCACCCATCTTTAGTGCAGAAGTATAGGATTCTAATTTAAAAATAAAACATATTTTAAAAGATGCTTGCCATTACATTTTAATCAAACTCCTAAACCCAGGTACTTTTCTGAGGGTTGGGGTTTTTTTTTAATCATTTTATGATGCAAGAACCTGTAAGCAGACCTCCCTGTGACTGCACTGGATCTCTTAGGAGCAAAACAGATTTCTTCTTATGGGGTTAGGTTTGCTGGATGCAAATGTGGAGAAGACCTCTCATTTTTGCTATTTATTGTAAATCACTACTTGTGTTGGTTGTTGCGTATCCTTATTTACACTTCACTTTTCTAGAGCGCATTTCTTACAGAGAAAGAATGAGTAAAGAAATGCAAAGCCTGGTGGCTTGGCTGAAGTTTCTTAATGTGTTGTGTACATACGTGTTTAATGTATTGACAAGATACTCTTTCAAGTCTGGCAACTGTAGACTTTAAGACTATGTTTGCAGTGACAGAGTTTCTATTTTGATAAAATGAGAGCAGTAAGCTTAATAAATAGGGGCAAACAATGAAGAGGAGATGCTGTTGCTCTTGACAAACATTTATCATTTTAAGCTGAGTATGTTTTTTGCTGTGCATCTCAGCACTTCATAAAGCTCTCCAGTAAAATCTGGCACTGCTTTGAATGACAAAGGAGAGAAAGGGAACTGTACATTCATGACGGTTACATTTATGGGGTCTGGCAAAATCAAACTAAAATTACTTGATTGAATTTAGCACAACGCAAAAACTCTTTGAAAAGTCTTCTGTGCTATAAGAGGCAGGAAAATGGTTAGGGTTGAAAGCGTTAAGTATTCCTGCCTCTTCTAATTTAACTAATTGTTGGCAAAATGTTTACTTGGGATCTGAGATTCTTCTGCATTGGGATTTAAATTGCAAGACTCTTCCTGCTGATGCTCTTTTCTTAAAGACTTGAAATCCTGCCAGATAAACAAATTCCTTTTAGAGATCAGATGCATCTTGCACTTGGCTGCATCAGTGGTTCAGATAATGACTTTAAGAGGAGATTTTATTCTGTTTTAATGTCATTTGCAGTTGGGGATTCTATTCCCTTCATTGGGTCATTTATACTGTGTAGTTATAGTAAGTAATAAAATGTTGATTATCTATTAGATAAGATCTTAGGTGATGCTGATTAGAGTGGGTTAGGAGAACTTCCATAAGAAAGCGTTGGGTTTTAGGGACCTTTGCGTGGGGTCCTTGTGTTTGGTGTAGTTTGTGAGAAAGTGTGTGCTTGTGTCAGGGGAAAAGATCAGGCAGAACCATCGTGACTCCTGTGGTCAGGGCTCTCACCTGGACAGTAAGAAAACTAAAAGGTTAAAAGTCTCTGGTAAGGACTGGAGAGACATAAGCCTGGATCCTAAATAATATTGCCTATTCTTATTAACCCTTCTAGAGTGCATATGCTTCTCTAATTATGAAGCTCTCCAAAAGGTCTTGGTTTTACATGGAAAATTAAATTTTCCCAGAAAAGCTTTGAAAATACTAAACCTTTCCTGTCAGATGTAATACTCAGCACTTCGAAAGTTGACTTGAATTTTAAACAGTAATAACAACCTCCAGACAAATCCTGAGAAGTGTTACTTTCAGTTTAAGAATGTGCTGGGGGCTGAGCAGCTGGAAAGCAGCTTGGCAGAAAAGGCCCTGGGGATCCTGGAATGGACCAAGCTGAACATGAACCAGGAATGGGGCCTCATGGCAAAGGCAGCTAATGGTATCCTGTACGTAAGTGGGTCCTGTAGCTGTGTACCACACATAGGTCTGCAAAGAAGAAAAAAGAAAAAACCCCACCCAGATCCTACTGACATAATTTATTACAGTAAGAATTTTGAGAAAGGGGACCAGAAGAAATATTCCTGATAAAGCAGGCCTTATAATCCTCTGCCTCACTCTTTTGCACTTGCACATAAAGAATGAATGAGAGAGGGTTGTGGGGAGGCTGTGGTTTATTACATTAAATAAATATTCTGCTCCCCCTCAGAGATTTTGGTAGGCAGAAGCCTTGTTGTTGCTAATGTGTGATAGTTTTGCAAGTGCTCTGGCACTGCACTTGAATCAAAGCTAGAATAAATTTGAAATCAAGGTTTGAAGGTGAATGTTATGGAAAGCCCCCCAAAGGCTCATATTTCGCTGATAAAATACTCAGACAGGATCGTTTCTTTGTTTGTAGCAGGTTTCTACCTGGGGTGCAACAGATCAAAATATAATGTATTGTTGTAACATACAGGTAGGGTAGCTGATGTGCTTGATGAGCAAGAGCTATATCACTCAGCTTTTGCTATGTAACGTAGTATGTGTTTTGTCAGACAGTCAGTACTTTGCATACGCATTTACCTTCATTTCTACATTTTGGCTCATTTGCATTTTCTCATAATTTACTGGTGAAAAAATTAATCCTTTCTGAATATTTTACTAACCCTAAATTGCCCATCTCTTTGCCTGCTTTCCTTTGCTGTATTTCCTCTTTTCCTTTTCCTCTTTAGATTCTTTTTTAGTTTAGCTATTGGATTTCTAACTTATCTTCTAATTTCTATTTCTAGTTCTCCTATTAGATTCTTTCTAGTTTTCTGTTATGACTCTTACTCTTCTCACACTACCTTGTCACTTCAGATCTCTTCCTTTCTTTTGAAAGCAGCCTTAAAACTAATTCTATGTAATAGGGAGCATCTCACAATACAGCACTATTCACTCAGTGCTCTCAAAAGTGTGATTGCTCTTCTCAAATGCAAAAAGCCTTTGAGAAGAAAAGCCCTAAGCAGCTCTTGCAAAAGTCGGCAAGTCTTTCCACACACCCCTCCACCCCATTTTCTTTTTTTCTCCTCTAAGCTCTTATCTGAGTTTTGGATCTTACTGGCCATCCATGTTAGGTGGGAGAAAGACAACTATAGCAGTGCAGCTGAACGTGAAGTTAATATCCTGAGAATTATTATCATACAGCAGTAACAGAACAACTGAAACAAGCTCACAAGACCCGGATATTCGCTCAGTGCTCTGTGAACACTATGTCGTGGGTCATATATGTTGTAAAGCCCTAGGACAAAGTAAAGGATTAAGCTGCTGATTCATTCTGTCTGGGACTGATGTTTGCCAGTGTGAGAATGGGAATAATCTCTGTCACTAGGCTTTGAAGAATCTAGCGGTGGTTGTAGCCTCGATAATGTAAAGATACAAAGAACAAGCAGCATAGAGGAAGTGTCCTTTATTAATTAGAGCGGTGGTGGTTGCGTTAGCTGTGTCTAAGGCTCTTGTTGCTTATTTCAGTAGGAACTTAGAGTATGTTGCGCAGTGTTTGGATGTGGTTTCAGGGCAAAGGATAAAACGATGGGAAATTTGTAGGGAAAGTTAAGTGTAGATATATTTGTCTACACATGTGTTTATACATATATATGTATTTTAAGACTGTCTGGCAGTAGGTGTATAAATCTTTCCTGGAGTGTCTTCTGATATATGGAAAAATTAGGTGACTTACAGAAATGTTGAAAAAGTAGCAGTTTGAAATCTGTAGTTATGTCTATGACTGCTTTTTGAGACTGCATACCACCACTGGCATGTTTTTATCTCTCCTTCTCATTCATCATCTGTGCATTTGTCAGCGAAGTCCATCGTCCATTGCACTGTAGAGACGAGGGAGGTAGAGCGAGTTTTCTTTTACCCCCTGCAAGGCATTTGGGTAGATGAAACCCATCTATCCAGGCAGCCTGACCAGTGCAGTTTGTTTCCACAGTATGAAGAGAGGTGCTAGGTCTTGCTGTTACTGAGATTTTATGCAAGTGAAGTTACATTGGGAAGCCCGTGAGAGGACAGTAACTTTGGTGGCTACAAAAATAAAGTATCTGAAACTACCTGTGTTTGAATTTTAATGGCAGCAAATTAGTGCAAAGTTCAGAAGAAACAACGACTTTCAGGGCCTTCTGGTTATAACAGAAATACAGATGCATTTTTATAATGAATTTGTGGCCACGGAGTAGTCCTTTTAATGCTGTCTGAGTTTGTAATTTAAAGTGAGGCAAGTGAGGGCTCAGAATAGCCCGTCACTGCACTCTGCAGAACCATTGAGAAGATGCTATTTGTACATGCTCAAAAACATAACCATGGAGGAACTGTACACCCCCCCCCNTTGAATAGTTTTTCTTGCCAGCTTGAAAGAGAAGAATCAGAACACTATGCACAAGTGATGATAAAAGACATGTAGCCAAGTCACAGTCTCTGCGGTTGACAGCAGCACTCTCTTAAGGAGCTACCTCACGTACATACCCCTGTGGTGGAAGCAAGTCTTCTGGATCGTGATTTCTTTTCCTATATCTGGTTTTCACAGCTTTGTGGTAGTTTATNNNNTTTGTGGTAGTTTATCCTTACCGTGCTATAATTTTGCCCTCTTTCCTTTTATAAGCTTTGATTCAGCATGAGGTGCTTTGTTTTAATTATTTCTGCGGTGCTTGTCTCTCTGTACTAATTAGTCTCTCCCCATTTTTGCTGGTTAATAAAGAAAAAGCACCAAACTTCACAGCCCAGTGAATTTGGTTGTACAATCATATACAGCCCTGTAAACCTTCCTAATATTTCTGTCTCTGTCTTGCAGGGATATATTGCAAGATAAAAAGCTGTATAGAGCTAATAGTACTAGACAAGCGTTGAATTTTTTTTTTTTTTTTTTTTTTTTTTTAAAAAAGCAGTGCTTTGATCCCCTGAATCAGCACTAGCATGCAAGAGCAGCCGGGCAAACAGTCACCAGTGAATGAGCATAACCAGCAAAAACAGAAAAGCCACTGATGGTTGCATTTCATCTCTGATTCTGCAAATATGGCTCCAGTTAATGTCAATGGAAACTGTTTATATATGCATAAACAGATTGCATGCCTAATTAGAGACTGAAGGCTGCAGTAAGTTATCAAAGAAAGTAAGAACATTCACTAGTAAGACACCCTGAAAAGACAGAATAAACTTTGTGATTTGTTTAGGGCTGGATAAACCAACTTAAACCAGATTTTAAAACAAACCAATAAAAAAAACCCAAACAACCACCCAAACAAAAACAACAGCAGAAAAAAATAAAGGAAAAAAAAAACGATCCAACCAAAAGCCCAACAACAAACTACACAAAAATCAAGGAAACAGACAATCCCTCCTATGCCTAAAATGGATAGAAACTGACCTTGAATTACTTCTGAGCTTTGCAAAAGTTCAGTTGCTCGTTCATCATTTATTTAGCTGCCTGCCCAGAATGGAATGGAAATGATGAAAGAGAGTAACCTGCTTGAGAGAAGAGTTGTACTCGCGTTTGAGTCCGGGAAAGCAAAAGGCTTTTTTGACAAATGAAATTCAGTGAAGTATCTGAAGGTATTGAAAGACCAGATAGATGCCCCAATAATGTCATCTTAATGCTGCTGCTCATCAGGGGCCTATTTTGTTACTGCGATCGATGTCTTTGGCTAGGAGGGCCATTGCATTTGGATACCTTTCTTTCTGTGCGTGGCTTTTTACTCTATGAAGCAGCCACTTAACCGTCTGAGGGAGAAAGGACGGGTAGCTGGAAATAACTCTCTTTAAATAAATAACGCTGTGCCGGAGGTACGCAAGTAAGTCACAGCACAAGTAGCTGCATTCAGGTTGTCGATAGTACGAAACTGCTGGGAGGCTGGCGGGAAGGCTGACTTTCATTGCCCCTCTCTGTGAATTCACCAGCTCCTGCACACAGTTTTTTTAGGGATCTGGAACTTCCTATGCAAAGTGCTCCAATTGCATTTAATTAAATAATAAATTATCACCTTGAAAGCAACAAACGCAGAAAAAAAGCAGCCCAAATTTATGTTTTGAGTTGAGAAGGTAGCTGGTTGTTTAATGTCCCAAGAGTCCACATGCTATTACAGAACTTGTGTTTTGCTGTTCTTCTTTCAATCACAGAAATAATTCTCTCTTTCAGGCACAGAGTTTGACTCTTTTCCAAAGGATTTAAATTACTTTTGAACACTCTGACAGAAATTATTGAACGTTTTAAAGGCTCTTTCCAAAGCCGAGTGGATCTTTTAGCAGCCTGTGATAATTTTTATGGTCGTGCTATATTGCCTCTTAATTGAAAAAGACTGGAAATGGAAGATGTAGACAAAACATGATTTGTTCTATTTCTCTTGATTCTAGAAGGGTTTTTATACTTTGGTATTTGGCTAATTGAAAGATGGTAGAACTGTGGGAAAGAGGAAGATCAGGACAAAATCTAGTTCGGCTGCCTGAATGTCAGTGAATATAATACAGTTCTTTCCTGACTTGCTAGGTGTTCTTGCTTTCTGTATTTATATTGAGACGTAGGCTGGAACTTCGCACTTACAGAATGTCTTTTGATACATGTGGCTTCCTATTCTTTTCATAGGGACTTGGGGGCTTTTTTGGCACCATGTCTGTGCAAAGGTTTTACAACACAAAAGAGTTCATATGCTTAAGTCCTGATCATTATGAAACACCAAGGAAATATGACATCAAGTACTAATGTAAGGTGGAATCTCTGTCCTTTTCCAGAGGAAGCCAGGATTACATCAAGTAAAGTAGGCCTTCGCTCTTGAGATTTGACAGCCTGTGCTTTCTTTGGCATTTCAAGCTAACGGGTTTATCGTCACTCAGCCTCAATCTTAGCTGGTTGATCTTTCTTGATGTCACCAAACAGTGGGGGCTTCATATGTCACCACACTCTTGTGACTTTGCTGCTGCCTCTCTTCCAGAGGTTCCAGGTCTTGTACCCAGGTTGGCTAGAATGGAAGTTGCACTTGTACCTTCTCTAGTCCATTTCATAGTCTGGGCATTGACTGGGAAGCTTCACTTCTCTGTGATTTCAGGTAACAGTCTGGATTTCAAGCACAGCAGCCAGAGCTGGTGCTGATGTTTCCCACACAGGAACATCTCTGGGGTCATGCTACAATTCCAGCACAGGGTGTGAGCACAGGTACAGTTAGAAGAGGGACTGGTTTGAACTGCTGCAACAATATTTGCCAGAGCTCATCTTCCAGAAAATTTCACACAATTAATTAATTACTGAAAAAGTAATTCCTTTCAAGTAATAGAGTTTCTTTTAAGCAATGGAGATATCTAACCCTTTCTAACAGAGTGGTGCTACAGAGAAGCTCTCAGCCTCTCTGTGATTACAGGCCCTTCAGCTTGATGGGACCGGTGTTTAGAAATTGTCATCACTACTAGCCTAGGTGGCATTTTTGTACCTTCAGAGCTATCTGCAGAAGGGAGAGGATTTTTTTCTTCTTTTTGTCTTGAACATTTCTATGCCTTGTAAAATTTTACAATCTCACTGGAAGGTGGGGAGAAATAACTTTGTGTGGCAATCTCTGCTGAATGACATTTAAATACATAGATACTTTATTGATATGGAAATGTATTTCATAAAACAATGCTCTGTGTGGATTTTTTGCTCATATCATCATGTGAGTGGCAGGATACTGAGTGCTTAATTTGCTTTTGTTACTAGAATGTATTTTTTGTTCTGATATACCAAGGAATTTTACCTCTAAAGTGTAAAATTCTGTGTAAGATGTTTGCAATATGGAGATATTTTTCACAACTGATTTTGTGCTCAAGAAAATGCTGGAAACAAAATCTTGTGAGATAAAAGTATCAGTGGCTGTTTGTATACTTACAAAATATTTTTTTTTTCCTGTTTGTCTTGCCTGCTTAACTTTAAGGGATTAAGTATTTATTTCAGGTTTTATATTGGGGAATTATATCAATCCTTTAGCTACCCAAAAGAAAAAAAACACAACCAAACAAAACAGTCTGAGCTGTAAGAGTTCAAAAGTGTTGCTAGAAGAATAGCTTTATTTTGTTATCTCAGTGAATATCATAGTGTTTTGCTTTTCCTTTACTATCTCTGTGATGCTTAGAATAATAAATAATAGCGCTCTTACATGATGTTTTTGTCCATAGATCTCAGAGAGGGTTGTAAGAAAGAGGACAGTATTATTACCCTGTTTCAAGGTGGAGAAACAAAGAGGTGACTTGAGTTGCTGAAGGTTATCCAATGTGAGAGCTGGCAGAGAAATTCCTATCACTGTCATTTTTCATTAGAAAAAGCTGATTCACTGAAACTTTTCAGGGAAATTCATTAGTGTCCAGGAAATTAAGCAGATCCAGAAGCAAATGAAAATGACAGGCATTGTAGCCAAAGAGTAGCTAGAAGTCTGGTGGCAAGGGTAACTGGCATGGACAGGGAAGACCTGGGTTTCATTTTTAGGACTGAAATGGAGTTTGAAGCTGTCTCTCTCAAGGGAATATCCATGTCCATAGGTGTAGTAGGTTGCTAGACATACCCACCTGTCAGAGGTAGTATGGCCTTTCTCAGACAGAGAGCTCAATGAACGGTGGGTCTAGTGAAGTGTTTTTGTCTTCTAAAATTGGGTCCCATGGTCAATCCTCAGTGTAGACTGATTTTCAGTATGTTAAGGAGTGAGTGGAGTTTATAGCTTGCATATCTCTAGTATGTAGGGATGAAAAAATCCATTGGGGTCTAAGACTTTACAGCTATGAAGAATTTTCTATGTGGCTGCCTTTTTCATACATGTTTTTGGAACTGCTTAGATTTCAAACTTAGTAATGGATTAAAAATACACTTTGAGGAAAGGAAGGAATGAGAGGAGAAGGACAGATGAACACAAAAGTTCTGTGAGGTCCTGTGTGACATATTTCCTCAAGAGCCCCAGGTAGATTCATCACAGGGTTTTGGTTGTACCATGACCCGTATAGGAAACTTTGGAAACAACAACCAAACCACCATTCCACTTTTCAGTCCAACATCTCCAGTTGATGATTTTGGACGAGGGATCATGTTTACATGGAGAGAAGGTGGTGTGTTTTTTTGCCAAAGAAAAGCTGAAAATAAAAATCCAGACCAAAACCCTCTAGTTGAGCATTTCATATGGCAAATTCATTCAGACTTGAAAATACAAAGTGCAGAATAACTGTTTCTGTTACATTTCATGTATATAAGCATGAAGACAAGAAAATGTTTTGCTCAAAGGAGGCTGGAGCATATGTTGAGCTTTGGGATAGACAGCTGGAGGCAGCTTGACTCAGCAGAGAACAACAAGATAAATAAAAAATAACAACTTATTTTCAATAATTCAGATTGAAACTCTGAAGAAGGGCTTTATTTTTATGCAAGTCCTTTGAAGAAGTGTTGGCAGTCTCACATAAGAGAGAGCTGGAAAGTTGTTCAAGGGATCAGTCAAAGAGGCAGCCTTTGTACACCTTTTTATGCTGAGCCCGAGTCAGACAGGCAAAAGACAAAGAGAGAAAAGAACTTCAGCAGGGAGGGAAAGGAGCCAGAATCTTGATCGTGTTGTGCATTGTAGCGTGACTGCAGTGGGTAGGGCAGTTGTTTTCCTCCCACTTTGCCACTGGAAGGGCAGCAGGAGGACAAAATGGGATGTGAATACATGTCTTGTAAAGACATGGTTTGTATGGCAGTGTCCTAAGGGTTGATGTGAATTTTGGTTTAGAGAGATCCGTGGTCATTTTTAACCTGGCTTAACTATCAGAAAAAGAGGGACCTCTGATCTTACAGGACCCTAGCGTTTGGTAGAGGTGGGAGAGAACAATATGGGAGCAAAGAAACATGGCAGTAAGCAGGAAGGGAGAGGGACTAAGGATGCATGAGGTGTGTATCAGGTTGTGAGCCTGAGGCATTCTGTGCAGCACTGCCTGCTGCTTTCTGACTGTCTTAGTTCCCCAAAAGGATCTGCCGTACCTGTTACCATTTTCTCATAGTCCAGTTGATAAGAAGAATTGCTGCATGGGGTCTGCCACAAGTGAAATGCTTCTCCTGGCCTCTGAGCATTTTTAACAACAGGGCCCCATGACAGGAAAGTTCTGCTGACCCCTCTCTGCCTTTTAAGAGGTCCTTGCTATTGCCTTAGTCAGTAATAAACTGTCCAAGATTCACCGCCAGTATAACAGCCTCCCTGGCTGTGACTGTGAACATCATTATACGTTTTTTTCCTGTACTGAAAGTCCACTTCTTAATCTTTGTCTTAAATTTATAAATCAATTCCTGTCATGGGAGAGTATTATACAAATTTTGAAAAAAAATAATTGTGCAGCTGCATTAATCAAAGGAATACTGTGCTGAAGGAAATGTCAGGTCTAATAGCTTGTCAGTGATCAGTGGCAGAAAAGCTGCTTTCAGCTAGCTTGCATGGCTTCTGCAACACTAATTAACAGACTCAGTACCTTTTAAAGTATGATAAAAGGGGGAGGGGGGGAAGCCCCAAGATGTGTATTGCTGTAGCAGGAGTGGAACAGCAGGTCTGGCACATGTGAGGAGCTTTACCTCTAACTATGCATGTCTTTTAGGTGGTTGCCTTGTGTCTCTTTTATAGCAGTATGTGTAATTCCTAGTAACTCAAAATCCTTAGCTAGTTATCAGACAGTTGTCACTTTTCTTTGAAAGAGGGGTTTTCAGATGCCTGAACAGATAGGGAAGGCAACAAGGGTCGTGAACTTGCTGTGCCTGCCTGCAAGCCACCATGGTAGTGTCTGAAGGTGACACTCTGGACCTGATTTATGAGCCACTAGAATCTACGCAAGTCTGATTCTCCGTTTTCTATTGTAAATATAACTTCCGAATAATGACAAAGTTGTCCTTTGTTTCAGACTGCTGGTGGTGTCACCCTGTTTGCTACTGTCACGGGGTCACAGACAGCAACGTTGGCTGCCCAGATGCACCAGGGAGCAGTCGTTTGACGCCGAATAGAAGGTATCTGTGTTGCAAGGATGTAGATGTTGTTACTACGCTGACAAAGTAGACATTGTGCTGTAGGCCTGACCTCAGCTGTGTACAAGCAGCAGCCAAAAGAATGATCTTTGATTCTCTCAGTTCTCACCGAACCTTACTACCTGGGTGAACGACCTGTTCAGTGCATAAAAATCTCTGGCTGTAGTCAACTCATATAACCCAGACTAGAAAACTTTCTGTAATCCCGGGTGTTCTCTACACTTGCTATTACCAGAAAACACCTATAAGAGAAATGTCAGCTTACCACCCTCTATCAACCCCCCAGTGGTTCTTTCCAAAGCAACTGAAGGACAGAATTATGCATGGTTTTCTGAGCTCTGTGAGGAAAAAAATCATGAGCTCTTTGGGCTTAGTTATTAGGGAAGCTAGTCCACTGAGCACCTCATCCATCACAGGGATCTTCCCTCATCTATTATTTAAATAAGATGTCCACACACTGCATCCCTAGTTCTTCATCCAGTAATTCTATCACAGAAAAGGAAAAGACGTGCTTGGTGTTTATCTTGGCTGTGCTGTGAGAAAAGGTAGTGGTAGTACCAAACCACAGCTGAGCAGGATAATGTGCAACAAAACAGCTGTTTCTCAGAGGAGCTTATATATGAGGATAAGCCAAAGGTGTCAGTGGGTGGACTTTAAGATGACCTAAAATCAGAAGTAAGAATGTACTTGAGAAAGATAATTGCAAAATACTTTTTTTTACCACAAATTTTGTTGTCATTCAGAGGTCTCTTGTAATCTGTGCTTCACTTTCCAGAAACTCTGGGTTTTTCAAGGTGTGAGCAAATGTGTTCCAGGATGAAAGCAAGGCATTTTTCATCCTCTTTTGCATCGATACATTCACACATGCTTCTCTTAAACTAATAGTTCAAAGATTAGGCAAATAATTTCAACAGTGAAAAATTAACAATGAAATTCTTCCTTTGCCCCATTTAGGACATCCAGTTATAGAAATATTCTTTCAGAATGAGGAGTAACATTGCGCTTTGTGATTACTGCTTACTTCTTAGACGTAGTAGACTCCAGTGGGATTACTTAAAGTTAAGCGTGTATTTAATTGCTTTTGCTGGATGAGGATATTCTGAAGTCTGAAACCGCACAAGAGCTACTGTTAAGTACATAATGGCTGTTATATTTTCCCATTAAATTACTGCATTTATTGTTCACTCTGACAATCCAAAAACCAACCATAAGTTACAAAAATTTTCTACCTTAAGTTCCCTGTTTTTCTGATACGTTTAAGGGTGGTAACAGTCAGAAGTCACATTACATACCGTGTGGTCTCTGTGAAGCTAACTACCAGTTAAAATTCTATGGGAAATTATTCAGAATATGTTTTTCTAGTTCCTAATAAAGGACAGTCCATGATGATACACATTTGCACCTATCTGACCATTTTTAGAGGAGATGGTACAGTTTCAAAGAGTATTGAAGTTAATCCTTCCCTCCCATCACTTTAGGTGTTCTTCACATGCCGAGCATGTATGAAGTGTACTGGAAGTGTGACTATGCTGACAGTTTTCCGTTGCCTCTGCTCATGAGAACTCCATTCTGCTTATAAAAAATGATTCACCTCCAGGGCTGACAATTTGGCACTTCTAGCTAGTTATTTTCAAATGAGCTTTTTATGCAAATAGATTGGTTTTGATTGAATTCAAGGGTAAAGAATTCAGGAAAAGCTTCAAAACCCAAAATGTTCTATTTCAGCTGTAAGAAGATACTGAAACTGCCTAATTTAAGGGACATAATGTAAGAAGTTAGCCTTTCTACTGTCCCTGATTGCTCAGTGGGGGGAAAGAGCTTTATCAGAAGTGGTACTCGGAGGGCCTAGTTACAGGTCTTGCTCTGAGCTACCCTCCAGGAGAACTTCTTTCTTTCCTTTACCTGCATGGAAACTAATCTCTTCACAGGGGCTACCTTTTGGCATCCTAAAACTGCGGCAGCAGGAATACCTCCCAAAGGCGGTGAATAAAGTTAGGCAGATGGGCCTGCTTGCCTGAAAATAAAGAGAAAATGAATGTCCGGGTCCGCTTCTGAGTTGCACCTGGGCTTGAGGATACCGTGTGACAGTGATCAGCAGTGTTGTAGTTGGTTCATTTTGGTAGCTGTCTCTAAAATTTAGCAGTTTGTTAGTTAAATTAAAAAAACCCACACAAAACAAAACAAAGAACCGGGAGGGGTGGGTGTGAATTTTGCTTTAGTTACCGACGTGAAAAAATAAAGCTGACATACCTTATTTTGCTCCACATGGTGTGTTCTGTGGCACCTTTCATTTCAGACACTGGCAACAAAAGCAAAAGAATATACTTCTTTTGTTGGAAATGCTTTTTTTCCACCTGTACAGCACATGGGGATGTAGAGTGTATTCCTTTTTGAGTAGGCTGGGTTAAAGACGACCAGTGTTAAAATACACCACAGCTCACTGATGCAAGCACCGGTCTGGAATCAGACTGGGGTTGTATTTGTGTGTGGAAGAGTATGTGCCTGAGCAAGAAACAGGCATCTTGTTAGGAGTACCTAAATGAGCATTGGGTGGAAAGGTGGAATAAGCATTGTTGTATTTATCTCTTAAAACTAGTGTATTTTCCCCAGCTTAATGGCTACTACAGTTTTAATTTCCACTCAGCGGCACACTTTTCCAGTGACTATCTCTAAACTGTGAAGGCAGGCTTGTCTCCTTCCGCTAGGGCCAGCATGGGACAAAGGGAGATAAACGATGTCAAGGAAAAGATAGTCCTGTGCCTTTTGATCTGTAGATGGAAAATGGCTGAAATTTAGAGATGTTTTATTCCAGACAATGGCAGCTACTATTGTCCAGCGAGTGCTGAGTCCCCAAGGACTGTTAACAGTGTTTGGGACTGCAGTCCAATCAATGCTGCGCTCTCAACTTTGCAGTTTCACCCAGGTTCTCTTAGGGACGGTTTTGTGATGGTAGAAAAGCAGGTTTGATAACTATTACTTCTGCTCCTGTCTCAGTAAGAGATTAACTAGTGACGCAGTGTTGTGTTCCTCTAGCTCTGCTTTCTTGGGACGAAGAATGTTGATTCTTGTTAATCTTTTCTGAGCCTGCTGGGAATGCAGGTTAATCTTTTGCTCTGGAGGGGAACTTAAGATTTTCCCAAGTATAGGGAGCCAATTGCATTGGCTGTGACTGAAGCCAACTGTTAGAGATCATGTTGAACTCCATTAAATAAAACCAATCGGCCTCACATCCCAGGGAGGATTTCTTGAGTTGCTGTCCATGCTAACATATATCTCCTATAATGGGTGCCGTTTCAGGAAAAAGGCACAGAAAACCTTTGGTTTATTGCTGTATGAAATTAAGCTGCAGATAAGTCACTTTCTTGCAGAGCAGCTCTGAAGTACTGTGTGCTGTGAATTATGCCTGATCGTTTTGGTGACAAAAATAAACTTTTACTGCTTTTTATTTGTCAGCCTTGCGGATTCAGCACAGCTGTGGATGAGTGAGCTGGAGTCTATTCTGCTTGCAGGTAGCTCCCAGAATCATTAATTATTTGCTGTCTTCATAGAGAATCATTAACTGTTTCCCTATCTTTATTGTTGTTGCTGATGAACAAGCCTGAAAGACTCAGTTGGAGTCTCAGAAAACTCTTTGAGTTTTCAGGGTTGGCAATTAGGAAAACCATCTTTTCTTTACTTCTAAATTGACCAAGGTTGATTTGGAAGGCAGAGAAAGTAAACACATTACTGCTATTACGCAAGGTCACCTTGGAGAGTCTAATTATCTGTTAATTTGGAGCAGTGCCTTTGGAGGGCAGCAGGCATCACTTTATAGTACAGTAAAGGGTGATACCCTTTCATCAGTGGTTTTAAATTTGAAAATTCAATGAACGAATGCTTTTTTGAAGTTAAGAAATGAAATAAAAGTAAATAGTAAAAACTTTCAGTACCAATAATCCATATTCCTTTCCCTCTCACAGTGAGGAAGAATGCCTGTAAAAGGAGCATCGACTCTCACAGGTGTTGCGCTGCTGAACGGAGTGATAGTAGCTTTTTGAAAGTCCGTGTTTTGTTTCAGACGGCTTAACTGGTTGACAAAGGATAAATCAATGATGAGCAGTTCTTGTATACAACTTGCATAAATGTATCTAGCACTTAAGCAGTTTATCTGCAATTCTAATGGGTTGCATTACTGATGAATTACTCCGCCTTAAAGCTTGGCCTCTGCCAAGATTTCAGTGGTGACTTTGGCTCTCTGAGTACCAAGGAGAACAGTGCAAGTAGGAAATTGAATTCTGATATAGTCTGTTATTGAAAACACTGCAAAGCGGAAGAGCAACAAGGACCAGATGCACACCAGCATTCCTAACTGCTACAAATAGTATTTTCTAGAGATCTCCTACAAGTTAGGCATATGTAAGATTATGTATAGGACTCATGAAATGGCATGTCTCCTTCAGATACAGCATGGGATAAGCAGCTAATCTTTAAAATCTTAAAATGCTTAAGAGTTGTAAAGAATGTAAGAGATTTGCCGATACACTTCAGCTTTGTCCTGCAGACTGTGGAGTATTTAAATTTTTGAGGCTAAAACACATCAGTTTTAATTTTTGGAGCAGACTAATAATTTGAGTTTCGTTTAGCTCTGAGTGCTCTCATGGAGCCTGTGCTCAAGGTGTTCTAAACATGGTTCCCTTTTATGGCATATGGCCTTTCCAACCTGCCTTATTTCCCATTTCTGCTAATAATCCCCGGGCTCTCAGCAGATCTGTGAGGCAGGTAGTGAATTGGTATCATCTTTTTGCTTACACTACAAAAGTGTTTTTGTTAACTTCTCTTGAAGTCTTAATCCAAGAGAAGCAGCAGAAGTTCAGTTCTTTTCTCTAGTTCTTTTCAGCGACAGTAGATATATTACTTGGGATAGCTGTTTAGATAATCTCCAGGTAGAGTTGACCACCCAGTGTGCTTATCTTAGTGAGCCTGAGCTATCCATCCTGACAAGCAACCCACAATTCACAGCGAGCACTGGCTGACGTGCTAGGAAAGACTTCTCAACTACCATGTGTGTACACAGACTGGAGTACTTTCTGTTCTCAACTGCACAGCAATAAATCTGTATGTTGCCATCAATAACATCTTGGTTGGATTGCTGTCGCGCATGCACATGATTCTCTGTGTCCTCAAACAAGGTTTTTCTCCTCTGGTATGTTGCCAAGCTCATGCTCTCATCGGTCAGTCTCTTCTGGCAGTGAAAAGATTTCAAAAGACTTTTCATCTCCAACTTCGTACAAAATAGTACTCTGGTTTGCACTTCTCTGTATGTGTGAAAATTCACATGAAGAACTGGTGCCAGTGGAGGAAACTAGTACTTGTGAAATTAGGAGTCTTTGGGAAAGATAACAATTGGCTTACAGTGTAGCATTGCAAAGAAATGCGTTTTTCAATAAATTTAAGGACTACTACTGTATTGCAGAGCATTTCCATCTGTTCCAGATTGTACCAACGGTGGTGTCCTGTCCCCTCGGACTTGTCATTCGGGCACGTGACTGAACCCGTTCTGGCATTTTGCTTATCAGGGAATGCTGGGAGTTTTGTTTCAAAAGCGGATGAGACTTGTAGGTCTCCCCAGTGAAGAATTTTGACTCTGAGGAAGTAATACCTCTCTACTGGAGATATTTATTTTTTTTTCAGTTTGGTTTTTCTTGGGTTTGTCTCAATTTTATTGCCCTACAATTTCATTTTGGTAAGTAGAGACAGTTAGCAAATAACATTAAAAATTGTTAAAATATATATTGAATTTTAAAAAACATGCCTTCCTTAACAAATTTGTTTCCCAGTTGAACAGCAGGGGCGTCTGTGTAATGAAAAGAAATGGCTAGAGTTAAATCTTGGGATCACAATCTTGAACAAGTTTTGACTGATTTTGAAAATCACTCAGCTCCTTTTAGGTCTTTGCAGACATTTTCTGTGGTGGACATCTTCAGTGATTGTATTGTTTCTGAAGTTATCGAGCATCCTAGTTGTCAGATGTCTTGCCTGAAATACCTAGTCAGTATTTCTGAAAATCCATGGGTCTATTTAAGTGTCCTAGACCTTGAATGCCTTTCCTTATGTAAAGTAACCTGAAGCAGTGATCCCGAAGGAACGATCTATATAGATTAATGGATTTCCTGAGTATCTACCTAGTGTTCAATTATAGATTAGCATTAGCTGATGGACACATTGAAGTGTTACGTTGTGATTTTGGCAGCTTTGCATGGTTCTGTATTTTCCTCCATCAGTAGAAATGGTAATAACAGTAATTTAAAAAAAGAAAGTGTTTTTTTTTTTTGCTAGAGAGCACATAAACATTTCTGTACGTAATGAGGTCCCCCAGAATAAAATAAGTATTAATTTAATTTAGGAATTGCTTAGAGAAATCCCATGGGAGAGGGCTCTAGAG
>VZSZ01003993.1:32185-47909 GCA_013398815.1 Ibidorhyncha struthersii
CCCCCCCCGCCGAAAAGTCCCATTTGGACACGGATACCTGTGGGGCGAGGGTGGAGATAAAGGCAAGGGCGAGGAAGATAAAGTAATCCCATTGACCTGGGAACTTCTCACATATTACAAGCGAGGGAATGGCAGGAATAATAAGAGAGTGGCAATATTTGCCTGCCCCCCCCCGCCATGTGTCTGCGTAATGTCATTTCCAAAGGGCCGGAGTAGATAATAGCAAACGTGCTTTCAAGTATCAGATCAATCTCTTGAAGTGATGGGAAGGCTGGATGCTGGGATCTGGCGGGGGCTGCGGAGTGTAATACAATCCTCGCCGCAGCAGAGAGAATTGTCGAAATGGACAAAGATCCGCTGATTACATCTTTTGCAAAGCGTTAAGTGAAAGATCTGGCTGTAAGAGATGGCGAGTCTACTATTGTCCGGTCTCCCGACTTGTTTTTTTATAGGGGGGGGTTCTCACAGGAACAAATACCAATTACCAAAATAAAAGCAAGCGGTGCGGCCGAGTCCCTATCGTGGTAGGACACATGCTCCTGAGTCAGCGTGGGCAGGAAGCTTGGCAGGGCTGTCCCCTACCGTGGCCATTGCATCTTTATCTCTCTGCTTCATTGTTTGCCACCGAGTGCTTGAAATTCCAGTTTCCAAGTAAAAGCTTCCTGTTTCTTGCATTTGCGTGCAGTTTGGTAAGACATAAATTTAGCTATCTATCAAGGAGGTTTTGGTGGTGGTGGGTTTTTTGTTTTTTTTTTTTTTCCTCAAGTAAGGCAAAATAGGAAGGAGAAATTAATTCTGATTTGGTGATAAGAGGTAGAATTTTTGCGTTTTCCCACGTTCTCAGTGGCAGGAAGCATGAGGTTGTATCCTCATCAGGTGATGGATGGGAAGCTATATTCAGCCTTCCCATCCTGAGTAATTTTAGAAGGGGCCCCGAAGTCCAGATCTGGTTTAGAAACAGAGATGGGCATAGTCAGCCTTCGTTAGCCATCGTTGCCTCGCGATGGCCTCCCTGCTTGTAAGGTTTCACTGTTCTGTGCAGTAGCCGAAGCTGATTCTTGTAGTGATCTCAATCCTGAATTTCCCTCCGGAGAGTTTCTGTTTCTCTCCGTTTGCTGTGGAAGGACTCGGGGAGGACTAATCTTCTCACCCAGCCGCTTAGCTTGGCGGTCTGACTTTACTGCTTAGAGTGAGGAGGGATGAGTCTGTGCTAAAACTTGTCGTTTCTTTAGGAAGGAAATCTTTGCTCCGCGTGGAGAAGCAGAATAAAGCGTTTTGTACCGCTGAAGATGAGGGGAGCGGGCTCCGGGCGCTGCGTGCGTGGGTGAGGCTGTGTCCTCTGCAGCTCCTGAGCGCGTTCGGTCCGTTAAGCCTGAGCATCTCCTGAAAAGTTATTGTCTTTGCTGACTCTTGTATTGGCGATCTGAAGGGTCCAAAACTCTTGACGTGCGTAGAAAAAGAGATACTTGTATTTTAATATTAGTCGTGGGGTGGGGGCAGCAGCTGTATTCCCACGCCTCGCTCTCAGGAGGACAGGTTTGAAGCTTTCCCTGCCGTCAGGAGGTTCCTGGCTTCAGCAGCGCGCGTGTGTGGTTTTGCTGGAAGATTTTCACGCGACTCTGGGAGCTGGGGGGTCTTAAATACCAAACCTGATGGACGGGCTTGTGAAACTTGGTGGCAAGGGTTTGCTGAGCTTTCAGCTAAACAGCCTTGAGGTCTTGCGGGAGATGAAGGGCTCCGCGAGTGAAGCCTCGGAACGAGATCTGTCACCGGGCTGATGTAGGAATGGCCACGTTCAAACAACTCGCGGGCTTCGCTTTGTCGGGCTGTTTGGGCGCGGGGTCCTCTGTCTGCTGGCACGGCAGCTGCTGGGACTTCTCGCCACGCACCTTCCTTGTCTGCTTTTAAATGTAAAACCGGACTTAAGCCTACTTCCACTCCAGACTAACTAGGTGCACATTCGGTCCGTTTAAGCGCGCTAATATGCATTCAAAAAGGCTCATTTGGCCGCTTCCTTTTGTAGTTGTATTTGCAGCAATCCTCACGAGCAGATGAGGTGGAGGGGGTGAATAATATTTATGCAGAATATTGAACTCTTATTTTCATATTGAAGTCCGCTTTGGATGCCGTCCTGAAAAATATCTCCGGATTGTGCCCTGTGACCCCTGCTGTGCCCCAAAAACTTGAAATTCAGGGCTTGCTTCCTTGGGAAGCCGGGAATGCAAAGCTTGGGGACGGTGCTGGGTTTGGAGTGCCGGAGGTTTGGAGGCGCAGAGGGAGGGCAGGTTCCTGGCAGCGGCAGGGTGGGCTTTCATTCAGCGCCTTGTCAGCCTGTCTTATCTGGGATCTCGAGGGATGGCTCTCCAGGGTAAAGCTGGGGAAGGGAGCTGAGTGAGGTGCTTCCAGGGACGTCCCGGCGGAGGCTTCCTTGCAAGCTGTTCTCCTTGCCCCACAGGAATCCTAACCTGCACAGATCCCTGCAGCGCCTCAGAAAGTTGGGCTTTCCGGCACGTTTGTTGACTTCTTTGAGACTTGGAGCTCCTTATTTACAACTCATGTCATCTTCGAGCTAACATGTACGGCGCCCGCCATCCTGAGCCTCTCCTTGCATGCTCTTGCACGAGCTTCACGTGCAACGTCAGGATGCGCAAAAACCCTTCTGGGCTGGTGAGAGGGGAGCGTAAGGGAGACCCTCCATGTGGTCTTACGGGCAAGAATGTATTGCCCTCTCCGGGTCTGTTTTTCCTTGTTCAGGTCACTGCTGAGATCATATTCATTGCAAATACAGTGATTATGTCAAAGTCTTTTCCATAGAAACTGTTAAGTAAAACATAGGTAAGAATGCTTTTTAGCTGCACTTTGAATTTCGAACCGGCGGTAATAGATGAAACTCTTTGTCTTCCCTTCTCATCCGCTGAAATGACGAATTGCAGGTGAAGCTGGTCAGGCAGTTAAAATAAATGACAAAAGTCAAAGCTGCTTTGCATGGAAAAACGGCCGTGCGATGAGCAGCGGTGCAGAGGCCGGCGTTGTTGGCGACTGTTCAGGTAGTTGGCAGATATTTGTGAAAGCGTTTTCCAGTCTCGAGAGAATCGCCGGTTTTGGCGTCGGTGATTATTGCTCCAGCACTGTGATGGGAAAGAGTGCAAGCGTGTGACTGGAGACTTCTTTTTCTGCCTGAGAAGCCTCGGTGACCCAGCCTGGTGACTGAAGCACTTGCCTCCAGGTTCGTAAGTGGTCAGCCATACCGCGAAAGTTGCGTGTGGATGAAGCAAGCAGTTCACAGACAGTCAGAAAATTGCGTTTCCATCCTGCTCGATGTGCGATGAGTTTATTAGAAGAGGCTCCTTGGGAGTGGTGGTGAAAACTGGAAAGAGTAGTTGCTAGGATTTGTTTGACTCTCACGGGCTAATTTGACTGGAGGTTTGCAAGTATTTCCTTTCCTTTTGATGCTCGTCTGAGTGTGTGTCTATATATATATTAGAAAGCTAACCCAGTCTTCAGCAAAATAGTCTGCTAATGCTTTGCCTGCCTTTGTCAAGCATGAAAGGACCACTCTGGTTCATATTTTTAAGGGATGTTATTCTGACCTCAAAGACTGATACTTCCTTAGCCAGTGCCAAAAAGCCCTTTCTGTGGTTTCAGTCCCCATTTCTTTAGCAATTAAGAATCGGGTGGCATCTGAATAATGACAGATTTTAATAGCCGCTTTAGCCACCTCCATCATGGGGAGAAAGTGTGCAGGGCTTCTGCAGAGCCTCGGAGCTCTGCGGTGTGACCTCAAGTGACCAGACACAAAACCCAGTGCAACTCGTGAACGGAAAGGTCTGCATCATCCAAACTGCGCTGACTCTTGTCCAAGAACACACTGTTTACCTGTTCCTTCCAAATTGGTTGATTTTCTGCAAGACTGAGATGTGATTTTTTTTTATTTTTTTTTTTCCCCCTTTTGCTTATCTCAGTGCGACTTGGCTGGTTTTAGTGGAGCTGCTCTTGGCTTATGTGTAGGAGGATGGTGAGGATCGTGTTTTCTGTTTTGGCGATTGAAGCTGAACGTTCCCACTATCGATCTGTATATTCCCCGTCCTTTGTGTCTGAAGGCATTTGTATATTCATCTGCAAAAATGCAGGCCGACTGCTCCAATCAAAAGTGACTAATCTTACCAGTTAACTCCAAAATGCATCATGCTGGAGGCAATGGCCGAAAATACATTGCCTTGAAGCAGCCAAGCTTCTGTCTGGCCCTCGAGATGTGTACCCAGACATTAATAAAGGGTGGGGTTTTCCTTATCCCAATAAATAGATTTTGTTTGGGGAGGCGAGAGGCAGAAAGAGAGAACGTATTTGCCCAATGCTAAATAAAAGGCTGTTTATGCCTAATACATTGGCAGAATTATTTCAGAGTAATTCAGCCATGAGAAAATACGATCCTTGTGTCACTGCCAAGGTCAGAGAGACCTATGGTGATCTGCAGAGTAAGTTCAGGTCACCCAAGTTAAATCTGCCTAGGGGCCGACTTAGCTCATGTGCCACATTTTTTCCGAGATTTTTAAAAGCAAACATCTATAGATGAAGGCAGGGCTAAGAGTGCGGTCAACTCTCCCCTGTGAGCCAAGATCTCCTTTTTTTCCCTTCTCCTTTCCAGGTTCCTCCTTCCATTTCCTTTCTGCTCTTCTCTTTTCCCAGCATTTACAGGATGCTCAGAAAAGTCAGTCTTTTCCTTTGCACGGCAACCGGTGCCTATAAAACCCATCTAGTTGATACTGCACGCGTCGGAAGGGCACGGGGACGTTGCTGGTGTTTGTCTAGGAGCAGCGTTGGCCGGCTGCGCGCGCGTGGTGTGTCCTCCTTCTCAACTGTCCTCCCAGTTGAGAAGCAGGTCTTGAAAGTTGGGGCGAGAAAGATGGGGTACGCAAGTAGAAAGGTGTTCCTTGGTAGCCTCAGCTGAGAGGGTACCATCTGAGCAACGGGATATTTGGCAGAACCATTTTGAGGGTGAAGCTGGTGACTTTGTAGGCACTGCCAGGCTGCCCCGGGAGGAGACAGATGGAGTGGTGAGCTGGGCAGATGCAAGTCCTTCTCCATCACTGGTGGGTGGAAGGGGCGAGACGAGGTCCTCAGCCCTTTCATCAAGGATGAGGTTGCTTCAGCAGAAGAGCAAGATTGTTCTTCCATGTGGTCTGTACCTGCCGAGGGGGAGCTGACGCCTGTGGTTTTCAGCCTGCCCGAACCTGAGGTTTTCTTTAACTTCCTTGGTTACTCATTCATGTCATTTAAAGTACATCAAATTACTAAAAGCAGGCAGTTTTCGCTTTCTATCCGTTTCTACTACTGTTGCTGTTAGGGATAATGACAAATGGTGTGAATTGGAAAAAAAAAACAAAAAACAAACAACCCACCAGAAATCATTTTGGTTTTCTTTTTGAAGGGTGTTTGAATTTGTGGTTTGTTTTTTTTTTTTTTTTAAGAGACTGGGTAGCTTTTTGCTGTGACCCAGCTTTGCTTTGAGCTTTCTGTGGGATTTTGGTTAAGCGTTCTTACTGCGAAGGAATGGAGTCAAAGAGAGATAAATGGAAATGACCGAGTTAGCTCCTTCCCATCCGTCGTCCCTCTCGCAGTGGTTTACCCACCTTGGATGCCACTCGATGCAGTGGCATAAATAATACTCAAATTCTGGAGAGCGCCAGAAGTTTTTCCCGTTTCCCATCAGTTTGCGTATTCAAGGTAATCCTGGGTAGCTGATGTCTAGGGATATATAGTGACGGAAGATGGAGGTGAAAATAAGGCACGTTTAGCACCTGTGGGTGGTATTCAGGGGAAGTTTTTAAGCATCCAGTGTTGATCTGACTTTGCTTTCACCTTCACTGCATGTTTTGGACCTTCTGACATCTGTTTGTTCCTGGATGATTTGCATTTGGGTTTGTTGTTTGTTTGTTTTAATTTGGAAAAAAAACACCCTAACCTATAACTGCACTGTAAAACAAACAGCAAAACACCAGAAGCTGTTATAGAAAGTCGTAGGAAACCAAAAACACAGCAGTGACAGGAATACATTAAGCTGGAGCCGAAGGGGACGTGCCAACTTGCCGAGTCTGAAGTGTCTGCAAAGGGCTGTCAGTGCCTGCGTGCCCGCGGGGTGGACCGTGAAGGGAGCTCAGCTTTGGTGCTGAGCCTGCTGGCCCGTGCCCGACCACGAGGAGCAGGGTCAAGACCCCCCTCTCCATCACCGTTACTTCTCCGAAGGGCTCTCCAAGCCCTCCTGAGGTTCCAGGCTCTGCCGCGGGGGCTGGAGTCACGCCAGCCGCCTGGATGTGCAGGGCTTCTTGTAGAAGCCCGACCTGCCCGTGGTGTCACCCCACCTCCCCGCACCCAAGGGGTGTTAGTGGGGGGGTGAGAGAGCAGATTCCGTATTTTTTGGGGGGGGACACGTGTTTGTAGGAGAAGGTGAGTTAGTGGCCTGAGCACCAGGGCAGTGATTGCTTGATCCCTCCCAGCCCTGTAGAGCAAGGGAAACCAGGGCAGAGTGAGTAGCCCTCTTCTCCAGCAACCGCTGCTGCTCCCTACCCAAATTGGGGCTTTCTAACCCCAGTTTGCATAGATGGGCCCACACGAAGTTTAGGCTGGCCACCGCTAGCCGTTGTGCTTCGGTTGGTGCAGAATGACACCCATGGGTGCTCTCCGTCTCTAGGGCCGTGCTCTACCAGGTGCTCCCCGTGTCGAGCCGCGGGAGAGGGGGCGGGAGATGATTTCTGAAGGCAGCCCTGTCCCGCTCCCCGTGCCGAGGGGAGGGCGCAGCGGGAGCCGTGCGGGCAGCAGCGTGCCTGCCCGCTGGCCTCCAGAGCCGACGCCACCGCGCCTTCACTCTAAAGCCCAACTTCAGGTTTGTTTTTCTCATTGTGGCCTTTTTTTCAAGCGCCGCCTCATCAGAGCAGCTTTGCCTTTTGTGTTGGAGAGGGACAGTCAAGTGGAAGCAAATTTTGTGTGAGCTTGGCTCTGTCAAATCTACTTATCTGCTTTTGGCTTCTGCACCTCCTTCCCGAGGAGCAGCCTCCTGCTATTGTCATGGGCCCTCCAGAGCGACCGGCTTTTGCTGGAAGAACAAGACCGGTGGATTTAGGGCACCGGGCAGCAAGGAGCAGTGGGGACAGCCTAAGGAAAACATTATTAATTCCGTCTACGCCCTTCCCTTAAAAGGTCTGACAGAGGGTTGCTTATTTTGTAATTAAGGTGTTTTTTCCTGACCTGATGATGCACGTGGTAACGTAAGGTTTTGTCTCTGGAGAGAGAAGGAGGCTTCTTCTGAGCATCCCAAGCAGCGCTAGGGCAGGGCGAGGGGAGGAAACTCACTGTGCAGTCCAAACGCCATCCGTTCAATCACGTTTGTGCATATTTCTAACATTTGCTTAGAAAAGAGGAGGATAAATGTCTTGGGTCCAATTCCTGCCCTGTTCGTATGGAGCCCAAGTACTGGGCAGCTACTCCCGGCAGGGTGAGGGAGGTGATTCTGCCCCTCTGCTCTGGTGAGACCCCACCTGCAGTGCTGCCTCCAGCTCTGGGACCCTCGACATAAGAAGGACATGGACCTGTTGGAACGGGTCCAGAGGAGGCCACAAAGATGGTCAGAGGGCTGGAACACCTCTCCTGTGAGGACAGGCTGAGAGAGTTGGGGTTGTTCAGCCTGGAGAAGAGAAGACTTCAGGGAGACCTTATTGCAGCCTTCCAGTGCCTAAAGGGGGCCCTACAGGAAAGCTGGGGACAAACTGTTTAGCAGGGCCTCTTGTGATAGGACAAGGGGTAATGGCTTTAAACTGGAAGAGGGTAGATTGAGACTAGGTATAAGAAAGACATTTTTTCCAATGAGGGAGACGAGACACTGGAAGAGGTGGTGGATGCCCCATCCCTACAAACATTCAAGTCAGGCTGGATGAGGCTTTGAGCAGCCTGATCTAGTTAAAGATGTCCCTGCTTATTGCAGGGGAGGTTGGACTGAGTGACCTTTAAAGGTCCCTTCCAACCCAAACTATTCTGTGAAACACTTCTTCTAGGTGGATGTGGCCAGCCCTCTTCTCTGCCCTCCTTTCCCTAGTTGTGAGATACAGGGTCCTGCGTGGGGAACCACCAGGCTGTCTCAGAAGGCTTTTTGGATTAACCCTCCATAACAAACTGAAATTGTCTTCCTCTTGTTTAAGTAGGAAAAAATAATTGATTTGCACCTGAAGTTGAAAGCCAGGGGTCTTTTTTGCTAATTGGCTGAACAAGAGGTTTCAGTGGCTATGATCTTCTGGCGTAATGGCTGCAGCAAGTGGATCTTTATAATGTCGTGTGAGATGATGGGTGTTTTTTTTTGAAGCGTAGGCAATGGAAGCTGAGATGTTACTACTGTCAAAAGAGAAAAAGTAGATGAGATGGGGGCATTTTATTGTCATCCCTTTTAATTCTGCCTTTTGCAGTTGCAAAGTGACCACTGTATGTGGGGAAATGGAGCGTGCGGTGCTGCCATGGCATGCAAAGTGAAGTTTAATGTTGGTTTTCTTTTAATCTTGTCTTGGTTTTAATTGTCAGATGTTACTGGTGGACTAGGGACAGAGAAAATAATAACTTACTGGTTTAAAATGGGTGACGGGAGTAGAAGAAAATGTGTTGCATGTCGGCAAGAACTTTTTAACTTGACACACAAACCACGTGGGAACTTCCAGTTGCAGATATCTCACATGGACTTGGTAGGTCATGAATCCTGACTTGCCTGAGCTGCAGCTAGACTAATTCTGTCCCGTTCATCATGGCTATATGGCTCCTGTGACATATGTGATCCAGCACCGCAAAAGAGGATTGGGGGAAAAAAAGAGTCTGAACTAGAGTTGCTGCAGGGCACACCGCAGCTTGGGCCAGCTTTGGTTGGTCTTGCGTTGGCCCAAAAGGAAATGCTTTAGTTTGGTTCAACCACGCCAAGCATTTTGGTTTGTCTTGCCCAACAATTAATTTTTTTCAAACTTTTTTCAATAGAAGAACCTAATTTTGGATGGTTTGGACAGTGTCAAGGTTCTGGCCCACACTGTCTGTTGTAAAACATGAAACCTACAGCATCATCTCCTCTGGAGCAGGCGTGCAGGCAGGGCCCAGGGCAATTTAGCTGTATTTAGGGAAGGAAGCCTACTTAAATGCTCCACTACGATAAACTGTTTCTACAGATAATGCGTCCCTTAGTTTATACGTAATATGCTTCTGATCTTTGTTTTGAGCCTCTTATAGCTGCTTGTGCTCAGTCCAGGAGTCAAGTGTCTTAGGAGCTGGATAAACACAAAGACAGAGCCAGTTGTTAAGGAGCTATAGAGATTTACAGAAGTTGACCTCGTGGCCATTTGGGGTATTAGTTGGGCATATTTCCCCCATGGCAGAGCAGTCCTGTGCTCCTCCTGCTTTGCAAGGGAGTAAGACCAACCGAGTCCAACGGTGGACTTACCTGTGGCTCAGCTGTACGCGGTTGACTTCTCATGGAGAAGGCAACTGGAGGGACCCAGAGCTGCGAGGGTCAGCTCTACCGCTGAGGCTGGGGAGAACAGGTTTCAAAAACAAGGCCTATATTTGAACAAAATGAGGGAATGACTGAAAAACGGCTTTTCCCAAGAAGTGGTAGGGTCATCGTGCTGGCTTTTAGGTTAGGACAAAACCCACAACTGTTTAAGCTTTTTACCATTCTTGGTTAAAGCAGGATGTTTTTCTGTTTAACCAGATACTTTTCTGTTGGGTATTTGCTTCCAACTGCTCAAAGTAAACTTCTGTAGCTGGCAGCAGAAAGTTGTTTGCTTCCCATACAATGAATTGCTTTCTTTTTAATACTTCATTCGGCACATAGATGCACAGCTCCAGAAATACCACACAACTTACCCGTAACAGGGGAGTTTTCTGAACCCCATTCAGGAGAGCGATGTTGTGCAGGAGAAGAGGTTTCCTTCATTTCAGCTGTGAAAAGCTTCTGAACAAATGAAAATGAGTAAAATCTGTGGGGTTTTCCCCCCTATTCATCAGCGCTGTCTTTGCTCCTTGTGTAGACAGCTAATTTGCTCGTTGCTTGCCTGATGGGATTTCAAGTCAGAAAGGAGGATCGAGTTACTAGAAAAAGATGCTCCTGTCTCTAAAGAACAAAGTGCAATGATTCAAGAAGAAAAACTTTGAAAATTTGTCAAATGCCAGAGTGTAATTTATACTTGTCGGGGTTACTCCATCTATGAATGTTTGCGTAGGATATTTTTGCAACTGTTTTCTTTAGAATCTTGTAAATATGGATAGTATCTGTGACTGACAACCTCCTACTGCTTATGTCATGGTCTGAATCCTTGCATGAAACATGCACTGCCATCTCCTTAAGAGATGCGTGCAAACCCACACACATGGTATTTGTTCCTTGCTAATGCTCATTTTCAACCTTGTAGTTCCTCATTAACTTTTTATTGAGTATCTTTGAGAAGGCTTTTTCCTCAAGGAATAAGAAAAAAAAAAAACCAAACGGTCCCTTGTCAACGCCACATTTCAAATTCACAAGCAGACCTACATCATCGTTGTAAATCATTTTTGGGGCTGTTCTGTAAGCCGTTCAATGTGCTGAGATGATTGCCATTGACCTCAGGAACTCCTGGAGTGGGCACTTCCATCACATCTGGCTAATCGTGTATCCAAACTAATCCAAACTAACTAGAAAGTGGTTTTCCCAATAAAGAAATTGCACAGTTACTTGAAGCTTTCTGAAGTAGCTTTTTGCTGGTAGCCCCATCATCAGCTCACGTGCCTTGCTTGGGCGTCGGCAGGTTGAGAGCAGTCAGAGTGGGTCAGTGTTACATATGCAATATATACGTGCATGTGTGTGTGTATTTTGGGGAAATCTTCTAAACTCACGGGCCTTTTATAGAATCATAGAATGGTTTAGGTTGGAAGGGACCTTGAAGGTTATCCAGTTCTACCCCCCTGCCCTGGGCAGGGACACCTCCCCCCAGCCCATGTTGCTCCAAGCCCCGTCCAACCTGGCCTTGAACACCTCCAGGGATGGGGCAGCCACAGCTTCTCGGGGCAACCTGCGCCAGTGCCTCACCACCATCACAGTGAATTTTTTTTTCCTAATATCTCATCTAAATCTACCCTCTTTCATGTCAAAACTTCTAGTTTTCCTCCACAAAAAAAAAGTACGACTTGGATTACCAGCTGGGCATGCATCCCCAGACTGTGCCAATGCCTTCCAGCTCTCTTCTGGCATAGCTGAGCCCCCAGACCCCTGTGCTCCTCTCCTTCCCCACCTCGCTGTAAGGAGGAATGATCACTTCTGAGTAGTGAACTTGTCCTCGCGTGTCCTGTCAGTGTTTAAGAGGCATTTGGACAATGGCCTTAAGAACATGCTTTAACTTGGTCAGGCAGTTGGACTAGATGGTTGTTGCAGGCCCCTTCCAACTGAAATAGTCTATTCTGATTGCGGATGTGAATATCGGCCACCCTGACTCACATCAGGGACGTTTGGGTTTGATTTTTGCTCACCATATTCCTTTGCTGAATTGAAGCTGGTTGTGTCAGAAACAAATAATAAAATTTAAAAAAACAAACAAACAAACAAACAAACAAACAAAAAAAAAAAACAAAAAACCCTTCATACTCTCCTTTGATTGCCCAAGTCCATTCAGTGCTGGTGGTCTGCAATGATGATCCTTGTTTTAAGTCCTGTGAGCAGTAGGTCGTGGCAGATTCCTTCTCTCTTGCTCTTGTTTTACAAAAAAATAAAACTTGTTGCATCCTTGAACCTGCTTTTTGAGAGTTGATAATTCTGTACCTTATAGGAAAATTACATTTCCCATGCAGGCCTGGTGTTGTTCTGCAAAAAGTCAGCATGGTGGATGTGTGGGTACACGGCAAACGGGAGCTGCGTTTCTGTAAGGGGTAACGTAGGTCAAGGTGCGAAAATTATAGTTACTCTAAATTAGCACAGAGCACTGAAGACAGTTTAAGGAAAGTCATTTTGTCACTTCAAATCTCTCTACTACAATGTGTTGCTTAAAATTATTTACGAATCCTGCTTTCCTGGAAAGGTTGCTAAACAGATTTGTGTTCTTGGAGGGGTTAACAGAGAAAGGGACCAACGGAGCTGCACATGGACAGTGAACAGTTAAATATTTTGGCTTAGATAATGTAGTATTTCTCATGCTGGTAGAAGCAGGAATTTGAGGACCTCGTATCTAAATGCTTTTAAAAAAATTTGTGATAGAATTAAAAAAAAACCCCAACAACAACACACTACCAAAAAGCCCATAAACTTTGGGGCACCGTTAGGTGTTTCAGTTCATAGCACCGAAAACATTGCAAGTCTAGTACAGAAGTCAATGGGTTTTGTCCAAACACAACGGACGTTTAAATTATATTAGCTTATTAAATGCAAAAAAGTAAGTGCAAACCGTAAAGTTCTTCCAGGAGGCAGAAGCCGCTTTTAGCAGGCGAGATTTGGGAGCATAAAAATAAGTTCAGTTGATAAGCGTTGAGTCGTTTGGAGGACACTGGGTTAATGGCGCTGTCCAGTCCAGGGCGCACCTACAAATTGTCCTGCGTCTTTCCCAGGGCTTCTGGGTTACCTTTGTTTCACATTTTCTTCTGTGAACTTCTTAAAGCGGTAGATTTAGGTGCTTAGCTAGAAGTGGACTGTAAAAGCTGTGGAAGCTGGCGTTCATCGCCTGGTTTGGTGGACCTCAGCAAAGCTGGTGCCCTCCTCTCGCCCCGTCCCAGCCAGTTGAACAGTGGACCCCGAAACCTCTCTCGGCTCTCATGGCAGAGGTGTGGGAAGCAGGCTTTTTTAGGAGTAGTATGTTTCACCTTGATATAAAAATATTCGTGCTCCAAACGCAGATTTGATCCTAGTACAGGGCTACGTGCAGTCAGAAACAACCCGTTGTGCCTGGTGAAGATCTTGTGGTAAACCTGTATTGGGCACTTTGCTGTTGAGATTTCTGGTCACTGAAAGCCGTTTGAGGGTGGCGTTCGTCTAAAGAGCCTCACGCAAAGGCATGGATTTTCTAGTCGAGCGAAGGGCCGGGGGTTTTTAGGACATTTGAATGTCCAACCTTTTTAAAACAGTGCTGACTCAGGATTGTGGGACTATTCATGTCGTATCTGGGTAGCTGCTTACGGTAGAGGTCTGAGGGTGGTTTCAGGAGCTGGGGCGGCTGGAAGTTGCCCAGCTATGCCTTCCCAACACTGCAGGGCGGTGATGGCTCGGTTCGGTTCGGTTCGGCGTGGGAGGGGAGGGAGGAGGCTTTGAAGCACCACCTCATTCCTGCAACGGCGCATACCAAGCTGCTCTCCAGAAGCACCGATCTGGCCACCAAAGGTTTATCGCGCATCACCCAGGACAAAGAGAGCGTTACCCCCACTCGAGGAGCCGCTGTAAACCCTGTCGCCTTTTGCTGCTTCCGCCTCCCGATTTTTTGGGGGGAGTGGGAGGGGAAGGGAAGTCGTCGGAGGCGATGGCGGCGGGGAGGAGGAACGCGGCGAGAGGCCTGACCCATTCAGCAGGGCTGAATACGATAAATGCCGCTTTATCCTTTCTTGAAAGGAACAAGATAGCACGGCCTAAATGCCTGGGTGTGCTTAAATAGGCAACTCTGGGACGCCGGAGTCGAGGGCGTTTGAAATCGGAGCTGCCCGACAGCCGGGGAGCTGCCACAGGTCACCTGCCTCGCTCCATGGGGACCGGCCCAGGTCTGGCAAGAAATCGTCCACGGACGAATTGTAGTACAAATTCCTTTCTTTGTCGGTTGGCCTCTTTCACTAGACCGTGGCCTATAAANCGGGGGCTCAAAAAAAAAAAAAAAAAAAAAAAAAAAAAGTGTAAAAACAATTCTTAAATATTGTTGGAAAGGGCAAACGGCCACGCTGAAAGGTCTGACAGGTCTGACGTATGGCGCCTGGTTTTGCGCGCTGGGGAGCGGGCGCGCGGAGCCCGGGCTCTCCTCCTGCTCCTCGCAGGCTCCGGCTTCTTTTTTTTTTTCCCCCCCCTTTTTTTTTTTTTTTTTTTTTTTTTTTTTTTCAAATAGCGTCTAGTCGCTGTGCAGAGTCACTGCCCTCCCAGCAGTTTGACAGGCAACGAGTCTGCTTCAGTGATCTTAAATCCTTTTAGACTAATTTGCGAGCGAGCAGAAAAACAGCTCGCACCTTTGGATCCAGCGCTCGAAACCAGAGAGTCAGGTACTGCCAATTAAAGTGTCATTTCCCCACCATCATATCAAGACGGATTACTGGCGATTCCTCTGATAATGTCACGCCGTGCCTAAAGAGAAAGCGAGACGGAGTTTCTCCACGGACAAAGGATCCGCGTGGACCCAACTCCTCGGTGGATGGAAGGAGCGTGACGCGGATCGTGCGTCCGGCCGCGCGTACGTGCGGCGTAGAGGCCCAGCGGTGCGCCCGCTCTGCTTCTACACGCTCTCCTCCCCACCTCCCGAAATAGCCACGGGCCATTTTGAAGAGCCTCTGGCCCCTCAGTCACTGGCCTACTAGTTAATTGCCACACGGACTTCGTGACACATGGGCAGATAATATGACATTTTCGGTTTCTGTCACTAGCGAAGGCCACGGCGTTGCTTGCACTAGTTGCTAAGAAGCTGTCAGAAACCATTAGCAGCTGGCTAAAGTTGCCCTATGGCATTTCCTCATGGCATCAGCAAAACAAGCATAAATCACCCAGCGGAGCCTCCCGCTATCCTAATGAGGCTGTAAGCTTGTTTATGGACTAGCATCATTTCTATGATTATTTCCACCTTTTCAGTTTCGCCTTCATTTTGGCGGCAGGAGAAGTCAACTTCAGGAACGGAGTCGCCGCTGACATTTTACAAACGCGGTTCGTAGCTGCTACCGTGTGGCTGGTCAGCGGCGCTTCAAGTTTGTTTAGCGATCTTTAAAAAGAGGGAAAGAAGAGGGGGGAAAATTAAAAAAAAAAAAAAAAAGGAGGGGGGGTGGAATCTCTAGAGACCTCACGGAGGTGAGCGTGTCGGGTTGCAAAGTAGATGGAAATAACTAAAATCCACAATTGACCGTTTAGACTTCTCTCTGTGGTTTCGGTCTTTACGGGATCAATTTTCCCTTTAAAAAAAAAAAAAAAAGTGGAAGAGGTTAAACAATTTCTAAGAGTCTAGCGAAGCATTTGCTCTCAGGACAGCCGGGTGCTTTCTTACCCTCTCCCTGCCTTTCACTTTCTCTAACTTGTGTCGGACGGGGCCAGGGTTTATTGTTTTAGGCTTTTCTGAACATGCACCAGTATTTACACTGGATTGAAAGCATTTGCTTCCAATGAAAATCTTGTCTTAGATTACAGCCCAGCAGTGTAATTTCCCTCCCAGATGGGAGTAAAGTAGCAGTATTTGCCTAAAAACAGTAGGAAGAACAAACTGTGCATTAAGCCAAGGCTGTTTTTGGCTTGAGCTAATGATGTAACAGAAACCTTTTATTTGGGATAGGTCACCGCCAGGGATTGAAGGAGGTGATCTGGCTCGCGCTTGAAAGGTTTCTCCATTGTATCTACATAAGTCTTCACTTAAAAAATCCTGTTCCTAATGCTTCTGCTTTCATACGGCAGAAATAAACAGGAAAGGTTCTGGGGAGTGTTATAGGTGGAATGCAGAAAGCTTTTCCTCCCCTAATGGAGGATATAATTCAGGTGCCCCGGAGGCATGCTTTCAGGAATTCTCTTGCCCGAGGTAAT
>VZSZ01003993.1:51173-65111 GCA_013398815.1 Ibidorhyncha struthersii
GTGCTGGAGCGCTCCTCCTCCGAAGCTGGAGAGGATATCTCCAAGTTAATCTCCGTCTCTGGCAGACTCTAGGTCAGGCGTGCCCCAGCTTTGCCAGCTCCGTAGCCCCGTCCCCGGTGCGTTCAGCGCATCGCTTCCAAAGCCTGAGGCCCCTTTTGGTTTTGGTGGTTCCCCAGTTCTAGGTCCTCACCCAAGATGAGGTGGCCCCTGGTGTCTCTCTGCGGGTAGATGTGAGGTTAAGGACATCTGCCTCCAAAACGGCCCAGGGAGGCTGTGCCGGCAGCGATGCTCACACCATTCTGATGCAGCCGGTGTAGGTTTTGGTTTGAGGAGATGGCCTGGAAGCTCTGCAGTCAGGACAAGGCGCGCCAGGGGACACTGAGCAACTGCATGCCAGTCCCCATAGTTCCCAGCTGAGGAACTGTTATTAATAGTATTAGTATTTTTTGCTGGAAGTGGCCTGTTGCTGTGTTTGTACTAGTAAATTAAACGTCACCCAGGCCCGGGGGCAGGAACGTGACGGTCTATCCTGTTAAACTGCTCGAGCGGTCTCCGGCGTGCTCTCAGCCTGGGCCAGCTACCACCCTCCAGACCCATTCCTGGGAGCACGGCGGAAGACAGCGGGGGTGACTCCCGAAAGACCTCGTGGCAGGAGCTACCCTCCATTGAGCATTTAGCTACATGGGCTTGACCTGACCCTGCCGCTGCCTTCGTGCACAGTCTCAGGACCAGAGGATGGACCCTGTCACTGGTTCGTCTAGATTGGGTGTAGGGCATGAGTGGCTTTTCACTCTTCTCCTGCGCGGTAACGATGCGCAAAAGAGAAGAGGAGAGTGCCCGCGGAGCTTGCTGCAGTGCTGGTAGCTGCCCCCGGGAGACAACATCTGGACATCTGCTTGTAAGGTGGTCTCTTCTTCTGGAAGGCTCAAATACAGAAAGAGTTCCCCCAGGACCTATGCAATGAAGCTGCTGCATTTTCTACCTTGCAGCACCGAGCTAAAGCTCGCTTTAAAACCCCACCAGCCCAGGCAGGTGAAGCGAGCAGATCTATTTCTCTTCTTCTGGCAGCATCGTGGTGGCTCCAGGCTTGTCTGATCAGTTCGGTAAAGCAGAATTGCTCTACTGAGTCAAGCTTTCTCCAGCTAGGACCTTGAGACAGACTTTTCAAAACCCAACAAAACCCTAAGTGGGGTCATGGACAGTTTCCCCAAATTAAAACACAGCTGGATGACATTGTAGGCTCTTCCAAGCACGTGTCCCAGCTGGGAGTGCTCTCGCTGGAGCAAGGAGGCACCAGAGAACCTGTGCATCCCGAAGAGCAGTGGGTCTTGTGCGTGGAGGAAGATGTCCTCCAGGCAAGCACATTGATAACATGGGGCAGAGTCAACGCTACGGTTAGCGCTAAAGCGATATAACACGTTGACAAGCTGCTTGGGGTGCTGCCCATTCTGCAAAAAAAAACCGGCCCAAATCATAGCTGCAGTCAGCGCTGAGGAGTAGTGGGGTGAGGGGCCAAAGGAATTAAGACTCCAGTTCATTTTTGAGGGTCTCCGGGCCTCGTGACTGCTTTTGTACACATGGGCACAACGGTGTCCCCAGCTGGGCTCCTCGCTGAGGACTGGTCGGCTGAGGAACCTAGAGATCCCGTTTTATTTATTTTATTTATTATTAGTGAATTTGGCCTTCCCTAGGGTGGACATGAGGTCCTCCCTAAGACGGGAGGGAGGTGAGGAGAGAGAGAAGGGAGGTGGTTCTGTTCAGGCAGGGGACACGTCAGGGCAGGCGATACCTCCCTTTTGCCCCCAGCGCTTCACCTGCCTTCGCTTTCCCATCCGGAAAATGGCAGGGATGAAACGAGCGGCAGTTAAGCGCGAAATCCAGCATCCCCTTGACCGCTGGTGCTTCCTAATTGGGGTGTTAGTTGGGAGCCCTCCTTCACAAAGGCAAATACTACTTTTTTTCCTCACAGTTGTAATATTAATACACATCAGTGGCATGGAATTAAACAAAATAGACAGTAATTGCTGTGTCTGTCATACTAATGATTAATGGTTGGAAAGACTTAAAATAAAAGTTGGACTACTACAATCTTTTAAAAGTGTATAGGCTGGGTTAATTCCTTCTATACAGTTATTCCATCTCCAAGAGTTCTAAGTCTTCCTCTGTGTACTGACTTAATTTCCGAAGGTTGGTCCCTTAGTTCTCGTTTCCCACTCTGGAGGAAATTCCTTTTTTTTTTTTTCTTTATTGAAGAAAAAAAAAGAAAAAAAATCAAACGCAAGGCCATAGCCTCTCCGGTTGTTGAAGTGTTTGGGCAATAGTTCCCGCTCAGTGTCACGCTGCGGCCCCCCCCATTATTTTGACTGATGTGCAGAACTGAGTTGACGTATGCCCGAAGGGTAGGCAAGCGCGGATGCAGGCGGTATGCTCTGGAACACTTCAGGGGATAAATTCATCCAAATTGCCCTTTTTTGTTCTTTTCTTCTTCCCCTTAGAATAATAACAACAAAAAACATCAGCTAAAACAATAGGAAAAGCTGGGATCAGACTTACACTTGGGACTTTGCAGGGTTTATTTTTAACCATTTGCTATTCTGACTTAATTTGGAGGAAATGTCTGGGTTGGAAGAGCTGCCCCTGTTGGGCGTGCGTTAGGCGAAACGTAGCTGTGGAGCTTGGTGGAATTTTTGATGGTAGATTATGACAGCAGCCTGTAAATTTTCAGGTTTGTGAAATCCGTTTTTAGGATTTTGCTGTAAATCAGAGGTGGAAGGAATGTCCTGTTACTATTCGGAATAAATAAATAAATAAATAAATAAATAAATAAATAAGGCTGCCAATAGTTGGGTGAAGAGGTGAGGACATCCCGAANCTTCACATTCAGGGATCAGATCTCACCGCCATTTCTCAGGCAGATCTCCTGGCTGTAATGTACAGCCCTCAGCAGGGATTGCAAAATAAGGGAAAAGCTTGGAGGAAGGGAAGGGGGAAAAAATAATCCTGCCTACAACCAGATCTGTGTAAATTTAATTGTGGCAACAGGATTAGTTTCTGCTTCAACCCGTACTATGTTTTTGTCCCACCAATGGTACCTTTTGGTTGCAAACTGGAAGAAGGGAGTTGGGGGGGGGGAATTTGTCTTTGTTCACTCATTGTGAATTCTCCGCATCCTTTAAATCCAGCTTAATTTAAAATGTTGAGATTCAAACCGCATTTTGGGGATTATGCGATGTAATTGGTTTGGTATATGATGAGTATTTGATGATCTTCACGTTCATCATCTAATCAGGCAAAAAAAGCCATAAAATTATAATCCCACAAGATGTTTAATAACAATTTAAACTATTGAAGGCTTTATTTAAGCACATTAGGGGATTATAAACTACTTTTTTTTTAATGGTGCCAAGAGGTAGATTCAAGGACTTCAAACACCTTTTAAAAAACAAATTGCCATGATTTAAAAAAAAATGAATGGGCCAGGGATTTCTTTCATGTAAATCCCATAATTTAATCATTATTTTTAACTGCTTTTAAAACAATTTCCTTAAGAGGTTAAATCTTACCGAAATGGGAGACTGAGCAGAAAGTAAAAGACGTAGCTGAAAGATGTTGACTTTACAGTAAAAGTGAAAGGGTTTTTTTTTCTATGATGTACCTGGATTTTGAATCTTTATTCATTGCTTGATGCCATTTTATTAAAGAAAACTCAGAATGAGCAATATGCAGTCTATTTAGCAAAGCTGTTACTTGTATAAAAGAATTTCTTTGGAGGCAGGTATTTGAAGGAGGGACTTTCTATCCGGATCTAGCTGAGAAAATCAGTCCCCGTCGCTTCAAGGATGTTATTCTGATAGAAAAATACTGTCACACCTCTTAATTCTATAAGTCTTGTTTATGTATGAATATTTTACGGACTAGCAACTTTCTAGGGTTGAAGCAAGTGGATTTCAGGTCTTCTTTCATCCTTCCGTCATTATGAGATATACTGCCTCGAGGTGAGGAGTGTGGGGTTAATTTGGCTCCCTGCCCCCACTCCAAGCGGGATGCTTGTCTGGTTTTGGAAAGGAGTATAGCGAGAGCGCAGATGAGTACGAAACTAGGCTGCTGAAAACATAAAAAAGGGGAAATGATTGGCTAAAACCAGCGAGAATTTCCTTTGCTCTGCTCTTGAGAGGGTTTGGAGGCATTACAACACCACCACCCCCTCCCTGAAAGTACAACTTACAATGGGTCTCCGTCCTGCACCAACTGATACTTGCTCTCCAAAATGCCAGCGGGTTCCTGGAGCTCATCTGCGTAAAAAGGGGTCATATTTCCCTATGTTGGACTCAGAATGGGGGCGGGAGTGGGGGGTGTCCCCCCCCTTTATCCCAAGTACGCAAGTCTCCTCTTTCACTTGATTTTATTGTGGGCGAAGCTGTAAAAATCTTTCTTCCACATCTGCAAGACTTCTTAGTGGCAGCTGTCCTGAATTCCTGGGAAAAGCCAGGAGTTTTTAGCTTGCACCCGTGCAGCGCCATCCCCTCGGGAAGGTGGGAGAGCCAGGGCTCCTCCTGCTCCCGGCAGCGGGAAGACTTGCCGGAGCAGCGAGCGAAAGCATCCATCGCAGGTTGGTGCAAGTAACCCACCGTGAGGGTCCTCAGCTCTCTTGTGTTGGTGGAGGTGCTGTGGCAGTCGTCTTCGACGGGAGAAAATGGGAAATCTGATTACGGGAGAAGATAATTATTCCGAGGCTCTGTCAGAATTGAATTGAGAGCTCCAGAAAGGAGGACAAACAGGATTTAGGTAACTTGGTTTGAATTAACTTCTTAACCCTTCAGCCCTCCCAGAGTTTGATGGAGGACACTGACTGTCAAAACCTTCAGCGTTTTCTTTAATCTTCCTCAAATTCGTTGCTTTGACCTGCTGTCCAGCCTCCAAGGATTGGTCCGTTTTCTAGCGTGGGTGAATTTTGCCATTTTTAAAAAAAAAACTGCTGGGTTTATACCCTCGGCAATGCTGCTGTTGCTCCAGTTTTATGCTTTCTTGGAAAGCGCGTGTCTCGTGTACAGAGATCTCATGCTGTCCCGTAGATTGTTTAAGTTGCCATCACTGAGCCATGCTACAAACCTTTGGGTTTAGACCAGAAAGGAAAAATACAGGGTGGTTTAGTAGTTGGTTCAAGGGAACCAGATTCCTCGCTTAGGCTCTTCTCACGTTCGGAAGCGTGGTGTAGTTACAACATCTGTTTTTTTCCACGTCCACGATTCAGTCTCGTTTCTGATGAACACAACCATCGTGTCGTCTTAAACTACACGGTATGAGATGTCTCCTCTTGGGCTCCTCGCGGGTCTCAGGAACAGCAGCGGTCCAGGGAAGTATTTTGGTTGAAATCAGAAGGTAGCCAACAGCCTGGGCTAGATTTTAGAGAGAGAGTTATTGTCGTGGTTTAGGCTATCGTATCTTTTTCCCGATTTCCCCCCAGTTTCCACCTTGGAGGCACCACGTGCCACCACGGAAGACACCAGCGCATTAAAGAATTGGAATTACTTGGGAGCTGCTGAAACACATTAGTATTTACACACCAGAAGATTTTCACATCTGAGTAGAAGCGAGGGAATACTGAAAAGTTGAAACATGGTAAACATCAATTCAGATGTTAAATTACACTTGCTCTGGTTGTACTAGAACTCCTTTTGTTTGCATAAATATGCTGGGAAATGAGTTTACCAGCAAGAATGTTTGCAGTAATAAGAATTTTTCAGTCAACAGTAGATGCTTTGCTTTCTTCTCCGCCCTCTCCTTTCTTTCTGCATTTGCAGCTGTGATATTTTGCGTGTGCAACTTCGTTTTTGAAACGGGCCTCCTCCGGTCGAGGCACAGAAACGTGTTAGGCGACGTGCTGTCCTGCTGCAGTCAAAGCAGACGTACGAAATTCAAGTGCCGCATTTTTGAAGGGGGAGAGGGGGAGGCAAAAAGCCCGACCACCAATTTGTAAATCTGGAAGTATCCACGGAAATATTTTGGCAAATAATTTGCAGCATGAAGTACACCAAAGGCAACAACAGTATCTTGGCAAGCCGTGGGTGAGCAGGAAATGAGGATAAATTCACGGGCTCGGTTGTTCATTATTACTGGTTTGTTTAGCTTGTCCTCTAACACAGTTGCTACAAAAGAGCCTATGTTGATTCTCAGATATGCTTATGTATAGAAGTGCCAGTGTTAATTTTTTATTGGCAATCTCCTGACTCCTGAAAGAGTTTCACAGCGCACCCGTGTGAGCTAGCGAATGACTTAATCAGATCAGGTAAAGTGCCAAAATATGAGGCCCCAAACCAGTTGGGCGCATATCTGATGAGATGTGTTAATCTGTGGTGTAAGATAAGCTGCCTTTCAAATGGGGTCACATTTGGAAGTGGTACATCGAGTTGTGTAAGATGCATTCCCTTCCTCTGGCATAGAGTATCCTACATCTGTTTGCATGAACTTAACCCTTGTCTGAACGAACCACAACAGCGATATTGCGGTGGATACAGTCTGTTTGTTGTTCCGGGACGGGCATGAGAAGTGAGTTGGTTTTTTACCCATTTTAAAAGTTTGGTTTCCCTTTTCCTGCCTTTACCTTCAGCTACACAGGAGCCGCACTGTTACAGCTTACACGTTTTTTCTCGTTGCGTATATTCGAGAAGCCTTAATTCCGAATATTAACTGGTTATGTTTGCTGTCTGCCCGCCAGAATTACCCACAGAAAACTTTTCTTGTGGAAGGGAGGTTTTTTTTTTGTTGATGGAAAGTTAAAATTTTCCAGGGGTGATGCCATCCTTGCCCCCAAAACACTCGGCTGAAAATCCAGTTTTCAATAGACGAGCAAACGTATTGATGAGACTCATCTTTGCGCTTCCCGCTCCTCACCCTGTAAGCTGCAGCAGTGCTAAATATATGTGTAGGGAGAAGGTAAGCAGGCAGAAAAGAGTTTGAGTTAATGTGTAGTTATCTAATTTACCTCGCCTTTTGCATCATTGCCTGATTTAGACCCGTAGTATTTAGAAGAGTACTCGTTTCACTTCAGTGGCGGGCCGTCATTTTAATAAGGCAAGGTCTGGGAGACTTACCACCGCATCTTCTGCTTTATGAACCAGAAACTTCTGCCCAGAAAATACTTCACGGATTTAGGTATAGCACAAATATTTCTTCCTTGGCTACTGGTTGAACTTTTCTCACCCAACCTGTACAGCATAAAATATTCTATGATTTTGGAAGTACGTTTTGGAAAAAAAAAACAACAAACCGTCACCTTATTCCCATTGTGATGCTCTGTCCCAGTGATGGAAAAAGGGAGGGAGTTACGCTAGTGGCACTAAACTGTCACTTGAGTCACACTAGTAAAACCAAGGGTCTGCTCATGATGGAAATACGTTTTCCAAGGACTTTTTTTTTGAACTCTGAAGGGAAATGGTGGGACTCTGCCCTGGGTAGCTCGCTCTACTCATTACCTAAAATCAGCTTTGAAGTGAAGCTCTTCTTCCTAGACAACCTGTATTCATGTCAACCAGAGCTTTTGGGGTCCCTAGGTGATATTTTGGGGAAGGTAAATGCCGTATGAGATGAATCCGGCTAATAAATAGCTTGGTTGGCAGAACTGTGCTTTGTTGCCGGGAGCTTTGTGCTGATGCCGGAGTTGCACTGTGCTTGCGTGGGAATTGCGAAGAGGAGAAGCCCTTGACGGCGTTGTTGAAACCCGAGCGCGGGTCCGTCGGTGCAGCAGGTTGTAAAACCCTGGAGAGTCATACGCTGCAGTTGGGGGCAGAATAATTTCGAAGCTGGTAATAACCCGAATCTTAGGATTCTTAGGAATAAAATGCAATTTTAGTAATGTTTTCATAAACAGCAGTGGTGGTGGCGGTTTAGTAAACAGTGGCATTAGTTGCATCGAAATTGCACCACATTGGCTTTTAAATTACTCCACCTGTCTGTATGAATAGGATTTTCAATGTCGAGGCACACAGACAGCTGCTGCTAATGTGGTTTTGGTGGGTTTTTTCCCCTCCCTGTGCAGCTAATGCTGGCAAATCTACAGCCATCAAGGCCTGGTTTCTGATGTAAAGCGGTACCTGACCTCCTGGCTCTGGTGCTACAAAAGGAACAGCTTTAATTACTAATGGCCGTGTTTTAGTTTTGTACTTGTTGATGTAAAAGATGTCACCTCAGAGCGGCGTAACCTCTGGTTCACTTCCACCGCGCGACGGTACACCGGCTGCAATTATTTTCAAAATAATTTGTGTTCCTCGGTGGCAGCTTGCAAGCCGGCCTTGTTAGCGCTCAGATAATTAGCAGGGGTCTGGCCCTCCAGGTCCCTCTGCCCCCGAGTCCCGCCGGCTCCCCCGCACCTCGGAGAGCCGTACCGGGGTGAAATAGGAATCGCACTTACAGATCCTGCACGATTTATTAGGCGGGTGTACCACCCAGGAATTCGTGGGCGCAATTCTGCCCGGGGTCGTTGCCCGTTAAACGAGGACGTGGTTGTGCAGTGGTTTTGGCAGCGTGAGGTTGATGGGTGGACTGGATGATCTTAAAGGTCCCTTCCAACCTAGACGATTCGATGATTCGATGAAAGCCCCGGGAAGCCGGAGGGGTTAGGTGAAGGCAAATCGGGGCACGCTGCCTCGTCTCGCCAGTTATTAACTAAAGGCTGGCTAATGAGGCTGATGCGCTGCCTGATGCCGTTTCCCCGGGTTGAGTTTGGTCGGGATGATCCGGTTACCAGCCTCGCGCCGGGCTTTAAAAGGGTTAAAGGCGATAATGGTGCCATTAAAAACCCAGCTGGCCAATGAGCTATTTTGTACGAATGGTATAAATATAAGATACACTTGTCTGGCTCATTTGCAAGCATTCTTTTTGACTTCTTTCGCACAACTGGTGTTTTTGTGTTTAATTTAACAAGAAATGAGTAGTAAATGAAAGCTGCTGCCTGAAATCCCACTGTGAGCGTGTTTTGCACTTGGCTCCCCAGTGAAAAGGCAATTTGTGAAATTATGTGATAGAGTAATTAGATGAAGCCAGGGCTTGTGATTGTTGCCATGCTTATGTGGTAAAGGTTTGCTGGGGGGGAAGAAAAAAAAAAAACAAAAGCACAACAACAAAAAAAAAACCCAACCAACGTGGATTATTACCCTGGCAAGTTGGCTCAAAGCTTCTTCATTTATTTGTAAACAGAATATTTAGTGACCGCATAGGAAGTAGCTGTAATCACCAGCTCGTAAAGAAACCACAGCAGCGCTTTTGGATTTTTACAGAGTGCTCATGTAAAATTTAAGCTGGGAGGCAGAATCCCTGTTAATGTAATTAGGATCTAATTTACCACCCTTTGCACACAGATGTAATAATGTCTAGATATTTATTCTATCTTTAAGCACATTACATATACCTCAGTGCAGCAGTTACTGAACAGAAACAGGTGTGAGCACTTTCCGGATTCATTTTTACACTGTAAACACACAGCGATTTAAGGGGAAATATTTACAAAAAAAAAACAAAACAAAACAAAAAAAAAACAAAACACCAAACCAAAAACGAGGGGAAAGAATGTCTGCAAATGAGGCAGTAATGGACAGTTGCCCTTTATGTACTGATGGATTTCTCAACGGTTAAGTAAATTAAAGCAAATGCTAGAAAAATCAATAGGCTTGCAGAGTCTTGGTTGTGCCTCATAGACTTCAGGACAGAATGACAGATGTGGTGCATATGACCCATTTAAGTATTAATGCTTGGGAAATTGCCTCTGCGTGCAAGGTTATAGGCCTAGAAATATTGTTATATTAAATTACAGACAATAATATTTTTAAGCATATATGGAATTTATACGTTTCAGCTTAGTTGTTCTTCAGCGTTACATTTGCCCTGGAAGATTAGTTGCGTAGCTGTTTCTCTGGAACGGTAAATCGGGTTTAAAAAATGTTGAAGCAGTGAATTGCCTTCCCAGAGCTGCCGCCGACCGGCGAGCGTGGTGCGCGCTACGGGGGTACGGCAAATGTGTTAAATAAGAGCCACGTAGCCAATGTGTTCACTAGCAAATGTAGCATATAAGCGAATCTAAATTAAATATCATTAAAAGGCGGCTTCCTAAATGGTGTGAGGGCTTGCGCCATACATAGGATCGCTGTTAAATTGGGTTATTCTGTATGACTAAACACAAAGTAGAGTATGAAGTGCGTGGTTGAGATGAGCTAAGTAAGGCAACCACCACGTCAAATCTTTCTCACCGTCTTCTGCGCGCGCCGCCATGGGAAGGGGCGACGTTGCATGGGCGGGATGAGTAAAAACTGACCCCGCGCAGAAATTCTCCCAAAATAGAGACGTTATGATTAATGCAACCGGGCGCATGAGCTCTAGATGAGATAGTGTTTGCCACCTCTGATTTCTGTCATTTCTCACCGTGCTTCCACCAAGGCAGCGGGGAAGCAGACCAAGTTGATTGTCTCTTCGTGGCATCCCTGGCAGGAGGACGGTGAAAATAGCTGGGCCCCCTGATTTCGGTGTTGGCGTGAAGGCAGAGCAGCGTGTTTGCCGGGTTCGCTGCCGGTGACAGCCCGGCGTACCTTGCCAGTTATCCTGACTTCACCCCAAACGCCTGTTTCTGTGAAGGGAGCGGTGGATGTGTTTTGTATACAACTCCTGTGTTTAATATTAAAGGGAGCTTGAGACATTCACAGTAACATTCCTATTCCTTGCTGAAGCCCTTGCATGGAAAGCGTCGTCGTATTCCTTTCAAACATTAATTCTCATGTTTTACGGCCATTTGTGTAACAGATATTTTTTCCTTTCCATTTTTGGGGTGTTTTTTTCTTTTCTTTATCATCTCTGGTATGTGAAGTTTGGGTACCACTGCCTCCTGCCTTGTTTTCCCGTCTCCCCGAAGCGTGGAAACTTGCTGGGGGATAAACCAAAGCATCCGCGCGGGGTACACGGGCTGCACTACTGGCAGCGCCGGCAAAACAATGACATCGCAGAAGGGCAGATTATTATTATTTTGGGGCCCGTTGTGCACATATTTGCGTATTGGGGCTGGATGAGAGCGACTGGTGCTGAAGGCTGTCAGGCTGGGGCTGAGTGATGACAGACCCGTGGCATTTGCCCGCATCCAGCTTCATTGCTATGGTGACAATATGCGGCGATGAAAGTTGCCGCTAAGGGTCGGACAGCATCCTCCATGGTTGCCGTAGCCGGCAGCATCTTTGCGACAGCGTGTTCGAGCTGCCGATGGCCCTCGGTGTCAGAGCAGCGCCAAATCGCTCATGACAGAAACCCCGCGCAGGTTTTCGGCTACGCGGGGAAATTGCTCCTCGGCAACGCCTCGCGTCGGGTGACAATAATTGTCTTTACCCGTTTTAGTCATTTTTACGTGCCTCGTGGTGGATTTCTTTGACTTATTTCGTGTGACGCACAAGCTAGGATATGTTCTGTTTTTACAGCCCGGCGCTTACCTGCGTGGTGGCACGGGATGGCTGCGGTCCTCCTCCCGCCGCACGTAAAGCAAACGGATTAACCGGCATTTAGGCCATGACCGCTTTTGTTAAATGTACGTGCACGGGGCCCCGGTGAACGGGCTGTTTTGTTCCCGGCCAAACCAGGAGGGATCAAAGGTCAGTGGGAACCCAGAAGCCATCAGTCAGGGTGGGTTTTGTTGGATCCCGGGGCTGTCAGCTCCGTAGTGGCCACCTGGGCTACCACGCGCTTGCCTTCCCCACCGCCTGGCGCGGAAGCAGAGCATCCGCTCTCTCACTCGCCCTAAAAAAAGGCGCTGATGTAAAGTCGGCACTTGGAATAGGGCACGAGCATCGCCGTGCACCTCTTTGTTATCGAAGCCGTCTGAGAGCGAGATTAGGGAAAAGATAGCGTTGGCTTTGTAGCGGTGGTTTTGTAGTGTTCATCTTTAGGATGCGTTTTAAGGCCGCAACTTCATGTTTTGGTTTAGCGGCAAACGGCGACTGGGAAAGAAGCAGCAACATGCTGCCGAAACGTGCTTCGACGCTTTTGAGTGTAAAAGTTCACTTTTAAAAAAAAAGTCTGGTGTGGCATTTCCCTCCTTTGAGCAGATCGACTTGGGTTCTCCCCCCACCACCACCACCTCCCTGCGATGTTAAAGTACATTTGGCAGTAATCAGTTTATCCTTATTAGAAGCCGCGGTAAAAGGCATAGTTGCTGAGTCAATTCACTCCGTTTACTTCCCCTATTGAGCCTTAATGTGTCCCAGTCCCCACCCCTTACAGTGAAAACATCATCAATTATAGGGCTGACAGCAGCCTGGGACTCGGTGGAAGTTGCTCCTTGGGGTTATTCATCTTGCACCAAAAAAACTGGCACTCAGCGACATTCATCGCTTCCCCCTTCCTACAACGACTGAGTAAACAGTGGGGCGAGTTATCAGAGCGGGTTGGGGGGGGAAGGGAGGAAACCCGAGTTTGAATACATCAGAGGCAACTTTGGGCTCATACGGCGGGGGAAATAGAGCCATCAGCTGACGTGCGGGCCTCCCACCCCAGTTTAATATTGCCGCTGGAGCTGGAGGGAGGTTCGGGCATCCTTCGGCCAGACGCCTCACGGTGCTGCTTCTCGTGGCCTGACCTGCAAGAGCTTTTCTATGTTGGCAGCTGTGCTGGAAAAGCAGCTTCGGCGCTGGGAAAGCAGCTTCAGCGCTGCTGCTGTGGAGGTGTGCTGGGGGCCCGACCCTCTGTCAGTTCTTTAGGGTGAAATACATTTAAAACGCTACCCGGGTTGCTGCGGTTTGATGCCACCATAGGTACATTGGTTCCAAACACCCTGAGTCCCCTCTGGCGGGAAATATTTCAAAGCAGGATCTTCATTCTTAAATGGGGTACGGCAAACCTTTAACTCCGAAACCTCCAGCAATACAAAAGCACGGAATAAAATTGCGCTGCGTTACCGTCAACTCCCCTCCCAGCGAAACAAAGCAAAAAAAGCCCAGCCAGCCAAAGGCGAATCCAAACATCAAAACCTCAAACTTTGAGATTATTTCAATTTTCAAAGTTATCTTGGGGGGGCGGGAAGAAAAAAAAAAAAAGAAAAAGGCTCTGCTTTCCTTTGCCCCAAAATATAATGCAGTCGCCGATAAGGCAGGAGAAATTCCCTTAGCCGTACACCTGGCTTGTTTTTCCGCCCGGCGCTGCGGTTAGATGGTTGTCTAAATAAACAGAGATTAGGTGGAGGGCTTTATCTCAAAGCTGGCACTGGTTATCACACCGCTTCCTCCCACTCCCTCCCTCCGATTGTGAGTTGTATAAGAAGACTTAGCAAGCATAACTTCGAGGCGATAACCTTTGAATGTTAGTTCAAGGAAGCTGTGCCATAGTAACAAGAAAAAGAAAAAAAAAGAATTGCGCAAACTCCATCGCAGCCTCGTTCGAACGAGCGGTGATTTGACTTAATTTAAAAGGCAGAAGTACTTGGTAAGCTTTTTGCTCCGAGAGCCCTATTTGAATTTGGCCGGTTCGATAATTTTAATATTTGAACAGTGGTAAAAGATGCCAGGAATGAAGTTGTGTTTGTTCTTCAAATCGTCTCTCTACTGGGGGTCTTATTTTAAACTTGCTGTAAGAAAGGGAAGCTGTAATGTTTCATTTGGACAGATTGCTCTAGCGCTGCAGTTGGGGGTTGAATTGATCTTGACGCAGCCCTGGAAGACGCCACCATTGACATTTGCGTTTGATGGTAAATGAGATATAGAGATATATATATACACACCCAAACCCAGGACGTAAAAAGAGGCTGCCGGGTAATGGGGGGGGCTTACGGCCCTCCGTAAAAGCGAAGAGGCAAACTCCTCATGGTTCTGCATGGGCGTGAAATCAACATACGTCTTTTCCGAGCGTACCTCGGCGTGCTGATGGGCAACATGCAACATGCGAAGAGGAGGAGAAAGGTCTTTGGGGTCCTTGCAACTT
>VZSZ01003993.1:65142-77180 GCA_013398815.1 Ibidorhyncha struthersii
AAAAAAAAAAGAAACCCTAAAGCCCCCCCATAACCAGGGAGAGGAAGGAGGGGGAAGGCGGCCACGCGCTACCGCGAGGCAATGTCATCACGATGTTGGGAAGCCAACTCAGAGCAAGCGGGTGAGCGCGGGCATCTCTGCCCTTGTCGTTCGGATTACCGCGGTGCCACGCGCCCAGTTACACAATGTGTAAAGGCGAGGGTTATTTCTAGGACAGATAATTGAACATTAATACTCGTTGACATTGTCGTGGGAATGATATGTCAAGCTGACAGGGCCTGTGTGCTTACATCTGCTGATCGGCCGCAGACGGAGGGGACGTTTGGCAGATCAGACCCGGGGCCTCGCTGCCGCCGAGCCGGGGATGATACAGCTGTTAATCATGAGCTGCCATCTTGGGCTGCCTCCCCCCAAAAAGAGCGGGTCAGGTCCCTGCTTTGGGAGGGCGTAGTTCGCAGAACTCCACTGACCCCCGTACGCGCCCCTCTGCGTGCGCAAAGATGCGTATACGTGGATAAAACACGTTAAGCGAGAGCATCCTTAACGCTGCGTACGCGTGAGTGCTGCCGTTGTCCGAAACAACTGTTTTCCGTCTACTGACATAAAAATAAAAGAAAGTGGAGGAGACGAGAAGTTCCTCCGCAGGACTGAGAGCATGATCAAGTTTGATGAGGTGTTTCTGATTATCTCTGTCTTAGGAATTAACCGACATAAAAACCGTAGCAGAATTAGCTTTTTTTTAGGGTCTTTTTTTTTTTTTTTTTTAGCATCTTTTTTGTATGTCTCTCCTTCTGGATGCCATCAGACCCTTCAAGGCAGCCTGCTATAGATAAAGTAGCGGCATTGCGATCACTCTTGTCCCTTCCCAGCCAAAATCCCACCAACGGTGCCTTTCAATATCATTTTATAGCAAGTCTTCGGAGAGCTCATGCCTTTGTCACAGTATTTCTACAGCGAGACTTTGCCGCACAAGTAACTGTTCAGAGGAACGAGAAGCAGACGGAAAACAATTACAGGGGCCTCTGACACCGGAGTCAGTTCTACTTTCTTAAAATAGGGCTAAACATCGTGTTTGTAATGTCTCGCGTATACTTTGGCTCTGCATAAAATGCTATAAAATAAGGCCCTTGAGAACATCCATTATCACATTTTGGTTAACATCACAGATTTTAAAAATCCCAGTTGCACTGAAGCCATGAAATAAAGCTTTCATCTGTAAAGATCTAGTTTCTCTTTGTTATTAAAATAAATGAAGCCATTAAACAAAATATATGCATATAATAGTCAAGTTCATCATTTCATATCACCAAAATGATAAATTTGACTTTTTTTTTTTTNGAACGGGATCAAATGTGCCTGGTCTCTCTTCCTTACTTTATGACGTGTTAGTGGTGACATTTTTTTGGTCTTTAGCTGCTTTCATTTAGGTCTTTCTAAAAGAGATGCGGAGTTTCGTTCTGAAAGGGGTGGGAAGCAGAGAGGGGGATTTTAAACTTGGTAGCGATAAAATTAATTGATTATATGTTACTGTCCTCGTGAATTATTAATGTGCTGAAAGTGGCGTGCCATCTCAACGCTTTTGCTTCCCAGTATGTTGGTGGTCTGTTTTATGGTAGTATCTGTGGAGGCGTCCACACGTGCGTGGTGCTTCATGTCCTCCGACCTCGAAGGAGATCAGGCGGGAGAGGACGGAGGGGACGCTCAGGCTGAGGATGGGGTGGGCACCGCCTTCTTGTACCCTTCCAAAAATCCCTGTCCTGACCTCGGCCGGCCGTCATCCCGTAGAAGACACCCGCTGAGGGTCTCACCTTACAAGGATGAGGACGCGTCCTTTAGGCACCCCAGGCTTTGCCTGAGTTCGCTGCAGCTGATGGCCCTATCTAAAGTCGCACGGGCGCAGACAGCTTTGCCATTTCAGGGCTCATCCCCCACCACCATCGACCGACGCCGACCCCCGGGAAGTGCCTTGCTCCACGAATGTTCCCACTGGAATGCAAAGTTTGGTCCCACCGACCCTCTGCGAGGGAGGATACGGTTTGGTCTTTGAAGGTTTTTGAAAGCCAGGCAAAACCGGCAGAGAGCTGCGTCGACTTTGGCGAGGGAAAAGGTTATTTTTTAAGGGGGGGAGCCCTCTCGGTCCGAGCGAGGTTGCCAAAAAGGGAAGAGTCGCATCCTGGAGACCGTCCGAGCCTTTTTAGTGAGGTTTTTATAAGGGCAGGAATCCAATATATAGTGGCTTGTGGGGAAATGCCGGTTAATTTAGGGTTAAATCTGGAGATTTGGGGGAGAATCGGGATGTGCTTTTTCCCCGGCTCTCAGGAGATCTAAATCACACTTTTTTTTGGTGCGTGTCCTTGCGCATATAAATATCATCCTGGGAACGCACGTCTGTTTCATTCTTAGATTCATTAGCATTATCAGCCAGGTCTCTTTGCTGAGTAGGGTAAATAATTAATTAGAGCGCTTGTTTTCTTTTGGAGACTTCTTAATTCATCCCTTGGAGTTAAATTTTAGCCCGGGCTGGTCAGAAAGACTGTATTTCTGCACAGGTCCACGCCCTGAAGCCAGTCAAAGGGATTTCACACGCTGAATGGGTGTAGAAAAATGAATTCGCTGGTCAGAAAGCAGAATTGCTTAGTCAAGTTTACCGAGCTAAAACTTGGGCTGTATTATTCATATATGCGATCTTACTGAACTGGGGCTGTTTTAGCAGAAGGGAACTCATTAGAGCTGAGGAACAAAGGAGGTGGTTTATGAAGGAGTCTCGTTTTAAAGGTAAAAATGATGGAGAGCGAACTCAGGGGGATGTAAAAGCAGGGATGGCTAAACCGGGAGCGCCCTGAAAATAGCTTGCTGGGCGTCGGGAGGCGAAGCCCGCCTCCAGCCCAGGTAAATTGCATTTGAATTTCCACCTCAGATCTGCCTGCGCTCCTCTTTGGCGGATGTGGCCTTGGTAATGCCCGTGTGTTGAAGAATTCTGATTGTTTCTTTTGCCACCTTCGCAGCTTATGAAAATGCAAGTAGCCCTGCCTAATGAATATTAATGGCAGTGGTGGCTGGATAAGATATAAGCCCGTGGCTCTTTGGAGCTTGAACGGGGTTAGTTGGAGGGTTGTTGTGGCTGGGAATTTACACGCTTTTTAAGAATAAACTTCCCAAATGCTTTTATATTCTCCTTTAAAAGCTGATGTTTGTTGTGGCGTGCTCACGCATGCATAGGGGTGGGTTTTCTTGTTCCCTTTCGCTCTCTACATGTATCGTGAGATTAATACTGCGGACGAGATGTCTGTGTGGTTTTTTAAAACGAGGCAATTTACTAGATGAGGAGAGAAACAAGCCCCATCTCTTAAATTTACCTTCAGTCCAGGGTTAATTACATCGATAGCAGAGGTTTATTTTATTTTCTTTCTTTATTTTTGCTTTTTTTCCCCCACCCCGTTCTCCCAGGCAGCTGCGGCAGTCGTTAGCGGGACGGGGAAACGCCACTGATGAATTCTGGGTCTCCAAATGTCCTGCGAGGCTTCAAAGTATGTTTCAGGCAGTCAGTTAATAGGGCGGCTCGTTAGGCCCGTCGACAGGGACCTCACACGTGGTGGCAGAATAGCAGGGAGAAGGTGTCGGGGAATGGCTCCGAGGATCCGGCTTTTCAGTCGGAGCCACACGACCGCCGTGTCCGGAGCAATCCTCTCCCGACCTTAGTTTACTCCCTTGTAAGAAAATGCCCATTACCAACCTCTCTGCCCATTTGCTCTGCTCTTCTTCCCCCCAGACCCCCACCCCAAAGGCGCCCAGTTACGCCCAAAAAAAAAACCAAGGCGCCTTTTTTGATAACTTTTTGATAACTTCTGATAACTTCGAGAGCTGCAGGTCAGCCTTGAAAAGGAGGTGTCGAGGGCTTCGAAACTCAAAAGGCAAATAAAGTCTGAGATATGTTTATTTAGTATTTTTTCTAAAAAAAAAAACAACCCTCGTCTCGATAGTAGGGACCTGTGCCCGAGAGTTGTGTCGCTGCGCGGGGTGGAGCTGTTACCCAGAGCGGTGATTTGGGGCATTGCCCGGTGTCTGCAAGTGATGCGGCGGTGAGAAGGTGTGGTGGAGGGGTTGTACGCGTTCCAGGTCTGGAGATACTCTTGGAGGGTTTCGCGACGACTCGGTGAGGAGGATTTAGGCAAGATTCAGTGCTTAAGGCACCTCTGCATCGCCGCTGCTGCCAAAATGCGTAGTAAGACTTACTCTATATTCACTTTGCAAGTAAACTTATTCCTTCTAAAACTTCCAAACGTGAGGAGAGCCCCCAACTTTCAAAAGGGAAACACTCACGTCGACGCAGAGCGTTTTCCCCTTTTGCAAAAGGCCTTTTCTTTCCCTTCCTTTGTCATGGCAAAAAGGCTTAGTTTTTTTTATTATTTTTTTTATTTTTTTTTTAGCTGATAGAAGGGAAGAGGGGGAGAGTCATTAAAATGCCGTTCTCTTTCAATTACGCCCCGTTATTTGTCATCTTTATTGCTCTCCTATAGTTCTCAGTGCACCCTTTAATAGCGCGCCCGGTCAGAAAAGGTGAGTTGGAATGGGAGCGCACTTGGCTGCCGCCGCCGCCGGTGCCAGCTGAGCTGTGTGCGCTCCCAATCCCCGTCCCTGCAGATTTTAATGTCCCCGCAGACTGCTGGCAGCCTGCTTCCAGCTGTGGCAGGCATGATGCAGTGAATTGCTTTTGAATGTTCTTTACTCAAATAGGCAGTAATTACAAGCTTAAAGAGGTTTAGTGGTCCAGTAAACTACATAATCACCCCTGAATTAGCCCGGGCTCATCAGTTGCAGTCCAGCAACCTCAAGACTGCTGTTTGTATGCAGGCTTTATCCCGTAGCAACCTGAGCAGCAGGTGTGGAACAGCAAGAATCCCCCATAAACACAACTGTCTACTGGGGACAATGATCTCTAATGAGATGAGGCTACAGCATCACTGTAATTTAAGTGGGAAAATTAGTGCCGGAGAACGCGCGCTACTTCCAAGAGTCTCCGCTTCTTCGGAAAGCGGCGTTTTTTCTCTAGCTTGGGGGTTTTTTTTCTTCCCCGTTTTTTTTCTTCCCCAATTTTTTTTTTCTTTTTGCCTTCTGGATCTTTAAGTGCATCTTTTTTTTTTTCTTTTCTTTTTTTTTTTAATGAAGAACACGTTGTGGTTTTGCTTATAAGTTGAGTGGGCTTTATTCTTGTGCAAGGATACGTTGTGAATATTTAATGGTGGACGGGGCATCTGTTCAAGGACTTTCCATACCAACAAAGCGGCGTTGCAAAATAGCAGCTTTATCTTTTCATTTCCTTCCTTGGTGGTGGTTTGGTGGCCTTTTCTTGGTGTGGGTTTTTTTTTGTTTGTTTGTTCGTTCCCCCACCACCACCACCAAACAGAGGATGTTCGAATGTAAACCACCGCCGTGGTCTTGGCGTCGGAGGCTGGCACCTCAGCGTGGTGGTTGCCTTGAACTCTTTGCGCGACTGCGTGGTCCCTCCGTGAGAAAAGGCGGCTGAGCTCGTGGCAGGAGGCTTCCCAAATTCCTTGGTGGCTGGCTCCCAAAGGCTGCTGTCACCCCGGGGAACCCGCCTAAAGCTCCTGCTCCTTCTTAAAGCCCCCGGGACGATATTACGGACCTAATGGAGCATCCCTCCATCGCCCTGCTCGCTCCGGCGTGTAGGGTGGGGGCGGTGGGTGTCGGGGAGCGTTTTTACACCCCCGCTCACAGTGGGAGCTCCCGGCGTTCCAAAGGTGGCCTGAGAAAGAGAGCAGAAAGCACAAATAAAAGCTTTTGGCTTAGCTCTGTGGGATAACAACCCCCGGCACTGGGGTTTCCCGGCGCTGGCGAAGTTATTTCCAAGCCCACCCGTTTAGGAAGTCATTTGAGGTAGATAAGGACAGTGACTTAGTGCTGAGAAAGGGCTTCTGGTTGGGAGGTGTTTACCTGAGCTAATCTGTCTTAGGCCGGCTCTGGAAACAACAGCAGCGCTTTTGTGGAGTTACCAGGGAGTCGGGATTTCCTTTAGCGTGCCGGGGACCAGGGGGTGTCTTTCGTCCTTCCCAAAAGGCGCACACCTAGGAAAGGCTGGGGTTCACCTTCCTGCCTGGCTGCTGCCGCCGCATAAAGACGCCGGCTTAAGTGAAAAGCCGGGTCTCAAGGACGTGGATTTTAGCTCTTAACGCGGTTGGAAGTCGGGCGATGCATTTCCTCGGTTCCTTCGGTGTCACTCGGATGTAATACTTCATTGTTTTCGGCCATGGGCTGCGATGGAGAGAGTTTTGCTGCTCTTTCGGATGCAATTTTTCTTTTAATTACCCCGCCCTTGGTTATTTTTATGCTGTGCTGGAGAAAAAAAAAAAAAAAAAGAGAAACGGGGCAGAGGATGGCAAAGTGCAAATAATGTTGACGCCAGAGCGAAAAAGCACTTCTTAGGGGTATTTAGAGAAGTTAACACGTGCGTGCGAGCTCTGCACGCGTATACGTACAGGCACTAAAGGAATGTTTAACGCGGGGAAAAGCTCCGCTCAATTACCCGGGCATGGCGTGGGAGGGGCTGCATAGACTCGGCTTAAACTGGAGGCTGGTGGGAGCCAGGGAAAGCTCCGAACACCGGGCTCTATCCGAGCGTCTCCAAAAGGAAATAGCAGACGCACCGGTGCTTGGACTAGCTAAAGCTCCGCTGGAAAAGGCAGTGGGCAATAATATATGGTATGGAAGGAATAATATTGTCGCAGCCAGGGGATGGATTAGATGAGTTAAAAGGTTTTTTCCATTTTCTGACTTCTGTAATATCCTGTGCGAGGGATGATCTGAACTTTTTTTCCTTAATGAGCGCTTGCATTATGAATAAGTTGATGGGGCCACCAGAGAAGTATTGGCAGCGCATCCCAAGCCATACCATGTCTCTCCATCAGCCCTGGAAAGGATATTTGTGTTAGCGAGTGCCAAAACTTGTTCACAGACAACTCTTGCAAGAAAATTATTTACAAAAGGGCAAATGGGAAGGAAAAAGGAAAAAAAGAAAAGAGACGCACAGAGCGGGTATTTTTTTTCACCCGGCACAACTCCTTCATTAAAAAGCGTCGCTTTTGCCTCTTTCCCCCCTCGTGAGCCCCCGCAAATAAAACATCTCCTGCAAAACCAGCCCACCCCCCTGTTTAATCAGGTTGCGCTGGGAACGGGCGTTTGGGGGGGTGTTAAAACTTCTGGGGTATTGGCTCTGTGTTTGACACCCTGCGTTTGCCTTCGGGGAGCGGGATTCTGCCTCCTTTCCTCACCTTTTATTTTTTGGCAGGGCTGCCGAAGCGGCAGAGCGGAAGCGATGGGCAGCGTCGCCGAGCCCCGGCTCCCAGCATCTGGCCGAGGCCAGAAGCGGGGCGGCGGCGCAGCGGCCTCGCCGTAGCATCTTGTCACCTCGCGTTATTTGGACGCGTTTTTAACTTTACAAGACGGAGCGCGCCTGTTGCTGCCGCCTTCGTAGTTTGCAGTTCCATAACTCGGCCAGCACCAGGATTTATTAACAGTAGCGCTATGAAAAAAAAAAACACAACCGACCTTACTGCGGGGATATTAAACTATTCTAATAAGCTGAGGAAATATTTTCTTTTGAAGGAGGAAAAGGCTGGCTTTGTCTGCGGCGTGACCGTGTCATGTGGACCGCGTTTTCTCGCCGCGCTGCAAAAGCGCCGAGGAGTTTTAAATGCCAAAGCCAGCTCACACTTCAACAGCATTATCGGGCTGACTCGCCGCTCTCCGCCAAGGAAAAGGCTGTGCAAACTTTGCCCAGGCTTTTTTTTTTTTTTTCTTTTTTCCTCCCGGCCGCATAGATGCATTTCTAATAAAACAACTTCCTTCTGGCTGTTTAGTATTTCCTCCGACGTGCAAGCCGGTCCCGTGGGATAAACAGGATCGAGTTTGCAGCTTCCGAGTCGATTTTATTTTTTTTTTCCCTTTCCGTTCCCTAGCAGCTCACCTCAACTTGGCAACTTTTTACGGCCTCGCCTGAATATCAAGCGGGTCGCTGGGATGGTCTGTGGACCGATTCTCGCAGCCCGCAAAACCGGTGAGGGGACTCGACGCCTTCTCTTTGTCGCTCCCTCCAAATCCGGCCGAGGAAGACAGCAGGTTGCAATCTCGTGGCTCCACGGAAAGCGATCCGACCGTTGGGGTTTTTTTGGCTACTTTTGCGAATGCGGGAAGCCCCGGTTATTCTTTCGGGGGCCGACCGACATGTGTGAGGCTGCGGGACTCGACTGCTATAAATTCAAGCTCTGTTCTTCGACTGCCCCATGCGCTGCTTTTGTCATGCAAATGGCAGGCACAAAGTGTCCCTTTGATAACGTGCAGTCGGGGGACAAAAAAAGCATTCACCGCCGCAGTAAAACTAATTCATAAAGCTGAGAGACAATAGGAAAGCATTATGGATATTAATAATAATAATAATAATTTATCGTAGATCAACTCAATCGCTAATGTAAACAGCTCAAATGGAAAGCGGGAGGAGGTAGGGCGAGGGGAGAGACCCGAGCGGCTGCACTGCCGCCCTGGCTAACCCTGGACAAGTTTGGGAAAAGCAAGGATTTAGAGTCTGGCATAAAACCGACGTGCGGCTTGTCGCTGGAGGGGCGACCCTTGGGCTTTAGTGTGGTTGCTGAGTTAGGTGTAGGCTGGGTTGCTCTTCAGAAACAAGGGAATCATCCTGTTGGGTTTTTTTTTCTTTTTATTTTGAGGTTAAAAACCAGTTAATAGACTGGAAATAGGTAACTTATGCTCCTGTCGTGGTTTGGGCATAATTTTTCTTTTTTTGGGGGGGAGGGATGCGGTGTAGTTTCTCTCTGTCACCTACCAGAGTTTAGCTCAAGGTCATCTGGCCTCGGTGCGTTCCGCGCGGCTCTAGAGGAGGCAGAGGGCTGGAGGAAAGGGGGATAAAAGGACTTCCGAGATGGTCCTGCCGGGGCGGTCGGCCAAGCGACAGCACTGCCGCGATAAGGGGGACGCTGGAGGGTGGCCACCGCGTCCTTCTAACCCAACGTGGAACCTTCCGCCTGGGGGTGGCTTCTGCCCCTGCGCCGTGGCTGGTGGAGGCGGCGCGGAGGCGGTTGGGTGCCGGGAGGAATTAGGAATCGGGGAGATGGGGGCGAGAAGAGGTGGGTTTGCCTCCCGTTATCTCAGCGGTGAGCTCCGGCCGGGGTTATTTTCATATTTTTCTGCCCCCCGTTGCGACGCGCTGCTTACGGCGGGCAAGGCAGAGAGGGAGAGGGAGTGTTATTGATAGCGGGTTGCAGATAAGATAAAGTCTATCGCTTGTCCTGGCATCCAGCGTTTGCAGCGGNATTAGGGGACAAACTTGGACGCTTTCCATCTCTGTCTCCGGGAGGCTTTACCCACCGGCTGTAGTCAAAGGTGGTAAAATAAAATAGAATAATAATAAAAAAAAAGTCTTATTGTTTGTTTTGCTAAAAGTTATCTCGGCTGCATTAAAAAAGGGCTTTTATTAAGACTGCTGCTCTCTAAATACCATTCATAAAACAGTGACGAGAGAATATGATGGAAAGTTACATTTTTCTCTCTGTCACTTTGATTTCTTTGTTACTGCTAAAATGACGGCTCTGACTCATATTTTGCATAGTTATTTTTACCTTTTCAAATGTTCCTTAACTGTTCGTATTACCCTGGGCAAATCCCCCAGGGATAATTTTCATTTGCATGCAGACTTTGATGGTGTTATTAAGCAATCACTTTCGGTACGAAGTCATTATTAAAAGTAATACCACAGAGCCTCAAAAACACATTAATGGTGCCAAACAATCCGCATTTCAGCTCTCGATTTATGGGAAGGGAAAAAGCACCAGGTCTCATACCGTTCGGGGGATGCTGTTCCGCAGTGCTGTAGCAGCAGCAGGCACGATGGGAAAATAGCAGAGCCAAATTTCAGAGTCCTTATCTGTTCTCCACCTTAGTCTTTCAAATGCCTTTTTTTTTTTTTTTTAACCTGCCTGCTTCCTTTTTTTTTTTTTTTTTTTCCACCTTGGATTTGCCTTTTTCCTCTGGCCTTGGCAAGAAAAACCTGTCTGCAGTCTTCCAGTATACACAAGCCGGGCTGGTTCTGGGAAGGAGGGTCAGCCTTCCCATCTGTAATCACCATTTTATGGCTTTCACTCGAGGTGTTAATGCAGATCAAATGGAAAACACTCCAGCAAGAGCGTTACAGCTTCTCGCGCTGCCCCGCGTACGGTCCCAATCGTTAATTCTGATTATAAGACCTAAAGGTAATTCTGTTTGCTCTCCTAATGCATCGCAGCTCTCCCGGTGGTCCGGCGTCTCTTTTCTCCAGTTCCCATCTTGATCAATTGTTTGCAAATAATTAAGCTTTTAAGAGATAATGGTAGGAGCTAATGTACACAACAAAGTGAAGGTCTCAAGTCACTGTTTATTGAACAGTGCTACAATTTGCTTTGATATCCCAAAGTGATCCAGAGTGATAGGTGGACTCACCGACTGGAGTCAGTGCGGTGTTTTTAGACACACGCTTCCGTATGTATATTTAGAGAGAGAGAGATCTGTGTATTTATGTATTTCACGGAATATGTCAAGTTGGAGAGGATCCATGAGGATCATCAAGTCCAACTCCCCGCTCTTCACAGGACTACCTGAAACGAAACCATTTGACTTAGATAGATATATTTAATATATTTTATACATATACACGCAAATATAAGACACATACGTATGCAAATACATATGCACATATCTCCGTGCATGTGCCTTTATCCCTTTCAGCAGCCACTGGAAAGCTTTTGGAAGGCACCTGTCCTTCTCGCGCGGGGGAAAGAAAGACCGAGAGCCCCAGTTTCGCCTGAATTTCTTCATAAAATGGCAGTTCCCGGGGTTTCCCCCCTTTCTTTCTGTCGCAATGCGATGTCTGCCTTTGCCCGGAGCGCGGCCCTTCCTAACCCTGTGGGTGGGAACGCAACGAGGCTTCCAATGTTTTTATAGCAACCTACCCTGTGGCATGCTGATTCTTTGTCAAGCCCTTTTTATTTTTTATTTTTTTGTTATTTACTTTTTCCTTCGCCTACAAAGGAACAACTCGTACGAGCCGCAGAAAGCTTTATATAATAAGGATGCCCAGATTCTTTTAAACCGCGCCGAATCGTAGTTAAAAAGCCTGCAGCGCTGTGAACCTTTGGCTAAGAGGGATTAGCTACGTGAAGTCCCGGCTGTCATGTGATTACGGCAATTATAGATTCATCATGAAATTAAAAGTTTGTGCTGTGCTAGGCTGTGAAAAAAAAAAAAATATATGATCAGATGACCTTAAACATACCACAATTTGAGGAATTTGGGGTTTGGGACTTTTAAAGCAATTATTTTTACAGTGACTGTATTATTCTGATGGCTAATTTTATCCAGTCTTGTCTGTTTGGAAAAAAGTCCAGAACAATTGAAAATTGCTTAATGGAGACAGAGTTCTCAATTCCAATAGCTGGAGGCTGTCTAGTAATTATTGCTTGCTGCATGAAATTAGACACAGTTTGTTCAATTACTTAAAATTAGATCACATGTAAGGTGGCAAAGTGAAATAAGAAGAAAAAAGAATAATTTTGTCCTCGCTTGATGGCAAAGTAATGAAATGGGAAGCAAGCTACAAAGATGAAAATGTTGCAAATCATCTCTGTAGGGTGGTGGGTTGGTTTTTTTTTTTTGAAGAGAAGCAAAATGTTGTGTTCAGTTGGATGGACGTAAGTCAAGTACGACTGTTTGTTGTGGATGAACGTGTATCTAAGGCGGACTGTAAAATTCATGCTACGTTTTTGCATGGGTGAAATGCGATTTCCCCATAAAAAAAAAAAAAAAAAAAAAAAAAAAGGAANCGCCCTTCCCAGTGTCTTCCACTTTGTAATTCTGGAGCAGTTTCGCGTACATGCAGAAAATCCAGGGGGTGGTTTACAGGCGTGCTGGTTATCTGCGGGCGTACTGTCAGGCAAGAGTGTTTTTAAAAGAAAAGGGAAGTTCTCCTACCCTCCCCG
>VZSZ01003995.1:11786-22385 GCA_013398815.1 Ibidorhyncha struthersii
GGCTCGGCTGTCCTCCTGTGCGTGAAGCCACCGGGCTGGCTTTTGGGGATCGTGGCGGTGGGATTATCCTGCTCTCGCCTGCTCTCCTCCTCCCCAAAAGGCTGTCAGGCCTCGCCGCTTACCCCGTGTAATGAGCTTGCAAATCCACGGGCAAAAGGCTGGGACAAATCCAAGACTGCTCGAGGATTTCACGACCGACTCCTTGGGAAATGACGATGAGGATGAAGCCAAGCGCGGCTCTCAGTCCCGCACCACCTGAGAGGAACACACCCAGGGGAGACCTCCCAGAGCTGCCAGCACCGCTCTGCTGCGATCATTCATATTCTGGGAAATATCCAGTAAAAAACACTTTGCATGCAGTTTCCCACGTGCGCATGAGGATTTTTATTTTTTTTTTATCCCTGTTAAAATTAATTTAAACCACAGAGCAAGCAGAGAGATGCTGCGCAGAGGGGGCTGTCGCAAGAGAAACATGTGTTTCCATCAGATATCTTGCTATGCTGCATGTGCTAAATGCAGACAGCATCACCTTAAAGCCGCGTCTCCGAGCCGTGGGCCCTGGCTTACGTCTGAGGTCTCTTAGAGCTTTTGCAAGGCAGAAAATAAATAACGGAGCATCGTTTGTTTAATTGTTAATAGCTCCCAGATAAAAGATGCCGTTTACACGGGGAAGAGGGACTCTGGCAGCTCTGGAGAGAGCATGTGGCATCACAGCTTGGATTGCTGTTCAGAAGTGCTGAGCATCCAAAGCCGGGGCTGGTGAAGGAATGGGAAATGAGAACATGATTTTGCAAAAGCTACTGGTGTTTTCAAATGGTTTTGCATTGGGCCCTTTCCAGTGCTGACTGGGAATATCTTCTTGCCTGCTGCCCGCCCCCGCTCCGCGTTGCATATGCTGCTCGACATATGCCAAGGGTTTTCACTGGGAACCTGAAAATCAAAATCTGAATGATTGTGTTTTCAGGCTCGGGCAACCAGAACCGAGTCAGTATTTCAGTTTTTCTCTTTTCCGTGGCAATAGGTATTTCCCACAGACACCTGTGGAAACGCTCTCCTACTAGAAGCCTCCATGTGGAAACCCAAATTAACTGGGATTGCTGAATTTCCCACTGCCGTGCCCAGCCACAAGCCCCACAGCGTGGGGGGCTTCATGCGCCAGATTCACCCGGGTACCTTCTCTAAAAGGTCTAACCCGTCGCTCCGGACCTGTCCCACTGCAGTGGGTGGAGAAGAAGAGCCGCTTCCAGGGGATGAGTGGACCTCCTGGGCCACCCCGGGAAGGTCCTGCCTCCCTCCGTGGCCCAGGCTGGAGGAGAGCGGTTTGGCAGAGCAGATTTGGGTCTATTGATTTAATAATTAGCACAGCGCCTGGGGAAAGGAGGTTTGGGAACGGACTGTCTGCCGGCTCGGGTTCGCTTTCTTCCCCCTTCCCTTGCATCAGGCCCATCTCAGGTTATCTCCAGCCGTATCATGAGGGGGTTTGTTCCTGCCAAGAGCGCTGGATGTTACAAGTGTCCTTTGAATGTGCAATCACAGCAGGCGACTCCCCTTTCCCTCCCTTCCCGGGCGTCTGACTCGGGATCTTGTCGATGATTAAGCGCAGTGTCTCATAAATTATGTTTCACCAAATTGCTACATTAATAAGGGGCCGTGTGTTCTTGGAGGATCATTAATTATAGATACATTTTTATTTCCCCTGCAAAATTGCCCGTGTTCCTCGCTGGGTTGATTATGCAGCCGCGTCAGGCGCCGAGCGGTGGGAGAGGGATGAGGACGGGCTCGGAGCCGAGCGGAGCGGCGGCGGGGAGCGAGGGCACCCTTCGTCACCCCATCTTAGAGGCTGCTTGCTGGGGGGGGTGTGGGCTCGGATCCCTGCTGAGCTTTGCACCCACCTGTGCGATCTCTGAATTATTTCCCGGTCTCAGCAATGCCTCACTCTCCTCCAGCCCCGGTTTTAACTGCATGAGGGCAGCGTGTTCGCCACGGGGATTATAGCTGCTTTGCAGGGAGGGTGCCGGAGCGGCTGGGGGGGGGCTGCAGGGACCCCCCCACCCACGAGGAGCAGCATCCCAAAAGGATGCTCCAGTCCCGCATCGCCTCACCCCGCAGCAGCTCTTTGCACTTCAAAGCCTCCCTCTCCCCGGCATGTCAGGGTCTAATTCTTCTGTTCCTATTAATAAGATGCCTCCGATAGCAAAACTGCCCTGCAGGGTTATATTATCGTTATTGATTCATTATTAACAATCGCTTAGGTCGGGCTGAAGGTTTAGGCTGCGCTCCCCGCGCTTTGGAGAGCATCCAAGGAGCGTCGGCAATCGATGGCGAGTCGTTTCATCAGTAGGGCGAGGATGTTCCCCATCACACGATGGGGAAGATGCTTCCCTCTGCCCCGAGCAGGGCTGGGGCTGGCAGGGTGTCCCCCCAGGCAGCGGGGACACCTCGGTCCCCGGCAGCATGGCTGTGTGGTGTGAGCTGCACCCGGAGCGAGGGATTTCCCCGGAGCTGGCGGGGAAGGGACACGTTTACCGACAGATGATAAATTCCCTATTTGCAGATTTATTACGAGAACTTGAAGGGGTGGAAAAGTGGATCATAGGGTGGGTTTTTTTGTGTGTGTGAAAGCTGTTAAACTTTTATGTCATGCCGTAATGGTAAATGAAGTCCGCCCTGCAGTTTAAATAGTCCCTGATTAAATAATTTCCCCTTTCAGCCGCTCTGAAGAGAGGCTGAGGATGTCTGTCTGGCAGCTTGCACCCATCGGTACAAGAAACCCTTTAAATAGAGGCAAATCTGGGCCTTCCCCGAATAAATCCTGGCCTTGATTCACAAGTGAAATGAGAGCGCCGTGTCTCAGGGGGAAGGCGCCGGTGAATCAAAGCCAGGGGATGGGGGGACGTGGCTCCGTCTCCCTGGGGGCTCCAGCCCGGTCGGTGTGGCAAGGAGCCACGGTGACAAGGCAGGTATCAAGGAGGTGACAAGGAGGCTGGCTGCCTCCCAGCACTCTCCTCCGGCGTTTATTAATGGAGCTAGTGGCTGTGTGACAGACTCTTCCTCCCCTGAGCTCTGGCCGGGCTCATCATCAATCACAGGCGAAGGGCGGCTCTGCAGGAGGGGGACTGGGGGGGCAGAGCCCCCCGCTTCCAAACCTTATGGAGCAAGTCTGCTCTTCAGGATATCGCTTCCTGGACTCCGATCACTTCTCAGCACACACACGCGCACACAAATCCACCTTCTCCCCCGATTCTCATCAAAGATTTAGCAGCGAAGAGACAATGATGTTTGCAGTGAGCTCACAGAGGCTCATCGTCTTTGCAGAATATACTACAGTACATTTACTACTACATTAGGAAGCACTATAAATATTTAAAGCTAAACTATCATTGCCCAAATAAATGAGCAAGCTCCGGAGGCTCTCGGTTTGCGCACTCCTCCTCCTTGCCTTACCTCAACCAAGCCCTCGGGGACCCCCAAAAGGAGAAATCAGTGGGATGCTGCTTTGATTTGAAGCTTTCGGCACACAGACCGGCTCCTCCTCTCCCAGCGGGCACAGCCGGAGCCAGAGTGCGCTCAGAGATGCTGGGGACCGGGGCTGGGCTGAGCTCTGGGATGCTCCGGCTCTGGGATGCTGGTGAACACCCCGGGCCGGAGGAGGCAGCCAAAAGTTGCTGGAGAGCCGGGGTTAGCAGAGCTCCTGCGGTTCCCCTGCCCTTTCCTGGCACCCTGCGGTGCCGCTTCCGTTTCCCCTGTTGAAAGATGACAGCAAAGGTGTCATCTTATGAATTATGAAGTGTGCCGCAGCACGTTCAATCCAGTGCTGGAAGGTATTAAGCTAGTATTTATTTATTTTTTTTGCTCATATTGCAACGTCTCCTGAACAAGCCGGTCACCCCTGCGCGGCGGATTGAAAGAGCCTGGCTGGAGCAGGGAAAGCACCCGTGTCCTCGGGGAGCTGAAAGGGGGCTTGATGGTAAAAAAATCTATTCTTAGATGTATTTGTATGGGAAAAACCTATAGATCACAGAGATGATAGAAAATTGTCAAGGCTTAGTAAACGCTTATGCACAGCTCAGCTATCCATCAGCAGCAAAATAAATATATTGATAATTCCCCTTTGGAAAAGTGTCTATAAATTACGGTTGCTTGATGCTGCTAATAAGGCAGCGGGCGATGCCACCAGCGCGTCAAACCCTGGCTCCTGACTCAGAGACTTCCAAATCTCCGTGTTTCTTCATCCCAGCTGAGGGAAACCGCAATTCGAACCCAGGAGCAAACGCTGCCTTCTCACCAGAGCGAGGGAGGGGGATTTGGGGTCCCTGGTGACCCCCCCACAACGGGGTTTAGCAGGGGGACAGGTACCACATTGTTACTCTGGAGGTAACTGGGCAGGACTTCAACGGGGGCTTTTCTGCCCTGCTGGGTGTCTTTGGCCAAGCAACCACAGGCCCTTTTCTCCGTCTTTCCCCTCCTAATTTTTTCCTCGTCTATTTAAACGACTTGCAACGATAGTGATCATCTGCAGTGCATGTACAGCCCCCGCCTGACGGGGACCGTGGGGCCCATCACGGGGTAGTTATTGGAAGGGAAATAACTCAGCCGACCTCAGCGAACGGTTAAAATCCTACACGAAATACAGGGGACTGCAAAATTTTCCTCTCATTACTTAAAAAATAAAAAGATAAATAAAAATCTCATTAGCTGTCTTTCCTTGCACTGATTTAAACCACCACTTGAAGTTATGACTCTCTTCCCGGCCATCGGGCCCTCCCGCTTATCCTGCTCGGTACACGCCACGGGACCTGTGTAGCATCAACACCCTCCACGGAAACTCCTGCTTCATGGAAACTTTATTTTCCATTGGAATCCCAGCAGCAGAGCGGCTCCTCCTGGTTTCTGTGGGCGCTGGATTGGCCCCGGAGCTGCTCAGCGCTGTTACGGTACCACCGAGCCTGTTTAATATCGAGTGATTTCCTGCTCCAAACAACACTTAATGTCAATTATTGCATGCGGCGCAGGCAGTTTTTCAATTAACTGCCCTATATAATTTTATGTTTCCAGTCTACTTGTATGTGGTTTGTGCATAAACCTTGCGAAATGATGGCCCAGGCAGACAGGAGCCATGAATTTCTTTTTAAGAGGACATGGCTGGGAGCCACCAGATCTGGAGTTTGTTTTCCACCGTCGCCCAGGGGCTCTCGTGGGTTTTGCCCCCGGCGGTCCGGCCCCGCTGGGACAACAGGTCTACCTCCGAAGGAGCCCCATCTGGATGCCTGCATCTGCGCTCGGGGCCACCTCTGCAGCCCTTTTCTGGGGCAAAGAGGGCAGGTTTGGCCCCATTCCTGTGCTGAAGGCTTCGATGGGATGGGGATGTCTAGAGAAGGTGGGCGGGTGGCTTATTTTGGGCAGGAATTGCTGCTGTTAACCATTTACACAGTCTCATGATGCGAACCGAGCCCAGCTTACCACTGTTTGCCGTTAACTTGGACAAAGATGAGCACTGGTTCATATATGTATATTTGCTCTAATAAAATCCAAAGTGCTCTTTTTTTGTTGTTGTTTAAAAAAAGAAAAGGTTCCCAGCAAAAGCAGGAGTAAGACCCATGCTCTGCCTGTCGACTTGATGAATGTGCTGTGGTCCGAGCCAGACCACTTAGCTTCCCCTCGTGCTTAAACTAATCCCCGTGTCCATCAATCATCGGGGGAAAAGGCTCGGACCCTCATTTATTACAGCTCTGGTAAATATGCACAGTAAAGGCGGTTTTTCCTTACGGCCGAGGTGGAAGGGGAAATGGAGAAAGAAAAACCTTTTCCATCCCAGACCCCTGTGCCTTACGGTCATCCCCCCTCGGGGAGCAGATTTCCCAGGTTTGGGGATGCCTCTGCCCCCCCAGGTTTGCTCCCCTTCCCTGCAGCAACAGAGCGTGCAAAGCAAATAACTGATTACTCTGAACCAACTGTACCGAGCAGCGGCTTACATCTGTGACCTGTGGTACTTAAGGCTCAGTAAATATGTTCTTAATAATCAACTAGTATTTATTTAATGTACAACAATTCTGCTGCTAAGCTCCAGCGAAATGCACAGTTAATTAAAAATGTCTTTGAAATCGGTCCTCTAGGGAGAATATTTTACACTATCTGAGGGGTTTGGATTTTTTTTTTTTCTTTTATTCCCTCTTTTCTCTGTTTGACCCTGCTGTTAACTTTATCTTTTCCCTGTAATCCTGATGTTGTTTGTGGCTTGGGTGCCCGTGTTCCGGCTATCCCCCCCGGCGGGTGGGCACCGCGGGGGCTTGGCTTTAACCTCCGCTCGCCTCCTGGGATGTGAGCGCTTTCCCCCGGTGCACAGCAGGCAGGGCCCGCGGAGCTTTGCCTCTCCGCTGCCCTGGGACCGGCACGGGGGCTTTGGGGCTGGCAGAGATGCGGTAGCGATGCCCGAAATGCAAACGCTGCGGTGGTGGAGCCCAAGGGACTGATGGGGACCTCGCTTAAAGCAGCGCACCGTGGCCCTCGGCCACCAAAGGCTCCCCGGGAAGGGATGCGGAGTCCGGCCCCTTCCCTGCATCCCTGTCCCTCGCTGTGTTTGGGATGCTGATGAACTGTCCCTAACAAGGACAGCTCGCCGCGGCCATCCCTTCCCCGGCACGAAGGCGAGGTGATTAAAAGTTAGTATCAGATCGCGGCTGGAGGCTGGTAAGCCGGCTGTAATTACTCGGATGTGGGGATATTAAGGGCCAGTGTAATTATAATTCCGAGGTAATCGGGAGAACGCGCCGGAGCAGGTTTTGTGCTAATGTTGTGTTTTACATCTCGTGTCGCGGTGTTAATCAGTACGGTCCCCACTGCCCCGTTGTGGGTTCTTCCTAGCCCCGTGCCACCCCCGTCCTGTGCCACCCCAGCCCTGTGCCACCCTGGTCCCGTGCTACCCTGGTCCTGTGCCACCTTGTTCCTGTGGCACCCCGCTCCTGTGCCACCCCAGTCCTGTGCCACCCCGGTCCTGTGCTACCCCGGCCCCATGCTACCCCGGTCCCGTGCCATCCCAGTCCTGTGCCACCCCAGTCCTGTGCCACCCCGGTCCCATGCCACCCCAGCCCCGTGCCATGGCCCTTCTCGTCGCATCCATCCCACCCCTCCGGCCAGCTGGGATGGCGAGAGCAGCCTCGCTGCCGGCAGCCAGGATGGGCTGTTTGTGCTTGGCAAGGGCTTGCCGCAGCAGGGAGGGGGGAAATGGCAAATAAAAAGCATCTGATTGATTTTTATATTTTATTTCTTTTTAACTAATGGAAGGGGAGTGCTTGGGAACAGGAGACATTTGCTGCCAGTCTCCAGTCTGTGTGCCGGAGCTTCCTAAGGGACCCTGGGGACTGCGGTCACTGAGCTGGAGGACAGGTTTCCCCTGGGACCTGGGCGGTCCCTTCTCCACTGGTCAAACTGGCAAAACTGGGAGGGCAGCTTTTACAAGTAGAGTGATGCCAAACCTGGGCCAGGGAAAACCGTTCCTCTGGGGCTTCAGGTGGAGGGTGCTGGTGTCCCCCGAAATCCCGTGCCGCGTGGATGGCATGAAGGGGAAGCCTGGGAGGGGGACGGTGGGGGCTGAGGAGAGGGGACAAGTCAGGACGAAACCTCCGAGCCTCTGCCTTCTCTCCCACCATCCCTGGATGAGCCAGGATTAGCGACTCCGCAGCCTTCGCAGCCAAAGCAGCTCGTCTGAGCCTGCAGATAAGGTGCAGAGGCAGCGAGGGGAAGAGGAAACCTGTCTCCGGGCGGCCAAGACCTGCCGAGAGCCCCGCTGAGATGCAGAAGGCGGGCCAAGCCGTCCTGCAGAAACCCCGAGCTGCTCTTTGTCTGCTTGGCTTGGGCAGATTTGGGGTTTGTTGTTTCCTAACGATTTGGTTTGCGTTCGTTTCCTCTTTTCAGCTCCACCGGCTGCCAGCGCAAGGGATGCTGCGGGGAGCAGAGCGGGAGAGATGATTAGAAGTCATTTGAAGAGTAATTAGGTTTGATCCGGGACCCTTTGGGATCCCAGGTCTGCTCCTGCCGCTCCCAGCACGTTGCATTGAAGATCGTGAAATGGTGCATGTCAAAACCAGGGAAGTTTCAGCACGCGTGTGACGGTGCGGGCAGGGAGCACGCGCAGCTCTGCAGGAGGCGCAGCCGGGGACATCGGTGTGGGACACGCGCGTGCGGGGGCGGCTGGCCTGTCCCGAATGGCAGAAACGGTGACATTCGGGGAAAAGAGAGGGCCATGGAGTGGAGCAGTGGGAGCTGCTGCCTGGCTGGCAAGCAGCGCTGGGGAGCTCGCAGCAGCATCAGGGAGCTCACAGCGGTACCGGGGAGCTCGCAGCAGTGCCAGGAGCTCGCAGGAGTACCAGGAGCTCTCGGGAGTACCAGGGAGCTTGCAGCAGTGCTGGGGACCTCGCAGGAGTACTGGGGAGCTCACAGAGGTACTGGGGAGATCGCAGCAGTGCCGGGAGATCGCAGTGGTACCGGAGAGATCACAGCAGTGCTGGGGAGCTTGCAGGAGTGCCAGGGAGCTCACAGCCGTGCTGGGGAGCTTGCAGCCATGCTGGGGAGCTCACAGCCGTGCTGGGGAGCTTGCAGCCATGCTGGGGAGCTCACAGCCGTGCTAGGGAGCTTGCAAGAGTGCTGGGGAGCTCGCAGCAGTGCCAGGGAACTTGCAGCAGCACCGGGGAGCTCTCAGCAGTGCCAGGGAACTCGCAGCACCGCTCAGGAAGGAGCTGCCATGACACCTCCAAACACGGCGCTGCCCCATCCAGCCTCACCGGGAGGGAGACGCGCCGGGGCACCAGCCGTGCTGCATCGCAGCGGCAGGAGCAATGCATCCTCCGCTGCCGGCCAGCTCTGCTCCGGGACCGGGGCTGAGCAGGAAAGCAGGAGCCTGGCTGAGACCAGGGCAGCCCCAGCGAGCCCCTGATGCTAACCCGGATTGGCACGGGCAGAAAGAAGAGTCCAGCACTGCCGTGAGCGTTTGCTTTGAACCTGGTGGGGCTTGTTCCTGCAAATATCCCGCCTTTATCGGGCGCGTTGCTCTGCCTGCCTGGGTTAGCATCCCCTGCTCCTCTTTGCCAATGCCGAGGAACCAGTGCACAGTGAAATGTTCCTATTCCAGGGCCCTTTGGCTGTATTTTACCCCATATGTCATAAGACAGGACGCCTATACCATGTGTTTAGCTATTGTCTCTTCTGGAAGGTTTCCACGTTCTTATTTATAAGGCCTCTCCAGCCCAGAACAACCCCCTTTGGAAGATCAGTAGCACAATCATCGCTGGGCCATGAAATAAGACCCGAGGAAGTATGGCTGAGCATAATTTACCTACCACGCGGCTGAACCTGCTGAGAAATAAACCTCCGTCCTGCGGGAACGAGGCACCGTCTTCCCGATTGCTCTCTTAGATCACGGCGCCATCCCCGCCGGCAGCCCGCTCCTGTATATTTGGTGCAGCCTCTTCATCCCGCGCAGAGTATGATTCCCCGTGATAGTCCCTAACGTCGTGCATGCCGGCTGCCGGGTGGGTTTTTTTCCCCCCCTCTCCCTTTTTTTTTTTTTCCTCCATCTCCTCTTGTTTATATCAGGTGTCATCTGCTGCATGCCCGTGGTTTTCCCCTGGGATTTCCATCACAGCCTAAACACAGCACCTTGGACCACAGGTCCCCACCGCCCGGCTGGGATGGAGAGGGGACACGTCTCCTCAGAGGTGAAGGAAAAAACAGAGGAACCATCTCAAGAAAGCCAAGCAGCACCCCCCAAAGAGGAATTTGACAGAAGGGGTGTTTGGCCCAAGGTCGGTGGTAAACCCGGGTTTAGCATCGCAATTAAGGCTCAGCTCCCCGTGGGCCGGCTGTGCCTCCTGCATGCAAACCGTCTGGGGGAAAATATTGCCTTTTTCTCCTTTTTCCTTGCACTCGAGGGAGAAGAAAAGGAATAAAAAAAAATTGTTCAGGCTTTTTTTTTTTCTTATTTCCCACTTTTTTTATCCGAACACTTTCAAAGTTAATTTCAAAAAGCTGGGAACACTTGATAGTTTTAATTAATCCGCTGCCTAGGGAAATACAATTTGTGTAGCCAAAGCCTCTCGCTTTCCTCTGGATAGCTATCTCACTCCGGGTAACGCTGATGGTTCCAGCGTGACAGCGACTGCAGCAGTGACTCCGGTGCTTTTATTTTATTTCATCATAAAAGTACCGCGTGTCAGGTTTATTTTGGCCCGGCTGACCGGCCTGGGGTGCGCTGCGGGAGCGGAGGGGGGGAGGGCACAGGGTTTTATGGGGATCAGATGGAAACGGTGCAGGAACAGCTTGTTCACCCAAACTTCAAATCAATTGAAAACAAAGTCTTGAATGATTTTTCTCCCCCAGTAACTGGCCGGGTCTAATTGGAGACGTACACTTAGGAACAGGGAAAGAGCACTGCAAAGCATTTGAAATACAATATCGGTTTTATTTTTTTTTTTTTCCCCTGGTGTGATTTGCTAATTCATTTTAATAAATTAAAAGTGACTAGGAAGCAGGGAAAAAATCATGCTGCTCTTTGACTCGCTGCCTGCCACAGGTCAGCAATGCCCGGCAGGGTGGAAACGTGGCCCC
>VZSZ01003995.1:85493-143784 GCA_013398815.1 Ibidorhyncha struthersii
AAAAAAAAAAAAAAAAGAAGGGAGGGGGGGGGAAAAAAAAAAAAGGGCAGAAAACCTCGCAGGCAGCCAAACTGGGGAAAAATTGCAAGCTCTTGAAGAGTGACAGTTTGCAGAGCGTTGCCAAGCTTAATCGTCACCATTAAGCAATTATTGCACATGAAAACAGAAAGTGTCGGCAAACTCAGCCTGCTCTTGAATGAAATGGAAAAGGGTTAGACAGCATTAGATATTTGCTTCTTTCTAGCTGAGGGATCAAACTACGTTCCCATCATAAAAGGCTTCCAGGCTCATAAATAATAAAGTGACTGACAACTGCAGCATTAACTGCGCCTCGGGTTTCCACACCAGGCTCCCCGGCCCTTCCCACCCCCTTACTCCCTTACCCCATCCGTAACCCTGAATTTATTAAGGCATTTATTTATTCACCCCCGTGCCCGGCGGGGGAAGGGGACCCCAGTCCCCAGCGCACCCCCCAGCACGATGCTGGTGTCCTCATCTCTCCCAGGAGGGAAGGAAAGAAAAATGCTCTGTGAATTACGAGTAAATAGATTTGACTCAGTCCAGAGTCCTTTTAGGGTTTTTTTTCGTTCCCTTTTCTTTCATGGTAAATTTTCGGTGACAAGGCAGCCAATGGTGACGGAGCACGGGGATTGAAAACGGTTTCAAAGGAGCCTTATCATGCTGGGGACATATGCACATTGAGCCTTGGAGATAGGATGAGTGTAGGGCCCTTCTGCAGGAGGCAGACAAATATATACAGTTTTTATTTGCTTTTTTCTTTTTCCTTTGGGTTGCATTTTCTTTTTCTATTTTTTTGGGGGGTGGGGGTGGGGAGGTGTGGGATGCCTGCCCAACCTGTCAGCTGTACCGGTTTGGGCTCAGGGACTACAGACATTCAATACATCTCTTACTTAAAGGGCCAATGTTGCTGTGAAACTATACCGGCAAAATGCAGTGTGGTTTTTCAAGATAAAACTAAAAGTCCTCACCTACATTTCTCAAAATATCAGGAAAACTGAGAAAAAGAGGTGAAGTGTTTTAATACTCCGCTTTTCTTTACTGTGCTTTGTGTACAGCAATGTCACAGGTCTTGGGTTCAAGGAGCTAGAGAAATAGATGGATGGATGGATGGATGGATGGATGGATGGATGGATGGATGGATGGATACGATCTCAGCTCAAGGGGAGACAGGTAAAGAGGAGGTAAGATACTTCTACGATTTCATCAGCAGTCCTGTGATAGCTCCTGGCTTTTTAAAGCTCTCCGAGACATCTCCGCAGCGTTATGAGGATCTCGTCTCTCATTTAAACAAAGAGTTGACAGACCCTGTGCTGAAAGGTGTGCAGACGCGAGCCCAGCTAGCCCAGGCACCTGCCGGGGGGACGGTGGCCAGCAGGAGACCCCCACCTCTGGGCTCTCTTTAGCCCAAGTGAGGTTTGTCACTATTACACCTGTCTTGTAATAAATACACCAACACCCCCTAAATACAGCAGTAACAACAAGCATAAGGCGCTGCCTAATTACATTGAGAGCACCACTGCGCTCGGCCAAAGCCAATTTTCTCTGGCAAAGTGAGGACCGTATGACAGCGGCTGTACGCGGGAAGCACAAAGGATTTAACGTGCCGTTTTGGCACACAGAGGGGAGGGCACGGTGGGTGCCGGTGGGGTGCAGGGTGCCGGCGGGGTGCCACGCTCCCCGACCCCTGGTGGTGCTCCCGCAGCCTCCTCCCTGCCCCTTTGGCAGTTATGCAGCATCCGTCCCGCTCCGTGGCACCCAGAGCTCGAGAGCCGCAAGCCGAGGAGGAGACGGAGGTTTCTAAGCAGAATTTTGGGAGGAAAGGCCAGGAGGAAGGATGGATGAAGTCCTCGCAGCAGTAGGGATGCCCACGGGCTGTTTTCCATTAGGATTTAAATACAATTTCCCTCTTAGAGGGGTGGAAATCCGGCAAAGATGACACGACGGAGAAGGTTTGGGGAGAGGGTGAGCCGGCCCGATCTGGGCTGTCTCTGAAAGCCGCTGTCTCGTCCCTGCAGAACTGTGTGCGTAGGGGTTTTTTTGTTTGGGTTTTGGAGGGTTGCTATTTGTTTTGGAGAGCTTGCTTTCTTTTTTCATTTGGCTTGGCAGAATTTCAATACTTCTGCCTTTCACCTCAATAAAAGCAGCATGTCAGGCGGCAGGGTTTTATGACGGAATGACCTTTTCCACATGCAGAAACCCCACACCTTTTCTTGCATTTCAGGGGAGAGAGTAAAGCTGCTTTTGATGAAAAACAAAGCCTCAAACTCCATGGGTGATATCACCATGAACCAGAAAATTAGAGTAGTGGGATTTTTTTTTAACTATGCAGAATGACATCAGGATAAAACTTTCATTAACACCGAGCTATTTGCGCGTGTATGATGGGACATCAGGAATTGCCATTACCAACAGCAGAGCCCCCTCCTCGGTGCCGCCGGGATGCTCAGACCCCTCCCGGGACCACACTGGGTCAATGTTTGGGGCATTTCAGATTGCTGCATCCTGAGCAATTTATGTGCCCGAATCCAGGAGAATATAACGTTGCTGTTTGCCGCCTTTGTCCTTCCCCATCTCCAAGTCTCCACGGGGGCAGCCCGGAGATAAATAATGCCTACAGAAACCCCTTGAAAGCCGTGGAAGCACATCGTGTCCTCGTGCCGCAGTCCCGTTCATTAGCACGTTGTTGACGTTCGTTAATCGAGTGTAAAACTGTAATTAAAAATAATCTCCTTTTCTTGAAGCAGCAGCAGAAGAGAAAAAAAGAGGCCGCCGAATAAGGGGAAATAAAACTAATGCACGAATGTGCTAATTGCAGCTGTGGGAACACGATGGCAAAACAATTTGCTGTTTTGTTTTCTTTCTGAGCGCGAGGGGTCTGGCAGAGGCAGCGCAGGAGAGGCTGGGGACGAGCTGCCCGAGCCCAGCCGCGGGGAGAAGGCTGCAAAGACCTCATGAATGGCTGCATCCCGATAGGAATCTGTCTTTCCCCCCCACACACACACCCAGAAAAAAAATAATCATGGGCCAGGCTGATCCCTGCTCATTTGGGAGCGGCGCAGAGGTGGGGTTGCAGTTTATGTTGGCTGATTTATCTCCTTTGGTGAAGATTTCATTTCAAGTTGGAGAATGTTCAAAGTAAAGCCAGCCCTGTTACAGACTTAATTGGACCATATTTCAATCCCAGTTCATCTATTCAGCATGGATTCCTTATCCTAGGTCCATAAAGTTTTATTAAGTTATATATCAAGGAATATACATATAGAGTATAGAGATACAGTCCCGCTTGCATGTTTTTTGCAATGAGGAAGGTTGCCGTTGCCTGTGTGTCTGTCTCTGTTCGCAGCCAGGTATCTGCTGCCCTGGTTTGGCCGCTCGGACCCTTCCGTCCTGCAAAGCTCCCTGGCAAAGGGGACCTGCAGAAATAGGAGAGGACCGTGGTTGGAGATGCGGTGGTGGAGGTGTGTCCATGGAGATGTATGTCCATCAGCAGCACGTGGACGTCTCACCATCCCGTGTAGGTGCTGCAGCCGCGGGGCTGCTTGGACGAGGGTTGGAGGTAGTTCAGTGATTTGGAGAGTCTAAGGCTGGAGGAGGAGAGGGGTGTCTGGGGGTGATGCTGGCACGCCGGGCGAGCCCCGCCAGGACCCGGCCCTGGGAGCCAGGGGAGCCCCAGGTAAAGCCTTTCCCAGCCGCTCCCCGCCCTCCGCACGCTCACTCCGTCTCTCTTGGCTTTAGCCGCTTTTCCGTCCTGCCCCTCCTCTTCGTCAGCTGAGGTTATTTTGCAAAGACAAGTAATTACTAGCATGTTATCCACACTCAGCCGCGTGTCCTAACAGCGCCTGCTGATGTACAGTAGCAGGCAGCTTGATAATGGGACGTATTTAAGCTGATTGTCACTGGAGATAAATGATTTCTCTGAATGGATGCACTTTTGTTAAACTTCTGAAGGCAAAAAGGAAAAGTTACCTTTTTTCTTTTCTTTTTTCTTTTTTTTTTTAAAAAAAAACAGCCTTTGAAAAGGATGCGCCTCCCCCGAGATTCTCATTTCAGATTAGGATATCAGGTGTACGGCAAGAGATCTCCGATTCCCTGGCTGTCAGGGCTGCTGTTTGATATTCAAACCTGTCATTTGATCGTTCCTGAATAGCTGCCTTAGTGTCCTTGAGGATAGCTCTATTAAATGCCAAATCTGTTCCCTATCCCTCTGTATCCGTGATGAGACAGAATAACTCTCACGCAGGAGAGCTGAGCGTATTAACGCGACTCAATTGCGTCTTTTTTAAGCGTGTCGGGGAGCGAGTGGGTGGAGAGGGAAGGGGACAGGGAGGGGAGGAGAGAGGCTGGGGGGGATAAAACCCACTTGAGCTGGAGTGTCTGGTTGTGCCGCAAGGCAGACCAGAGAGAAAATTAGCCTGAAGATCAGGAGGTCACAATATCTTTGTTAAAAAAGGAGAAGAAATGCATTCAATGCTTCATGTAAGGAATTAAAAGGCAATGTTTTTTGGTTCGAAACCTCATCAAGAGTCATGGAGTTGCGTGCAGTCAGCGTCCAGTGGGGCTGAGAAGTTGGAAAACATGGGATGCTCAGGGAAGCCTATGCAGAAAGCGATGGCCGGGCCTGCGCCGGGATTTAGCTGCCCTGTTGAGGGAGGGAGAAGGCGGCAGTTCCTCTGCGACGCCCTCGCATCCCGCTCCCTGCAAGACCATCCGACGCCAGTGAACCGGCTGCGTGGCAACCTTGGGTTGTTGTCACCACAGCCACCGCAGAGAGATCTTTCCACACATTAATGGCACTTGATTTAACGACATGTTCACATTAGATCTCAGTGTTGATTGCTGAAGTCACTTCAAGTTAATTACAGAGTTAATTACCAGCTAATAACTTTGTTGCTAATAGCTGTAACGGATTTTTGGCAAGAGTTGTCAGGAGGGGCTGATTGGAAGGTCTCTTGGGTAGGATCCTTGTTACAGAAATGGATATACTGAAGGCAAATGATTCCAATCTTTTTTCTTTGATGAACAGTAAATTATTCTAATATCCTTCACTATTGTATTCGCTTATTATCTGTGGGTAATTAGAAGTGAAGAGCTGCAAAGCTGCCTCGGTTGCAGATAGGAGACCATAGCAATTGTGCTGTCTTGATTTTTGATGCTAACAGACTGTTTTTTCATCCCTCATCTTGGCTTTCCTTCCCCAAGACACGCAGCATCCCCCCGCGTTTGCCCTGCATCCCCAGCCCTGCGGCACCAACCCCCCCGCACACGTGCCGTGCCGGGGGCCCTGCAGCCCGGGTTTGGAGACTCCCAGGCCAGGACTCGTGCAGATGAGTCTTGGTGAAGAATCGCAGTCGATTCCTCTGCCTCTTATGGTAACGTCTCAGGAGTGACTCTGCCAGTTGGGACAGTCCTTGGCCCGTGGCGGCACAGGATGGTTCTGTCCCTGCCTCCCGGCGAGCAGCATCCCCCATAACTTCTCAAGCATCCTCGCTCGCCCATCATGTCCCTGCTCTTTGGAAGGCAAACTGGGCTAACTGGTTAGGAGCTGTGCCTGCGCGCTGAGCGGCCAAGAGCCCCACTTGATTTGGATGGAAATTAGCAGGCGGCAGTTGAAGCTGGGGGAAGGAAGCCTTGGAGACCGGCTGAGATTATCAGAAAACAAATGAACAGAACAGCGTGTCGTCCCTCAGCAAGGCGCAACCACCAAAATCAAAGGCGCAAGCAGGGCTCGGCGATGAATTGTAATGCAGGGGGAGGTGAGGGCAATGGAGAGCGTGTGTCCCCATCAGCTGCAGCCTGCGCGGGGACAAAACCGCTGCCCCTGCAGATCTGTGCTGACGCGGAGCCCTGCGGAGCCCTTTGGCTCTCTCCCCCCTGCTCAGCACCACGCGCGAGGTTTGCAAACCAGGGCTTTCGCATCCTCGCCGCTCCCGGACCAAAACACAAACATGCTGGAAACATTTGAGCAAAAGCTTTATCACCTCTGAACAGCAGATTGATGGGAGATTCCCAGGGACCGCAGACAGGCTCCTGCCTCGCAGCCGGCAGCCTTTTGGAGCTAACGCTCCTCCTGCTGAGCAGAAGATAAAGCCCGCAGCAGCTCTTCTGGCTGGGGAAGAGGGCAGAGACGCCCAGTGAGAAAACATGGCACAAGTTCAGCGCAAGACATCCCCTGCATAAACATCTCCGAAAAAAAAAAAACCCTGGTGGTGCAGCTAAATCCCTCTTGCAGCGTTACAGGGTCTTGGTTTGGTCTCCTGCTCCTGCTGCGAGCTGCCCGTGAGGTGCAGGTTAACGTGCTGCAACACCCTCTGCCCTCGACTCCCACCTGGAGGTACCGTCATCTTCCTCACCTATTTACAACCCGTAGCCGGCTCCTGCATCCCTCTGCCCTGGCTGCCAGCCCTGGGAACACCATGTCTCCGTGGCAGCCCCTGGCTCTCTTTCCATACGCACCTCCACCATGTGAGGCCCCTGTGCTCTCCCACCACGGGAATATTTTACAATACGCGCCCGTGCTGGAGCAGAGCCCTCTGCTCCAGATGTACAGCTCCCGGCACGGCAGAGCACCGACCCCACTGGCGGCCACAGATTGCAGGGATGTAACCAGCAACGTCACCTCTCCGTACCACACCGTATCTGCTCTCACATCACAGAACCAACCCAGCCCATCAGCTACAGGTTTGACAGCTGAGCTTTACAAGGGGACCAGGATGAGGAGCCGGGGCTGGGAGGCACTGCCAGCGAGGAGGTGGCCATGGGGGCCCTGTCCATCGACCAAATTTTACCGTCGCTCTCAGGAGCCCTGTTGCATTCGGTGGGACAGGCTCGTACTGCACTGCCGAGCTCCTTGTGTGCACCAAGAAGGGGGTCAGGACTTGAGTTTGCCCTGCAGCCAGCGCCCCGCAATCCCTCCGTGCTCGGTGCTGAGCCACGGCAGAGCAGGGCAGAGCCCTCCGTGGCTCGGGAAAGCTGCTCCAAACCCCTCCTTATCAATGAGGCGCATGTGCTGATGTCTCGGGGGAAGAGCTGAAGGAGGCAGCAGAAAAATACTCAATCTTTGCATCACTGCAAAGTTTGGAGCGCCGGGGTGTGATGCTTGGATTTGGGTTCCTTCCCCCGAGTGAAATATAGGACGGAGAGCATCAGTCTGGAAGCTGATTTTGTGGAGAAGGCGGCCAAGCCCAAGCAGTAACCCGCTGCCAGGACCGCTGCGGCTGCTTTGGAAAGGCATGTCCCTGCCTGGCTCGGGGAGGGGCTGGGATGGGGGCGAAAGCCACCCCAGGGGGGGTTCTTTCACCCTCAGCCCAGCAGCTCAGCCTCTCTGCAGCCCATGGAGGCTGCTCCGTGCGTGCCTTCAGGAGCTGGGGCTTTCAACACCATCTCTCTCCAGAACTCACAGAGTACTTATTTGCCTGCGCTGAAGTACAAGCACCGCTTGAACCCTTTTAATTTATCAAAGGAGCCAACAAGCCCAGGAGGGAGCCTCTCTGTGCCTGACCGGTCCCGTTCCCCTGCCAGAAACAAGAGGGAGGGATGGGCATTCGTAACCGAGTCACCTGGACGAGGTGCAAGCCTTAAAATATTTGCTTAAGGAGGTCAAATCTTTGGGTCCTCGCTGAGACCGTGCTCCTACCCTTTCCACTGCTGCTCCGGCCCCTCCGGAGAGCTCTGCCCCAGCCCTGGAGCACAGCCCTGGGCAAATGGGGTGGTCACTGCCGGCTCCTTTAGCATGGACACCCCATCAGCGGCTTGGCAGGGTCCCTACACGTGGGGACCCCTGAACAGGAGCGCAGACCGAGGTCTCCTGCTTCTCATTTACCCTTAATTCCAGCTTGCTCGTGCTGGGCTTTGATTTATCCAGATCCAGAGCTGGACAGAATAGATAACAGGAGGCTTCAGATCAGCCCCTGACCCTGGCCACATGAGTAATTCCACGGGTTGCTGCTATCTGAATGTATAGTAAAATAATGATCTGTAAATCAATACGCCCCTTACTATTATATGCCACAAACATAATATGAATTCATTACAATTTGTGAATGCCACGTAGAGAAAACTAATCCAGAATCTGTTCCAGGTTTTTGTGCGCATCCAGCCCCCATCACACACTCAAAATATTGAGCTTTCCTGGAAATCAGGCACAGGGGCAGGTCCTGACACCTGAGAATGCTTCCTTTCAGGCTGCTGCAGTGTTTTAGCTCGACACGCTGAATAGATGCAGCTGTAATCACCCTGCAGTGAATGATGCTTAAAATTGCAGTTCCCAGAATGCAGAGGGGAGAGCCGAGCTGGTAGCAGGTGACAGTGTTTGAATGTCATTTAAAGTTCACTTTCATTATTTTAATTGTCACTGTAAAAATCTCCCCATTCAGGCCTGATTATGCTCTAAGAGAAATCAGAACTTAAATCCCAATCAATCAGACCTGGAAGTGTTGTTTCTCCGACACAGACGGCGGTGCCTGAGCAGTGATTAAGCCGCAGTATCAGTGAGCCCTGAAAAGCTACCAGGAGACTTAGGAGCGTGGAGGATTAACGCTGAATAACGTACATGGCCAAAGTCATCACGGCAGTGAATAAAAAGAAACCTTCACCTCTCAGATTAGGTTTTCCCAGCATCGCTTCGTGGCGAGCCTGGGGGTGGGATGGTGAGCATGGGGTACCACGGCTGGGCCATGCCCTGCTGCTGCCGCAGTTTCCCTCTTCATCCCATGGAAAGGGGGCGGGATGGAGTATTTTAGGGGTTGGATGGAGTATTTCAGGAGTGGGATGGAGTACTTTAGGGGCACATGAGAAGTCCGTGGGCAGCTGTCGGGGGGGGGGGGGGCTCGAGCATCCCCACCACACGGGCAGGGCTGACCCGTCCCCTGGGTTTTGGCAAGTGTTTGGGCAAAGGAGCTTATTCCCTGATCTCCCAGGGAGCGATGGGCACAGCAAAACCCCAGTCCTTCACCGCAAGCAATTAAGGGGACGAAAAAAAAAGAAAAAAAGAACGCTTCATAAGCTGCCTGAAAAGTGTAACCTTCTTCCAGACAAACCAATTTGCAAAAAGATAGAGCCAGTGGGATCAGGCAATAACCTAATAAGCATCTCTGAAAAAACAATGCATTTAAGAACATCAGGGCTCTTTTCTAATGGAGAAACATCAACTCTGTGGGGAAATAAATGTAATAAACTAAGTCCAATCTCCTCAAACATTTGTTTTCTTATCTCTGTAAAATCAATATACATGTTGCAATTATGTCCTCCGATGAATCCCCCAAACTTTTGATTCTCTCTCAAGGCTTCCTGCTCGATTGAAGTTCATTACATCTCCCTTTCTTCATCTAGATAAATTTGGGGTTTTTTGCATTTCCAAGCCCGAGTCATGTTTTTTCTTGAAAGGTTTCATTTCTCTTTTCCTTACATTGTAGAGGGAGAAGAGTGCTTCCCTCAGCTCTAATCTAATCAAATTAAATGTAATTTAATTGCTGTGCAAGCTTATATTTGTTAGGAATCCCAGCAACAAATAAATCAGAATAAAATAACAGCAAATTCTCTGCCTGTCATGGGTCTTCCTTGCTTTTCAGCTAAAATAAGCCAGTTTGGGCTTCAGCAGGTTGGCCAAGCTTGACTCTGCCCTAAAATGCCCAGGGCTCTTTCTTCTCCCCGACCGAAGCCCTCACTTGCTTTTGGAGCCCGCTGGACCGGTGCCGGGGAGACAGAGTATCCCAGAGCATTCCCAGCCAGGACGGGGCTGAGGACAGGACCCACGGCCGCTCTCTGCCCCATCCCGATGCTCCCAACACCGTGGGTGATGAGATATGAAAAGAGGAGGGTAAGACATCACCTGTTATTTCCAAACCAGTCTTCCAAATCCTTAATCCTTCACCAGAACGGGAGAGAGACGGGGAGCTATTTTTTTTTCTGTTGCCCTACATTGGGCCAGTTTTTCTGTTTTCTCCCAGTCCCTGATGGCTGGGAGTTACCCATGGAGAGAACAACGGCCCCATCCACTATTCACAAGGTACACAAATAAATTTGGGTAATTATCACTGAGAGATATCCAATTATTTATTTTTCTTCAGTTTGTAATGAAGAAAAAACTGCCTGTTAATCTGAGTATCAGAGAAACAGAAGATATCTTGCCAGCTGATTTGAAAAAGCCCTTTCCGAGCAGATCTCCCTGGACACGGGCAGCTCCGCTATCAATCCCAGTGGGCTGCAGCAGAGGACTAGGTATCGCTGAAAGCCTGTAAACCAAATGAAAATGTTGGCAAAAAGTTTCCCTCTCGGGTGGAAAGCAAACCGTCTAAAGAGCAGCTGACTGATGCCTTGTGAATACGTATCTCCTGTGCCTTGATCTGGACAGACAGAGGACCTCCTTCTCCTCCCGCTCCCATCACTAACGCTGTGCTGGCAGTCCCTTAAAGAATATTCACTTAGAGCAAATATTTTCCTTCCGTATTCAAATGACCAGAGTTTCTTCAAAGGAGGCTCCGGAGGAGGTCATGGGGTAAAACGGTAATTACATACACAACTCTCAGGAGCTGGACTCCATCTTCCCCTTCTTACCATGAAATAAATTACACGTACCATTCCCTTCCCCGCAACGATGACCCCCGGCTCACACGTCTGCACGCAGACAACGCTGCGAGGCAGATTCGATCCACCAAGGGAGCAAAAACCTTAGGAGCGAAGAGAGGCAGCGCACGTCGGAGAGACAAGAAACCCCTCTGAAATGTGTAAATACCCTCTGGGGCACACGCTGTGTGCTGGGCATATCCCTGGAGGTGTTCAAGAACAGGTTGGATGGGGCTTGGAGCAACCTGGGCTGGGGGGAGGGGTCCCTGGCAGGGTGGGATGAGATGATCTTCAACATCTCTTTCAACCCAAACCATTCTATGATTCTATGATTTTATCTACTTACAATAAACCTTTTGGGCTTACACCATTCAGTTTTTTTCTCTTTTATTTTTTTTTTCCTATTTTTTGAGGTGAAGACTCTCCAGTGCTCGTTTTACCCAGAGAACATCTCTGAAAAGCTGTTCTTCAAACCTGCAACGTGGCGTATCACTGTACAGCCGGAGAAGGGGTTTTGCCAGCACCGGGGCTAAGCAGGGCACTGCTGTTTGTTTGAGGTGCTCGTAGGATGCCCGAAAGGATCCCAGTGCCCCTCCTCGAGAGAGTTTTGATCCTCCATTAGAGGCATCAGGCACGGTTACTGGGGGCTGGCTTAGGAGCAAGGCAGAGTATTTGCCACCAGGGGTAATAAAAGTTGGGGGGTTGATGGATGACGGTGCAACAGTGGGATTTTCCTCAAGGAAAATCAGAGGAGGAAGGCGGCTGGTTTCTCCCGTGGCAAGAAATTTGCTGAACCCGTGCTCACCGAGCGCAATAAACCCACAGCTCCCCCAGCGCAGCGGCACGGGGCTTTTCTGACCACGGCGTTCAGGGAAAGGGGGGTAGGGGGGGCAAGACAAATTGCATTAAAATGAACACACAGCAGCCTGCCGGGCATGTGGGCAGCAATGATTATCTTATTTAACGGGAGCCCCCTCCGGCGCAGGGAACCAATGTGCCGTACAGGCAACTAATGGCTCATTTGTAGGATTCAGTTGGTTCAGGGAGTTCATAATGTCCCCATGTCATGGCAGCTTAGTTTAAGAATATGGATCTTCTACTTAAGGAGACACAGCCATACATCAAAGTGTTTAACAGCCTTAGGTCAGCATCCTTCTGTTTGGGTAGGTCTGGGAAGGGAGCCAAAGGAAACCACTCCTTTCATTACAGGACTTCTTGGAGAATTGTTTAGGAAACTCTTCAAATATTGCATGAGAGCAGGCGTTTGGCTGAGGACAGCATGTTTCTCACCTGCACAGTCTCATGCAGGCAGCAGGAGATGGAAACGGAAGGGTTTTAAGCTCTGGGCTTTTTCCGCCACAACCTCAAGACCCTCAAGGTCCAGTGCCGACGTCCACCGGCTGCGCGGCGATGCTCGACGCTGATGGAGATGGACAGGGTGGCTGGGGAGGCACAAACGGGCAGCGAAACCACACGGCGCAGCGGAGGAGAAGGACGAGGCAGCGGGGGTTTGGTGGGAGATGTGACAGAGTTAGAGCAAGTGGAAGAAGGGCACCTGGCTGAACCTGCCACGAAGCTCCCGCAGCGCTGCCCGGTCCCTGCTGCACCACAGAGAGCTGGGTGGGGGGGACGAGAGCGCCCAGGCTCTCACACGGTTTATCAAAGGTCATTTTCCAGTTTTCCACCAGATTCTCCCTCCCCAAATTAACTCTTGCATGGGAAATTTCTGTTTCTTTTACAATTCTGCACATTGAAAAGAAATAGAAGTAAAATATAGAACTATCCCAAGATATTTTGGTTTCAGCAGCTGACTAAATTTGCTCTCTATTCAATATTTAGGGACGTACCTCCTGCCCCCCCCCACCTGAGCAACTCATCAAACATCTCTGAACTACACCCGCACACAACCGAGCTACAGGCGAAGTGCCACGGTGCTCCCGGTGTGTGGCAATCGCACACGACCGTGGTGTAAAGCTCTGTGCAAAAGCGACGGGGTCCCCTGCTAAGAGCGGTGCAGGCTGTTGCTGTGCTCTGCTTCTGCACGGTCAGAGGCAAAACCAGACAGAAAGACAGAAGACACAGTCCAGGGAAGATTTTCAAAGGACAGGAGGAAAAAAAAAGAAAAGAAAATAAAAAAAAAAGAACAATTATGAAAACCAGAAAATGTTCCATACTCATATTGTGGGTTTTATGAGTCTCTCTCTTGCCATCTCCTCCAGGGGTTGCTGTATTTTTTCCCTGTAATTAGCAGCAAATGGTGCTCACCTTGCTTTAACAAGCCAAGTTTCTCCTCTGGATGCCCGTGTGGGCTTTTCCCCCTGTCTTTTCTTCACGTTTCATTTCTCACAAAATAATTAAATCAGAACTGGCAGCCAGCAAAACTCTTTGAGGGGCCAAACCCCCGCCAGGCGAGTGCTCGGTCAGGCCGGGGAGCGCCCGAGGTCTCCCCCGTCACCCATAGGCTCGGTTTTGGCAAGAACAACCTGTGACCAACTCCTACAAGCAGACGCAGCTTTTAGCCATGTGCAGCGCTGCACAGAGTTACTTTTCCCATTTGCCGGCCGCATTTGGCTTCTTATTTATTGCAAGCGATTGCAGTTAAACTTAGATTTAATAACCACCAGCAGGAAAAATTACGAACTTTTTCTCCTCTTTAGAGGAGAGAAAACCCGCACCCCGGTCCTATGGTGTCCTTTTCCTCGGCCAAGCTGGGGACACCGAGGCTGAAGGAGATGCTGGGGAGCCCAGTCCTCCCCTCCCCAGGCACCGGCGGCGGCGCCGCACCACGCGCTCCTCCGGCCCCTCTTGCAGCGCAGTGGTGGCTGCGATGGAGAAATGCAACGTTAAACGGAGAGCCCGTGAATAAAACATGAAGCAGAAAGTAAATCCTTTCTGGCACCTGGTTACTTCTCTTCCGAGTGCAATATGCGAGGCTGCTAATTGCTTGATTTACTGTAGCAGTCACTCTGCCAACAGCAATAAATAATGTTAATTAATATAAGGTAACCCACTGACAGAGAGGTTGGTAATTACCAGGAAACCAGGGAGATGGGCCTTTTGTGGTACCGTTAGAGGAGAGAAGAGCACAATTTCCTCTCCTCTATTTGGTTATCTATCATCCTTTATTTGTTTGCCTTGAGCACTATGTGGAAAGATCTTGGGTCCAATTTCTGTTTGTTTTCTTTTCCTTTTTTTTCCCCCTTCCCCAAGGACACTGTACGTTAATCAGAGAAGAGTTTCTTTGATTATACGCGTGCAGAAATTATGTTTTTTCTCCCGAGCATGTGCAGGGAAGAAAATCCGAAGCCAAATGTTGAACACGAACACCCTGGTGTGCCAAAAAGAACTGATGCAAACAGAGGACTGTTATTGCAACACCGTGATGATGCCGGGAGCCGCGGGGCTGCTGAACATGGTCACCCAGCGGATTTAAGCATCTGCTTAAGTACTTTTGCTCAACCTGGGACTAAGGAAATTTAGGCTAATCTCTGGCCAGGGCTGCCTCTCTCAGAAAGATGCAGAAAGAAACAACTGTGTTACCACATGGCAGGGAAACAAAGTGCCTTGATCCGTCATACAATGTCAGCCGCCTCTCTGCCCTGACCAGCTTCTGGTCTCCTTCTCACTCTGGCCAAGACATAAATCATTGCAAAATCTGTCCATCAGGTGAAAAACGAGCAAGTGCAGGGAAACAAGATAAAACGAGCAAGACATCCCTAAGCCCAGCTCAGCCCAGAGTTCCCAGCAGAAAACCCCGTGGCTGTGGGGAAGATGCTTAGAGGGGATTTAATTATTGAAGACGAAGTGGCAGCCCCGGGGCGGGTCTGGTGGAGAAAGGACTCTCCAGGGTGGCAAAGGGATGTCTCAGGACCAGACCCAGGAGTTGCTCACCTCCCCTAACACCCCAAGAACTCTGTCAGTGAGAGACTGCCTGGCCTGGCAGCCACCTGATGCCGACAAATTGCTGCGGAGAGCAGCACTGACAGCTCCCGACACCCTCACTCCCGGCCCCCATGGGAGAGACACCTGATAATTCCAGTTACTGCAGGGAGGGAAGATTTGAGAGCAAGAGAAGTGGTGTGGTGTGACAATCTGCTCCCCCACCCCGGGCGCCAACCTGACCTTTATCTCCCGTAGCCCCATCCAAGCGACAGCCACCCATGGTGGTCACAATGGGGGCATCTAGTTATGATGGCGGCACACAGCTCAGCGTGGATTTGGAGAGACAGACAACACCACAACAGCCAAGAGCTAACGAGCAATGCTGGTACTGTGATCGATACACAAATATGACTCTAGGTCCATCATCTCACCCCCATAAATAGCGAGCAGCCCAAGAGCCCTTTCAGCTCTCCTGCACGGCACACCAGGATCTCCCCTTGGGTAGGGACACCTCTCAAGGTTACTCCTCAAGGTTCAGAGATTCCTTGCTGCAACAGATCCTCAGTAAGTGACTAATAGCACGCCAAACTTTGACATCTTAGCTAAGTGATATAAAGGATTGATTGCGCATATATAATCCTGTAGACATAAACCGTTGACCGAGTCTGGGTTAAGGACTGGATCCAGCCGCACCCGGACTCCTCTCTGAGAAGGAGTTTAGAAAGCCAAGGGGGTCCTCGCTGAACCTCATGACTCAACGGGAGGGTCTCCCCGACTGTCCTGTCTGACCCTGTCCTCTATGCAGTAAATAACCAGTTGTGCCTTGCCGTCTCAAATCTTCTTAAAACGCTGTCGCATTTACCATCAAACTTTCTTAAATTCCTGGTTTGTGTCAATAAATGTATTGCTGCTTCTCTCTACGAGTGAAATGCATCACTCCATCTGTGACACGTGGGACACGCATCAGCCAACCCCAGTGACCGAGACTCTCTGGGGATCCACATGCGAACCACAAGTTTACGGAGCAGCGAGGTACTGGAAGAAATCCCCCATTTTCCATAACGGAGCTGTGTAGCTCCTGACTCCGGCACCCGCAGCAGGGAGAGCAACCCAGCTGGCGTCCTTCCTTTGCAAGGCTTTTGGGGTGCTGGTTTTCAGCCCTAAGAAAAGTTGCCAGGAAAATGTCCCAGATGGGATGAAGTTTTCAGTCCTCCACACAACACGCAAGTCAAGGAAACTTGTTTGGATGCTTTTCACGTTGGATTTCTCCAAGAAAGGGAGTTTAACACTCAGTTCCCGGAGGACAGGAGACCGTCTTTAGATATTTTAAAGAATATGAAGGAGACGGGATTGCTGGCTTCGATATGCGCTGTTTGGAGGCGGGGAGTGTTTTAAAACACGAAGGAAAGAAAGAAAATGCATGTAAGCCCCGTACTCTGATGGAGAAACTATATTATAACCCCCGCTCACTAAAGGAGTTAATGAATCTCTGGTGTTACAATGATAAAAGCTGAGGGCATTTGTTTTTCTAGCCTAATTTCCTAGTTAACAGCCCAAAGTCACCTTTCCCTCTCAACCTAGAAATATTATCTTGCAAATGGTGGGACTTTTCCAAGGTTGGCACAAGCCTGAGTGGCTCCACACGTGAGGGAGGTGGGCGAAGCTCCCCATGTTTTGCTGGAGCTGCATTTGGCCCTGGAGTTACACTGATTTACACAGTCAAACACTCTGACCCAGACACGTTTGCGGCAGATTTTTCACAGCAAGTTTTAAGAGCATCTCCTCTGGGGAAGAGATTCCTGCACATTTCCCCTGCAGTCTCCCATCATCTTGGAAATATGTTTCAACATATGTCATCATGACTCCACAAAAGCCATTCGGAATAATTTGTCTGCTATATAAAGACACAGTATTTGTTAGCAAGATGGAAACTTCTCCCTGGACTATTGGGAAGGGAGAGGTGGACTGTGATCTTTCAATATTATATTGCAAATACCTCACCCCCAGGCCTGTGCCTGGCTGCAGCGCGTGCATTAACCTCCTTCGCTGCTGGAACTATTTTAGTTAGTGGCTGATTTATTCTGCTAAACGATTCCCAGCTTTCCAGCTCGCTCTTTCTTCGAGCGCTGCATGTCAGGAGGTTTTTGGGGGTCGGACGGTTCGGTGGTGAGCCGCACATGTGGGTGCGAGCAGCTGTTTCGAGCCCGAACTGGGAACAAGAGGCAGAAGCCGACGCTTTATTTCTGTTTGCTTTTCTCTGCATATGGAAACCACCTGTGAGCACTCCGCGCAAGTGGCCTTGAGCAACAAGATGTTGCCAAAGCCGGACCCTGGAAAGCTGGATTTTAATCCCAGCCTTGCCGCAGAGGAGCGGAGGGATCCTGGTTCGTGCCATCTGGCTTTCCCGATGCCGCTGCTCGTCCCACCCCTTCCCTCCGGCACATCACCAGCACATTCAGAAAGCGGGTATGTTTTGCAAGGTGTTTGCGTGTAGCCTCACAGACACAGTTGATATAGGACTGATAATAAATCCTCTCAAACCCCTATTTCCATGTCATCACAGAGCTAGGAACTCATTTGAAACTCCCAAGGCTTTGGGGAGAAATTTCAGCTCCTTTAAGTGTTAAGAGCTCATCAGAGGCATCGACTTTTCCATGCAGAAAGCTCCATTGCCAGCGTTCTCTGCTCCCTTTGTTCATTAATAACAGACAAAGATTTGTTTCTTCACTCCTGAGCCTCTTCCCTGATCCCTCGCACAAGGCGAGCCGGGTGCCGCGAAGACGCGCGTGCCGTTATTATCCTACATTTATCTCTCTCGAAGCATCGTTGTAACTCCCTGACGTTCAGCATTGAGCCCTCTGGCACCCGGCGGCTGCTCTGCCTCCTGTTTATGGCTTTGCTGTCACCGCTCGCTGCCACACACTCCTGCAAGTGACACTACAGCGGGGTCTGACACCCAGGTCCAGCGCTTTCTCATTTTCTCGCTTTTTTCCATCCCTTTCCCACCTGAAACAGGGAGTGACAACAACCTGCAGTGCCTGAAGATGAAAGAGATCGGACTGAACATCAGCAGAATTGGTTTAGATTTTGCAGCTTTGTCATTTTTAAGGCCAAAAGGTGCTATTTCCCACACTTAACGTGACAGCGGGCATAACGAGGGCCGTATAAATTCACCCAGTAATTCCCATCTCAAGTACAACTGCTCATGGATGGAGTTAGGCTGTGTTTTTTTAAAAAAAAACAGGCATCTGACCTTTGGTAATGGATCCCATGATTAATTACCAGCACAGATAAAAGTGTGGATTTTATTTCAATTAAAGCTTGGTTGACTTCAGCTTCCAGACACCAAGACTGGACCCCGCTCCCCTTGCTAGGCTTTAAAATCCACCATAGCTCGTCCGTGTGCACCGAACAGAGACCCTCACTTAGCGGGGATTTGCATGGTTTTTTCCCTCCAAGGTATTATGCTGAGCTTTTACCGCCCCCATTAATGTAGATATGCAATTTAATTTTACAAGACTCTCAGAGCATTACTCCTGGGCTTGCAAGCTGCAACCAGAGGTGCAAACCTGCCCAGCCAGAGCCAAGGGGCCTCGAAGAGAGTCACTACCAGTGGTTGGAACAACCGATTTCAGGGGGATTAAAATTCAGTGTAGTCTGGAGCTGCAGAGCATCCCTGTCAGGGAGGTGTAACGCTGGAGCGAAGACGATTGTTGCATTGGAAAATCCAATGTCTTGGTTGTTAATGACGGAATTTCCATCAATCACAGCCCTGGGGTACTGGCTTTATAGTTGCACAATATGCAGGCTCCCAGTTTGAAGGCTGTCACCATTTCTCGTCCGTGTACATGACTCCTCATTCAGGGATTCAAAGCACTTTCCCGAAGGAGAAGGAACCATTTGGGGCATTAGGAGCAAGACTGGTGTAAACAGACAGTCAGACCCTCATTCCCAGCTTGTATACTGGTGTGACCAGCAAGAGGAGAAGAATTAGCTCGTCTCAGAGGATGCCAGACCCTGGCTGGGGCTGAGCAGGGAAGGACGGGACATGGCTGCTGTTCCTGCAATTCTCACCCGTGGGAAGGTCTGGGAAGAAAAGACCCCACTGCATTTGAAAAGGCCAGACCAGCCCCAGATCTCACCTTCAATTTGCTGGCGGGATGAGGCTACCTTCTGATCGGAGAGGAGATCGCGTGGTTTTCATGTAAATGCTCTTTAATGGATGTTTAGTACAAAGCTGACAGCGATATGACAGATAGGATCCTCACGGGGGCTTTTTACAATCACACTGTTAGTTTACTCCTTTAGATGACAGAGATCTTGATCTTTCAGTCTTTCAAGTGTTGTGTATTTTGGGTTTGGCGGGTGTGTTTTTTTCCTGAAGACTGGTGTCCTTGACAAATACACAAAAACATGCCACAAAGCCAGGAAGAAAATACTAGTCTGCAAAGAAAAAAGGAGAAAAAAAAAAAAAGCCAACCTAACACCATTACGGCTGCTCAGCGAAACCCCAGCTGGCGCGGAGAAAAGAAGGGAAAAGAGATCTCATCGACAGCTCGGCGGGGTGGCAGAGAGGGGTCTCCTCAGCCATTTGCCCTTCCTGTGGACCTGAGAGCCCTGCAGAGACCTTGCGTCTCCGTACAGCCAGGCTGCACCCGCGCCGCTGGGCACGGGGCCATACGGGTGCCAAACGTGGGTAAGCAGAAACTGTGTCCCTTGAGGTGGCTCCCAAGGGGGAGCAACCCAAATTCGTGCTCAGTGGGGAAAGCTCTGGGCAGCTGCTCAGCCCTTTGCATGGAATGCGTGAGGCTGTAGCCGTAGACTCATGGAATGGTTCGGGTTGGAAGGGACCTTTAAAGGCCATCTAGTCCAAACCCCCCTGCCACGAGCAGGGACATCTCCAACCAGCCCAGGCTGCTCAGAGCCCCGTCCAACCCAGCCTGGGATGTTTTCCAGGGATGGGGCAGCCACCACCTCTCTGGGCAACCTGGGCCAGGGGCTCACCACCCTCAGCGTAAAAAATTTCTTCCTGATACCTAGTCTCAATCTCCCCTCTTTCCGTTGAAAGCCATTACCCCCTGTCCTAACATAACAGGCCCCTCTAAAAAGTCTGTCCCCAGACCTTTCAGTGCCATCGCCATCCTAAGCTTACAATGGTGGAGGCAAGCACCGGACGGTGGGAAACCCATGCCGTGCCCCATGCCACTGCCCCAAATACCATCCAGGGCCTTGGAAAGCCAGTCTTGTGGTGACATGGCACCCCAGAAGGAGCTGAGTCGGGCAATGGGACTCATTTTAAAAACAGTCTTATAAGTAATTGGGCCAAAGAATGTGGCATTGAATGGATATATCATATCCCCCATCACGCACCAGCTCGGGGAAGTGGCAGGACAGCCACCAAGGGAGCCAGCAGGGCTCTTCCCTGCCCGCACCAGGGCACACACGGTCCTTCCATCCCCCCCCTCGCCGGTCTCACAGGCTCCAAGAGCACTGCCCTCATTCTTCAGGCTGGGAAGAGACCTCCAGGCAGAGGGGTTGGCTAAGTTGAAATCCAGCAACAAAATTCCTCCGGTTTCCTACGTTATTGTTTGCATTAAATGTTTCATTAATGTCGTATCACGTGTCGCCAAAGCAGAGCGGATTGTCAAAAAAAAACCAAGACATCACACCATATTGCTCCCCAGATCTTCTGAATGCATCTGCTGTGAGAATTCAATTTCTTACAGAATCCTAAAGGGAAATAAGAGAAGTTTGGGGAAAGAAGAAGGGGGAGGAAGAAGAAAACCTCACCCAAACAGAAATTAATGAATTAAATACAATCCAAACCAAGCACCTAAGAGGCCAACTGCAATCAAGGAGAACAGATGTAGCTGTATAAAACTAATGACATTAGCTAATGGGAAGGAGAGAAGGATCTCTCCATCATTTATATTTTCTAACATGCTGAGACTTAGGACAAGCTATTAAGGAGCTGATATTTGCAAGTGTATTTAAGCCCTGCTTAGATTAAAGCTTTTTATTTCTTCTAACTCTCCTCTCCTCCCTACCACGTTCTCTAACATTTGCCCCCTCTTTAGTGGATTTATTTCTGTAGAGTTATTCAGTATCTCCATCCGCATCTGTACATCTCCCCTTTTTCCTCCTCTTCTATTTACCATGAAGCTAATGGTGAATAAATTAAGAGCAAAATGAATATATTCCGTCTATAAATAATTGATGGACATCTCAGCTATGTAGGGATCCCACACAGGTTTCTGTGCGTGTGGGCACAAAACACGCAGAGCCTGGGGAACAAGAAGAGAGGAAATTTGTGCTCCTCATCACAGAAACTCAGAGCTTATGGGAAGAGAAAGGAGAATATTCCTGCCTGCCCCATTCGGGCAGCAGAATTCAGGTATTATTGCCTTGGCATTGACATATCCAAGCTCCCAGTGCTGTCCCCAGCCCCTGCTGGTGCCACTGTCCCCAGCTCGGTGCAGCCTGGGCACGGCCACATTTCAGCAGCGCGGCTGAGGATAATTAAACTTTGCAGTTAAGAGATAACGTGAGAGATGCGGTTTTTCCTCTGAGCTTTTCACATCACAGCTGGAAGCATTAGATAAGGTGGAAATTGGCCTATTTTCCAGCCCAAAGTAGCTTTGCTGCGAGAACACAAGGAAATTTAAGATTTTTCTGTCCCGTCTTTGAAATAAAAATTTGACAGTTTGCACCGCGACACCCCCCACTCCAATAATCTCAGGGATGCAGCATCTTTTGAGACCAACAGGTTGTTTTCCTGGGTAGCAATGAAGAGAAAAGCCCGGAGATGATCCCGTATCCCTTTCCCAGGCTGTTGTCCTTGGACGTTGCCGGCCGGCGTGGCCGACACCATCGCCCCTGCCGTGCCGGCCCCGGCCAGCCCCGCTTGAGCAGATGCGACAGCGCGGGGAGCCGCGGGCGGCCGGGGGAGGCCAGTCACCGGGGATTAGCGTTAAATGCCACATCTGTTGGCTTCCGAGCCGTGCCTGGGTGGAAACGCATTTCACCGGGCACACGATGCTGGGCAGAGACAGGCAGGCAGACGTGAGTGACACGAGGCTGTCCCCCTGTCCCCCCCCAGCACCCAGCCAAGCCGCCGCTGCGTTTCAATAACCCTTTCTGACACACTTGTACTAAAAACTACCGACTTCAGAGGGGGTGATTTGTCAGCTCTGGCTCTGGAACGCACCCGCACGGCCGAGGCTGAGGGCAGGAGGAGTGGTGCAGTTTGCCAGGATAGATCATTGCCATGGGATGCTGCCGGGGTTCGGGGTGGGGGGGAAATGAAGCAGCTGAGAATTAACGCAGACCACGAGAGCAGCCAGAGGAGTAAAAACCAGCATTAACCACCCGGCATTTTGGAAATGGTGGAAACCCTGCTAGTTTGTTACTAACAGAGGGCCTAATTAATTGCAGTTCCATTTGCACACATGTATATACATAGACACACACAGAGGTATTCTCTTCCCACACTTGCAGTGCCTTCCATGGAGACCTCAATTAAGAAAGGCCTCGACCTTATCTCCTGCCACTGAGCTTCTCAGACAGATGTTGCAATGAGGTGTGGGGGGGAAAGAAAATAAAAATATCCTTTTTGCATTCAGATGAGCTGCACATTCAGCCACCGCTTCCCCCAAGCGCCTGCGCCTTCTCCGAGGCAGACTGCTCCTCACTCCAAACGGCAGCGAGGCTTGGATCGCTGTTTACTTGGAAAGATGCTTTCACAAGAGAGGGGGGAAAAAAAAAGTCAAACGACCTCAATCCAGGATATTGCTTCCTCCCTCCTGACATTTATGAACTATGTATTTCACATCTCTGGTGCCGTGTTCCATAAAATAACATCTGTCATAGCCGGCAGCCCTTGGAAAGTGCTCTCACTGGGGTTTACTTTGCAGATGTAGTGCTTGGGAAAGGGGGCTCAGCAGAGGCTGCTGGCGGGGGGAGAGGGCAAAAGGAGGGGGCGAGAGTTGGCCCATCCCTGCAAAGCCCTGCCTGCAGGCTCCTTCGTGGACCTGCCCTGTCTGCCCCCCAAAATGCCCCCAAAATCCCCATTTCATGCCTCTCCGCGCTAGACCAGGCTGCGGGGCCATGGGTAAGTGATGGGCGTTTGGGGCAGAGGCTGCAAAACTGCTGCCTCCCAAACGCGGCGCCGAGCGCGAATGCCCAGCCCAGACCCCCAGTCGCTGCCGCCGTCGCTCCCTGCTCATCCCGGTCCAGCGGGGGCGTAACGGGAAGGGAATAAAGCACAAGTCTCCCTGCAACACTGTCTTTTCAATCTCTTCTCATTGCGTTTTTCTCTCCTTACTCATTTCTGCACTTTTTTCAACTTTCTCCCCGTTTCACCCTGTTCCCCTCCTTCCCTGCCTCCCTCCCGCCGGCGTCTCGCTCCCCTGCTCCCGGCTCCGGAGCAGTCTCTTGACACCTCAAGTCACCATGACAACCTCCTCCGTGATGATGGCAATACGGATAGCAAAATTTTGCTGCCACCGGAGGCTCTTGTTCTCCTCTGGCATAAATTTCCTTATTCCTTCGCCCAGTGAAGGTCTCGAGGGAGCTCAGAGGTTTAGTCACAAAGAAACGAAGATGAAATATCCCAGGGTTGGAACCAGGATGGGGCACACGGGTAAACGGGGACCACTCTGGTCTCCAAATGGCAATAAAGTCAGTCTGTAAAGTAAGTTGGTCTATCCCCAGTTCCTCCAACATCCCAGTACCTCCCCGCGCCTCTTGTCCCCACCAAGGTGGTACCTATGCAGATACATCTTTCCCATCTCAGCATCTTCCCCTGCTTTTCCCCCCCATCATCACAGCTTTGGAATATCTCACGATCACGCAGGGACCGTTAGCACTAGTCCGTAACACAACGAGGCTCGCTGCAGCAGAGTATCTGCGCGTGTATAACTTTTTCAAGCAGCTGGATAATTTCCACTGAAAAGTGGCACGGGGAGGAGTCTCGATCGGCACACAGACGCTGCACCTGAGCCCATCAGGACAAGCAATGGGGAAGAAAAAACATCAATTCTGCCCCAAACTTGCATTCATCAGGAAGAATTAACTCTTCTTCCAGTGAACGGACCGACTTCATCCTCCCGACCGGCAGCTGCTCCGAGGCTCCCGCGCCCAGGGAGGCGGCAGGATGGAGACGCACGCTTTTAGGGATAACACAAGAGACATTTTAGCTACGTGAGAGTTCCTGCGGGCTTCAAGAAACACGTGTCACTGGAGCCAAGTGTGCTAACAACCAGGGGACCAACAAAACCAGGAGAGCTGAAAGCTCCCCACTGACTCCTTCGGAGAGAGCACGAGCGGTTGAGTTACCGGTTGGAAAGGCGCAACAGCACGGGGTGTGAGGCAGAGCCGGGGAGCAGCGAACTATCCGCAGAGCCTGAATTTCTAGACCTTCATTACAACAGAAAGGAGGAAGGGAGGGTGACATCCCTCTTTTCAAAGCAAAAACAGCAGGAGGAACGACTGAGTGCTTTTAGCTGCCCAGCTCCTAGGGGCTCGGGGGAGGCTGGAACTCAAGCAAGCTCTGTGCTTTGAGCTGAATTTCATTTGGATGCTCAACACTCAAAAGTCGGGGTCCGGCTTCCAAACGTCAGATTTCAAAGACAAATGGGCCTGGGCTTTGGATCTGGAAACAGCTTTGCATCTCCAGCCTCCCCAGGGTTTGAAATTTGGGGGGGGGGTTTGGACCTGAATTTTGGACTTGGGTTGTGCTCTATTTGAAAGCCACCATCTCAATCAGTTGTTACATTAAATTATCGTAACAGGCTAAGGCAATTTACCCTGGCGTGTGTCAGGATGAGGGGAGCAAGTGAGGAAAAGCGAGTACTTTGTGACAAAGACAGACAGATGGCACAGGGTATGGATGTGCCAATGCACCGGTCATATATTTAATTAGGTCTGCAAGCGAGGGCACCCGTCTCTTGCCTTCCCTCTTGCTCTCCATGGCTGGCCTCGTCATCAGCCTCCTGACTGGCATTCCTGGGTTTCAGATATTGCCTCTCCTTCCCCCAGGGTAAATCCATTCGCAGAGGTGGCTGCGCACCCGTGCAGGTACAGACTCTGGGTACCAACTGCACATTTACAAATGAGGCCTTTTTGTCGCAGACTCCCCCCCCAAAAAGCTTAAAAACAAAGAAAACAGAAGGAGAAATAGCAGAGAGCTGCCTGGGCACGGATCTGTCTCCACACAAGAACGAAGGGGCAACGCTGCTTTCCGTGCTGGAGCTTTTTGGTGGCACCAGAGATGGAAACACCCCAAGAGGGACCCGGGGCGTCAGGCTCAGACCAAGGCCGAGAGCTGCAAAGTTAAAAATTCCTCCTGCTTCTGGCTGTCTCGCAGCAGATCGAGGGGTTGAGGGGAGGGGGGAGCGGTGGGGTTCAGCTCCCGGCTCCGACGCGTCCCCACCCGTGTGCCTTCCCCGCCGCCGCCGCACAGCAGAACACTTCATCTCGCCACGGCTGTAAAACTGGGGACAGGCTCTCCTTTGAGGCTTAATTAATGGATGTTTGCAAAGTGCTCAGAAATCCTAAGGGGAAGGGAGGCCGCGTTATCATGGCAAGGAATCTTTTTCCGAGTTTTATTCGCATTAGTCGCTGCTCGTGTTAAATTCATACAGCGCTTTGTAGGCGACTAAAGCACTCTCTCTGCCGCACTTCATTCACCGCTGCTCTCCTTCGCAGCCCAAATCAAGTTGCTGAAAGGCTGCTGATGTCTCCAAAAAAATAATAATAATAAAAAAAAAACTTGAAAGAAGCATTCTGTGCCAAGATAATTCTGCTTATATAACACATTATCTGTCTTTCTTTTCTCCCGGATTTTATTACTAAGAGATATTTGCATGAAAACAGGATCTTTGTTGCTTAGGAAATTCATCTGCTACCACTCATGTCCCCATTCTGCTGCGGTCGAGTGACAGCTATTGTGCTCTGCTCTCAGCCCCGGCTATTTATACACTCCCCGGCCCGCGTGTGCGTCCGCCTCCTCGGGAAAAAATATCCCTGGTTTTAAAGGGGAAAAACAAATTCAATAAAAGCTGCTGCTTAGTCTTCCTTCGACTGAAGGTGTTGCAAGGGAGCAAACAACGGCTTTGGGTTTGCCTCCATCTTAGAGCTAAATAAACTGTTTCAGCTCAGAGAGGGGTTTGGGCTCTTATTTGGGGGGAAAGGAGATTTATTTGGAGAGCAAACAAGCAGGGCAGGTGGGTGTGCAGGAGGGCTCGGGGAGAGGAGGAGCGGGCGTACGTCCCACTGCACCGGGCGCTTCTCCATCCCCAACGCACCGCGGGATTTCCAGGGGTTCACACCAAAAGGTAAAGCTGGAAATGCTGAGAGCGCAGGAGAGGATGGCATCGAGTCGTCTGAAAGCGAGGAAGATGCCTTGCGGTGGAGGAATTAGAGAGCTCACTCTGCCCAGCTTGTCCCAAAGAGGAACGAGGTGTGACTTGATTAGAGCATATAAAACTTTTCCAAGGGGGAAAAAATACAGAGTGCTAAAGGGCTATTTAATCTCGTGGCAAAAGGCATAGCAAGAACGAACAGCGAAAGCTAAACAAATTCAAATAGGAAATAAAGCATACTTTTTTTTTTTTTATAGCAGTGGCGACTAACCATTGGAACAAACTCCCACGAACGCGCTGAGACCGGCGGCAAGCTGGGGAGACGCTTTCACCAGACACAGCCTGCCGGGCAGCGGCGGGGGGGCGATGCCAGGGCTGGGATGCTCAGGAGGCCACCGAGGACCTAAGGACACCTTTAAATAGCTATGATTTTTCCCTTCAAAGCGGGATTGCTCCCTGCAAGAAACATCCGCGTTCGCTTTAAGATGGAAATATGAGGGGGGGGGGGGGACCACGGAAAACACTCAAACATCACAACTTGAAAATGTTTCAAGCCTGAAATGCTAATGCAAATGTTTTTATGGGTTCTAAAGCCCTGATTTCTCACGCTCCATTCCCTTACGCTGCCTGGGCTTCCCGGCCAAGCAAACCGTACCAGAGCCATCAATTCAAAACAAGCGGAAAAGCGAGGAAATCGGTTGCGGGGCACGAAGGGCGAGGGAGGGACGTTCAAAAGCAGAGGGAAACCATCCCTGCCCCGCCGGCGCTTCGCACCTCGGCCGCTCCCTGCCTACAGATGTATAAATCATACAGGTCAGGCAGAGGGGATCCTTCCAGCTCGAAGCGATTCAGCAGAGATAAAAGAGTGCTGCAAACCCAGGGACGTCAGTAATGCCACCTTTGATTAAAAATTTAGCGGCGTGAGAGCTCCCCTCTGTCTTCCTCGGGCTGCCACATCCCCGCGCAGGCAGGGATGCTCCCACCCGCCCGCGCAAGGCAGCTGCTCCTAGCCCAGCTCCTGCGGTTCTTTGCCCGGGTTTATTTCGCAGGGATGGGAGATGTATTTTGAATTCTTGGTGGCGTGATGAGGCCCTGGCTCCTCTTCTTCTCGCCGGCTTGGCGAGAAGGGGAAGTCTCATCAGGAAAACTAATTTTGGTCTGCACTAGTATGAAGTCAAAGGGGTCAGCGAGTCGGGGCTTACCCATTCAGGACCCACCTCGGCTATTCTACAACCGTAAAAAGAAAGTAATTTGTTTCTTTAATGGATCAGGCCTACACAAAAAACGGTGGGAGGGGAGGAGGCCATGTACAGATCAGCAGGTTGGGGAACTTTAATTGCTTTTTATTCATTTAAGCTTTGAGGACGTGATGACATGCTCCGTTATAATACCACAGCCCTGATCGGATGAAGCCTGTTCCTGCCTTACCAACATACGGAATTAACAAGACAAAGGTTATTTATTCCTTCAGCTCCTGTTTAAAAAGCCGAGCACCGCATCTCTCTGCCGGGGAAGGTGGAGGTGCTGAAGCCCATCTGCTGAGGAAGATGAAGGGCTCCACCACGGAGCTCGCTGGGGACTCAGCAGAGCCCCCACCACCGAGCCCCCGGCAGCCCTCCCCTCCGCCAGCATCCCCCGGGCTTTGCCCAGCAGCTGCCAGGAGCCGCCGAGGCAGAGGAAGAAGCCGGCGAGGCCGAGGAGGGAGCGGAGCCCCCACTGCCCGCATCTCCCGGCTGCTGTTTCTTTCCTAAGTGTCTCTGGGCTTTTTGGGGTTGGGTGGGTTTTTTCACATATCCGCTCGTCTCCGCTGGGGAAAGCTTCTTTTCAATTCTCCTCTCGTTAGCTGCTCCTTAATGTTTCATAGTCCTGCCCAGGATCCAGGGCTTAGCGTTGCTTCTGAAAAGCTGCTCTCGCTACCCTCCCGCAGACGCCGGGATCAGGAGAGAAGCATCATTAGAGTAAAACTGGGATAAAACCGCAGAAATCTGGTATCTGCGGGAGATTTTTTTTTAGCTTCTCCTGCTTAGGAAGCCCTCAAAAAGTCAGGCCTTGCAAAAATCATCAACCCCCCCCCTCCTTCTCCTGCTCTCACCTCCCCGTACCATGGGCATCGGCTTCGGGACCCGGGTTGTGGATGCTCGTGGTGTCAGATGGGTCCTGGCTGCATCCAGGACACAGACAACCCAGCCCTGAGCCGTGAGGGATGCAGAAGGAGGAGAGGAGGCCGTAGGAGCAGGAATCAGCCTCCTCCCCGGCCTCTCTTCCCCCCCTCAAACCCAATGAATTTGGTCTTAAAGAAGCAAGACTTTTTATAACAATTATAAACTGTGATTTGCATTTTCTTTTCCTCCTGGTTTAGGAGACACAGGTCATATTTCTAGCTTTTAATGGGAACCATGAGGGCTGGAAACTTACTGTTATTTTTTATGATGATGATGATGATTATTTAATGAAGCTGAGATTCTCACACAATAGCATAACTCCAGGCACCAGGGCTTTACGGAAAACACCGGAGAGGCCGGGAAGGCAGCTAACACAGCAGTCCGCACACGTGTGCAGCATCCCATGGCGTCTGTACCCGCTCGGGCAGCGCTGCCCCCCTGCCAGCCCCGCAGCAGCCCCGTGCAGGGTTCGCCCTGGAGCCATACCCCAGCCCCACGGCAAAGCAATGCACAGCGCTTCGTGCCTCCCGCCAGCGCTCCCGTCCATCTTCTTTATGCCTTTTGGGATGTTACACTAATTGTGATGGATGCTCTCTTTGTGCTTACACAGGGAGGCAGATGATGAAGCCTTAATGTAAGGTAATATGTCTATTAAAGATTTAAAATAACCAGCACTGCTGGTGATTCCTCACTTTAACGGCAGCTCGGCTTATCGGCAGCGAGGGGAGCAGCTCCCCGCTCGGGGGGGAGCCGGGGTTGAGGGTGTGATGGAGAGGGATGAAGGCTCGTGCCACTCAGCCCATCAATAGAAACATGCCTGTATTTGCCGCGAGCCCCCAGGACTTCCCTGTTTTATAGACGCTCACCGTCAATTTGAGGCTCTCTCATCCTTGCACGCTGCCTCAGCTTACCCTTCTGTAAAACAGGGCCAGGGCTCCCTCCCTTCACAATGTTACTTCTGCTCCCTGTAGGTGCCGTGCCATAGAAAAGCTAATTACAGCTAATTTTCCAACGCGGGGGCTGGAATAGCTCCAGCTCCAGAGCCGATCGCACACAGCACCACGGGGCCAGAGCGCAGGTTGTGTCTGTGTCGGGGGCAGAGAGAAAATTATTCTCTTTGCAGCAGATAAATCCAGAAATTATTAAAGGGACATATACATGAATGCATAACATTATATTTATGAATGCATAACATTATATTTATACTGTCACTTCTCCAGCTGTGGCTATGTTCCTTTAACGTATATTGGAAAGTTTACTCCAAAATGATCCAGTTTAAAGACTTTTATTTAGGAACTAAAAAGAAGAGTTAAAATGTTGCTATTTCTCCCTCTTCTTCCAAGAGCTTTTATGACAATGCTTTGAATTAAAAAAAAAAAAAATCCCTCCAGGCTTCTAATTGTGCAAGTAAATCTCATAGAAACATACAACTTATTTCTAAATGCTATTAAATTTAAAAGCTAATATTACAGCAAGCAGACTCGACAATTTACACAGTAGTTTGGGAGCACTGAGCTGTCCCTTTGCATTACCACGGCCGATACCCACAAATACTTTCACAGAAGGATTTTAACTTTAACAGAAGAAGCAGTCGGGTCTGCGCTGGCCCTGGGATGCCCATCCCCGGCAGCCTCGCTCCACACCCCTTTCTGTTTGCTTGGAGGGTGTTTTCCATCCCTTTTTGGACAGGCTGAGCCCCCAGTGCCGTACCAGGGACCAGCTCACCCTCTCCCAGCCTGGTGGCTGCAAGCCGAGCTCTGTGAAACCAGCTCCGATCCCTTAGAAACAGGACTCTGCCAGGCACTAAGCCCCCCACCCACTCTGCCAACCTAACGCGGATCTGCCCCCCGGACGGCGAGGAGGGGAAAGGCTGCACGACTGCGGCACCACGCCATGCACTGGCAAGTAAAATCCTCTTTTTCACGCCGTGTTTTCGCCTGGGAGCGTGCCAGCGCTTGGCTGGGCCGCAGCCACGTAGCCCCTGCCCCCGGCAGGGCGGCCACACGGGCAGTAGTCACGTACCCGACGCAATATATAGGAATTTATCAGACCCTCGCCCGAGCTCTGCGCCCCTTGCTTCCTCTCCAAAAACCCCACCGATACGCTCAGTGGTGCAGCCAGCCTTTTCTTTTCAGCCTCGGCTTTGAGATCCGCGGTAGGGCACGCAGCAAGTTGCGGCACTGCAAAAGGGCAGTGGCGGGCTGTGTCTGAGCATCCCTTTGCCCGGCGGCAGGGATCTCCCCCCCTCTCCTATCCAAGCTGGCAGATGCACAGAAGCGGCTGCAATCACTAGAGTCTCTCCGGGGTTCAGCGCCTCTTTTAATTGCATCCGAGTGGCTGCAAGTGGGCGTCGTGGGCGATGCAAGGCTGGCCGCTACTTGCCCTTTCTGCTACGGCTGCTGAAAGAGGGTTGAAACGAGCGTTACTGGAGACCGTGGGGTTGGAAACCCATCTATCTCCTCTCACACCGACTCTCAGGCGTTATGAATCTGCGCTAAATTAGCGCCCGTGACATTCATTGACTCATCGCCTTTCAAGCCAGAAGGGAACATCAGCACCCACGGGCTGACCTCCTCCAGATCACAAACCCTTAAATCTCATCTACTGCCCCAGAATTGAGCTTAATAGGGTGCGTTGGGCAAAAGCGACCTTTCTGGGGAGCTTGATGTGGAGAAAACCTCCTGCTTTCCCGGGGGGTCTGAGCCAATTCATCACCCTCCCTGCAATAAACACCTCCAAAGGACCCAACTTCTCATGTGAATGTGGCAGGCAGGCTGTGTCTTCCAGCCATCGCTGCTAAAAGCTTTATATCTCGGTGCCGGTGCCCTTTGTCAGGCTACCTCTGGGTCTCGACACCTCCATCTGGGGAAGGGAGAAGGAAAAGAAAGCTCTGGCGACACAGAGCCGTCTGCAGGCACCCTGCGAGCTCAGAGGGACCTGCCTGGGTGGGAAAGCATCCGCACCACCAACGCAACGTGCTGCCCATCGCCTCGCCTTGAGCAAGGTAGAAAAAGTCAAGCAATCTCAGCCAGTAGGCTTTTTTTCTACTAACAAAAAAAAAATCCCACACCAGCAAAAAAAAGATATCCGCAGATTCACTCGAACATGTAAAATAAGTGCAGCCACAGTGAAAGAGAAATATAGAAAACAAACATAAAAGTAAAACTGCAGCACCTTTCCTTCTCTGTGGTGTCTCCCCTTAGAGCAACCCTTAGGGAATCTCCCCTTAGGAAATTCAGAGTGCAGTCAAGGGGAGGAAGGGACCGGAGTTGAAGGCAGGGGACAGTCTGGCAGCAGAAGGGGACTGCCAGGGCGATGCTTCCCCAGCTCTTTGCTGGCACGAAGCAGGTTGCGGGGCCAAAACCGGTAGAGACACTTTGCTTTATACCGGCTGAGACACCCCCGCGCAGAGAAAGGGCTCTCCGTGCCGGACTGCATTTCAAGCACAACCTTGTTGCAACCAACATGTTGCTACGGGCAGTGATGTGTTTATATGGCTGAGCCTTCCGGACATCCCGCCTGGAACCATTCCCCGCGGAGCATCTGTGTCAGGGGCATGGAAATACACTGGATATATGGATATACACGGGCTATACGCCCATATACACCGGCTACACACCCAAGAGCGTGCGTGGCCCTGGTGATGCCGACCCTCTGCCCCGGTGGCCAGGGTCCTGCCGGTGGACGGCAGAGCAGCCGTCACCCGCCCCGCTCTCGCCTAGCGATGACACACGCAGACCTCGTATCTACGCACTTTCCTCAAATAAACTTTTTATTTCCTATGCAAACACGATAAAGACAACATAATGACTTCCTGGAACATTCACATTTTAATAAAAATTATAGAGGGGAAGAGATATGATGTGGCACCTGAAATTGAAACCCAGCTATTTCTTCCATCTTTATCATCCAAAAAAATGTAATATTTTGACATTTAGCAAGAGCTGTAGCATTGTGATCTTTTTAAATGTATTTTATCTTCCCCTGTATGATATTAGGCAAGCTCTTCTCCATTTTCTAATTTCATTAACTGGCACCGAGAATAAACCCCTTTATTTCCCCCTGAATCCACCCACTCAACATTTTTTTTTTTTTCCCTTCTACAGAGATCTATATGTAAGACGTTTTTCAAGCATGATTGCTCAAAGAAAAATTACAGGGGAGAGAAGTGCACAGGCAGCTGAGTGCCTGAGCTGAGCCGTGGGGAGCCAGAGGCATCCTGTGAGCACTGGGCAGGGGCGGCTGCGTCCCCCGGCGTCTCTCCCCTTCCCGGGGCAGTAAGGAAAGAGAAAATCTTCCCATAAGTATAAATTCCAAGCGGGAAAGGCTTGGCTGGAATGGAAAAGCACCCAACTCCGTGCTGGGAACTGATGGGAGAGGGAGAGCAAAGCATCCCGAGGATGAGGGGAGGGTGGGGGACCGGAGGAAGGGGAGAAACAGGTCGCCCCCCAGGGATGGGTGCGGAGAATGGCGCCCGCCCTCTGCAGAGCCTGTGCGCCTGCCCCGGTGGGAAATCTCTTGTAAAGACTCTGATACGTTTAAGAAGCTCTGTGATACACAACGAGGTCTGAGAGATCTCTGTCTCCTCTCGCTTGTTTGCGTTTAAGGGAAAAGTTGCAGTTCTTGGTGATGAGAGGTTTTATTTCGAAACTTAGAAATACCGGGGATGTCAGGGCTGCTTTTCCTGCAGGAGCCCTTGGAAGGCTCAGCCGTACGGATCGCTGCCTTGAACTTTAATTAGGGGGAAAGAGCTGAAGCTTTCAGAGATGCACTTTCATCCAGGGGATCTTCAACTCCGGAGCTGAATGGGTGCTAATAAAAACAAGTGTAAAACAAACCCCATTGTCAGCGCTCACAGTTCCCACTGCAATTCATCCGTGCGATGCTTTCACAACCGCCGTCCCCGCAGGGCTCACAGCGGCCCCTCCCCATATCATCCAAACCTGCTGGGGGGGGTGTCTTTGTTTTTACATAAAATAATTCTTTTCGCACACTTTACAGGAGAAATATAAAGGAGAGATGTTCACTGGTGCCCAAAGCATAGCAGAAATTCCCGCGCTGGCTGTGAGCAGGGAGGGTTTGCTGGTTGAGGCGAACCAAGGGGAGTTATCTGGGATGTTTAATGCCTCACGCCACGCTGGCGTGGGGACTGCGCTGTCCTGTGACGTCCCATCTGGGCTGCGCCCTCGCCATCCCCCTGACCTGCCGAAGAGGAGCTTGAGCTCGGGAAGGAAAACTGCCTGAACTGAGGAATCAAAGCTCCTCAGGGATGGGGGCCGCATCCAGATTGCGCTTCCCAGAGGCAGGGACCCAGCAACGTCCACCAGGACGCTCCGGTGTCCCCAGGGAGCGCCACGGATGCATTTACTGAAAAAAGGGGCAGCTGCTGAAAATCCACTCACAGCTCCTCTGCTTTGCGGCTGCTCAGCTCCGGGAACTGGGCACCGCAGGCAGGGGTAAAGGGTATTTGCAACCAAAGGCAGAAGTAGGCAGAGCTGAGCAGGGAAAACCCTCTCCGAGTCCCTGGCTCTGCATTATACCCACTGCGTTCACGGCTCTGCAGCCGAAAAAAAGACATCAGGGAATTAGAAAGACTAGTGATCTCGGCGGAGGAACGAGGGTGATTAATGCTCTAGAAGGACAGGGGTATGATATGGTGAAGTAATAAAAGAAATACAGATGAAATAAAATCCTCCCTTGAAGTCTCATTCATCCAGATCTAAAAAGGTGGAACCTTGCCACCTAAATCAGGGTTTCCTTGGCCGGAGAAACAGATAGAAAAATAGACACAGAAGGTGCCTGCTCTGTCTCCCTCCCTTCATGCCTTTCCCTGGCTCCCACAAAGGCTGATCACCGCCATTAGGGACTGTGTTCCCCGTTATCCATCACCCCGAAAGCGGCACTAAATAACAGGTGTGGGTCCACAAGAAGCAGAATTTCTGCAGCTCCGGCTGCCCCGTGCTTTGGCTGACAGGTTGGGGACCAGGATAAGGAACAATCCGAGGGGCGGATAAGGGACAATCTGAGGGGCAGATCTGCGGGGCGGCTTCGCGCGTAAGGAGCCCTAGCAGGCTGGGGAAGGACAGGTCCCCATTCCAGAGGAAATACTGATATTCCAAGTTATACTCCACACTGAAACAAGGGAAAGCAGTGGTATTTTCCAGAAAATGGATGCTCTGGAAGGTGGGGTGATGGAAAATCGAAGTGCACATTCCCTGGGAAATGCTGGCATTTACACCTCCATCCCTATTTGCAACAAACTCGGATTTTCCAAGGTGGCGTTTGGAAACGCCGTTGGGCTTCTCGGCTTCTTTCACAAAGCAAAAAAAAAGATTCCCTTCCGATGATGTAGAAATATTGAATACAAACAGTCAATTCATTATCAAATCTATATTACTTTATAAGATAGGAGTTGAAAGAGAACGAGTTGTAGCAATACTGTTGAAACAAAACATTTTTGGTTTTCTATTACTGCTGGCCCCAGGCTCTGAGCCTTTGAATCTCGCTGGCCGGGATGGATTGCCTCTTCGCTTGGATGTGAGCTGGGAAACCAGCTCTTCCACCTCTGGAGGAGGACAGCAGCTGGATTTACGTGTTGGATGTCCCCGCAGGGCCCTTGGGAGTGCAAGACAGGGTCGTTCACGCTTGGAGGCGGGGGGACCAGCTTTCCCCCCCCCGGGGTGAGGAGTAAAGTAATGCCCGAGTGCAGGTGGCAGCACCGCTGCGCCCTGGGATCCCCATCGATCGCTCGCTCTGCCTTCCGATGCTACGCACGGCCGCGCCGGTACGCGGGTTGAAATCAATAGGACAAGACTCTTCTATTAAAGCAAACATAAACCCCTACATTTTTGGCGGGTGGGGGGAGATTTTACGGCGGGGAAAAGCAGGGGAGCAGCGGCGCGGCGGCACGGCGAGCTGTGCCGTGTGCCTGCCTCCTCCGAGGCTCTCGCTCTGCATCCCGAGCCCGTGGTGCTGCGGCACAGGGCTAAACCACGCCGGCGTGCCCTGCCAGGGACCTCAACCCAAATTCACCGCCCCTTTGGCCCACAGCTCGCCTGTGCTGTTCCACCTGAACACCCCGCAGTGCCCCTGGCCCACGCCAGATTTTAACCTCTATTTTCGGCACTGACGGGCCGGCACAGCGTCTCCGCGTGTGCATTGGCTCCCGTGGGAAAGGGATGGGTGTTTGAAAGCCAGGACATGCTGCTGTGGTCCTCAGCTTGTATCCACACAAGCCTGCTCGTGCAGACAGGAGTGGGGACTTTTGCTGCCACTCATCTCCTGCCATAGTGCCACCAGCCAGAGCATCCCCCTGTGCCTCAGTTTCCCCGCGGAGCTGCGTGGCAGAGGCTATAGCAGGGTTTGCTTCCACTCACATGAATCTTGGACTCCTGTGTTTTTCCAGCAAGACACCAACTTTTTGTGACTTCCTCCAGGTGACAAACCTATTTCCCCGATTCGCAAAGCCAAGACGGGCTCTGTGCTGCACCGTCCCGGCGGGGAGCACGGGCAGGCAGCGGGACTGCGCTGTCCCCATGAGCTCTGTCTGTTAATGTCGGCAATTGGGTGATGTATTGCCACTATTTGTGTGGCCGTGGAAGACAAATGGAGTTAATAAAGCCACCCGGCCCTGCCAGAGACATTTATTATAAAGCTGGTGCAATTCTTTCCTTTCCATCCCTGCCCTGGATTCAGCTTGGGCAGGAGAAAGTGCCCAGGAGGCACCTGGAGGGTCTCACCCCAAACCTCCTCCCGGCCCCTCGCAGGATGGGGATCCCACGGGAGACGGACAGGAGACACAGGTTGCTCCCAGAGACGCGGCCCTAACAAACACAAAGCCTTGGAGCAGAGGCAGAGAGTGCATCACCTTCTTTCACCTGTTCTCAGGGAAGTTTTTTCTTGTTTCCTGAGGCTTTGACCAAAATTTCAGGAAGGCAGGGGGAAATCCAGCAGCAACTCCGCATCCCTCTGCCCTGGCTGGACCCACTCGGGGCATCTGAGGCTGTTTCTGCCGCTTTGCCAGGATGGAGATCCAACAAAAGCAGCCAAATACCTCACAACAGCCTCTGATAGGGATCTTAATAATTCTATTCCTGCTAATCCTCACAAATTAGTAAATACAGCTTCATCCTATTTGGAGATATTTCACTACCCAGGGGTTTCTAATAAGCTGATAGAAAGAAAGAGCCAAAGTAGCTTGACTAACCACGCTTCTGAAGAGCAGCATCAGGTAGTGTGTCTAATAAGCCCTTCCTGGCGCAAAGGGAGCCTCCGATCAATCCATATCAGGCAATTCCCTGCCTTACTTTCCGTTTACCTCTTCGATAATCCCCTCCAGCAGTTAATCAGTGCTGCGCATTCAAAGTCACTTAAGTTCCATTGGATTTTCCTAATGTTGTTGGCATGTTAATATTTAATAGCCCTTGCGCTGCACCTTCTTGGAGCCAGCGGATCTGGGATTTTGCTCAACAAGAGTTTTTGTTTCAAAGCAAAGCTGATGAGTCCCCAGGAGGCAGACTCGGGGGAAAACGGGAATATGGACCCAGCCAGCAGCTGTGCGCTCGCTGACCCGCCTGCCGACCACCTCAGCGTTCCCTCCGCTTTAAACAAACACCCTGAGCCCCCCCAAAATACGGAGCAGCGGCACAGCAATTCCACCCAGCACCTCCATCTTCCCCTCCAGCAGGACAGTGTGAAAAAGTCTTAGAAAAGGAACAATTTGGGTGGACTGGGGGGGGTATGTCCTTCTGCCTCCCACATCTCAGCATCACCTGTGCCTTCCCCCCTGCCAGTTGTCCCCAGCCCTTCCCAGCCGAGGCTGGGACCACAGAAATGGGAAAGGCATTTATGGCAGGAAATCCATTATCCAGCTGTAACAACGACTCTTATTAAATATGAATTGTGAGATAATGAACATTTTAATTTGATGTATACCCCTTCTCTCTTTCTCCCCCTCACCTCCCTCCTTCTTTTTAAATAAATATTTAAGCATCTTTCAAACTGTGTTAGAAGTGTGGAGATGAGCAGGTTGATTTAATCTCCCGTTGCCCCCTCTTTGCCAAACAGGAGATCTCTCATCTGCCTCTTTCACAAATCTTTGCCAAGGGAAGGAGGGAGGAGTAGCGCAGGCGAGGAGCCTGCCCATCCCTTCCCTCCTTTCTCATATTCTTTTGGAAGTCCTTCAAGGAATGCTAGGAAGATGTGATTCATGTTTTTGAATCGCTCTTCTCCCCTTTAAGCTCGTCTTATTAACTCTTTGGGACCTGAACCCAATGGAGATGCCCTCTGTCCCTTTTGTAACAGCATTTCCTTGCACAACGTCACTCCCACCAGCAGATTTCCCTGGGGATGACACCACCAGCTCCTGCCCCGTCAGCCTCCTCCCATGGAGGCAAAATCCCCTTGCTCTCTCCGCAGCTTTCCCACAGCTTGCTTTTGTTTGGGTCCATTTAACCCTGAATTGGCACAGAGCCCCTGGGAGGGCGAAGAAATTAAACCTCTTCACCACAGTCCCGTTGACAAAGCCCCCGGGGGCTCCCAGCTCAGCGCCAAACTGCAATGAGTGCAGGTACCACGTCTGCAAGGGGACGGATCGACAGCGAGATGGCCCTGGGGCCATGGTCCTGGGGCAAAGGATGTCCTGACTTCCCACCCCCAGCCCCCTCCTGGGGCAGAGAAGAAGGGGCAGCATGGTCAGCGCTGATGGAAGGAGGGAACCTGCCCTGGAAAGGAGCCCCAGCTAACGCCATCTCAGGATGGCCCCAACACGGGCAAAGCTCAGCGCTCAGCATCATGCCTGGAGAGATCAGTGTCCGGGAGGGGACGATGCACCAAAGGAGAATTATTTATCTTTAATCCTTGCAGTAGAAAAAAAAAATAATAATACATCAACAGCAAGCTCCTTCTGGGGAAAAAAAACCAACTGGAGATCTGTACAGAATAAGCAGCACCGGGAAAATCTAAATAATAACCATGCAACTTGAAAAGAACTGCTGGAAAGCCCTAACTCAGCACAGCCCTTAAGCCTTTGAGTGGTCAGCTGGAGCCAACTGGACTCATCTGCTGAAAGCTCCTCTTTAGTGTCAGCCCACTGCCAACCCCACATGAAAGCAGCACACCTAAGGATGCGAATGCAATCTTCCACGCCATTTCCTTGGCTTCAGGAAACCTTCCGGGGAATTGTTGCCCATTTTCCCCTCCAATTCAGCAAAACACTTTCAGTTCTTTTAATTTTACACTTTGTGCTCAAAACCTTCGGCAAAGCCAGAAAAAGGTCAGCAGATGAGAAGAGAGGTCTGACACGAAGAATTCTGGTCTGCTTTAGAGCTTCCCGCAGCCCCCCAAAAGGCAAACACTTATAGGCTTGACCTGCCCAACTCTGCCCACGAGTGGAGGTATCGCAGCCGCTCCAGCCCGGCCGCAGTAATTGATCCCATAAAGCATCCGCTGCAGCACTTGCACTAAAATATTGTTCTCCTGCTGCCCCCCCTGCTCACGCTGATTCTCAAGCGGAGAATGGACGTAATTTCCCCAACAGAAAGCTGCACACATGAACGTTTCTCTGCAGGGCACGGCTCAGATATATTGAAATCAGGTTTGGGGGACGTGTTTAAGCTGAGAAGCACAGTTGCTGCGTCGTTTCACACGGCAACGTGAGCAGGGACGGAAACCGGCTCTTAGCAGCGCTCTTAATTCGGGGTTCGGCTCCCTCTGTGGTGGGGCAAAGGGGAACAGGAGAAATACCTTTATTTTTACTACACTTGAGCGTAAGGCAACATCACCCATACTTATCACCTTACTGCCATCTTGCAAGCTGGCATCCATCCGCCGAGCCTCGGCGACGGCCCGCACACGCAGAGGGGACAGTCGTCACAGAGAAAAGCATTTTACTTTGCTACTAGTTCGAGTTAATAGCACAGAAATGATGAGTTTTCCTGGGTCAAGCCTGCAAGCTGCAGCAACTCGATTGCATTCAGTAGTGTGTCCATATCTTTACATCATTTTGGTTTCTTCTCTTATTTAAGAAAAATATTATTACGTTTAATGTAAGTTATTTCTTCCTTTCAGTTTATGCTGATGAGTTCCCATTCAGTTCCTGTGGGTGCTTTTACCAAAATGAGAATTACAATATCAAAATAAAAATCAGCTAATGGGGTAGACTAAATGGTCCAGAGAGCATCAAAGAAAACGTACCAAGAGTGAATAATAAACCATCATAATTCCTCAATTCTATCTGTCCATCCATCTAACTATCTGTTAGACAGGAGGAATCTAAATTAGCTGTTAAAAGGGTATTTATGATTATTTTATGGGCATTACAGTGCTCCTTCCATTCCCAAAAGCTCTTGTGACACCACTCCAACCCAAGGACAGCGAAGGTCTGAAGCCCCCAACATAGGAGGGACATGGACCTCGTAGAGCGGGGCCAGAGGAGGCCCCGGAGATGCTGGGAGGGCTGGAGCCCCTCTGCTGGGAGGACAGGCTGGGAGAGTTGGGGGGGTTCAGCCTGGAGAAGAGAAGGCTCCGGGGAGACCTCAGCACCCCTTCCAGTGCCTAAAGGGGCTCTGGGAGAGCTGGGGAGGGACTTTTGATCAGGGAGGGGAGTGATGGGACGAGGGGGAACAGTTTTATACTGGAAGAGGGGAGATTGAGATGAGATCTTAGGAGGAAATTGTTGCCTGTGCAGGCGGTGAGCCCCTGGCGCAGGTTGCCCCAAGAAGCTGTGGCTGCCCCATCCCTGGAGGTGTCCAAGGCCAGGTTGGACGGGGCTGGGAGCACCCTGGGCTGGGGGGAGGTGTCCCTGCCCGGGGCAGGGGGGGGTCACTGGATCATCTTCAAGGTCCCTTCCAACCCAAACCATTCTATGATTCTAAGCAAACCCAGCAGATTAAAAGATCTCCCAAGAAACAGGATGGATGCCTGCTGCTGCAGCAGGGGGGACAGCCCCCATCCCCCAAGGAGGGATCTGGCTCACTCCTCCGGGACCATCCCCATGTGTGAACGGGGACCAAATAGAAGGAAGCTCCCAAGTGACCCATTAACTCCAGTGCGGGTAATTACCCTCTGAACAACCAAAGGGACTGACCTCCCTGCTCCAGCTCTCAGTGTTCAGAACAATCGACAATCCCAATTAGCTGTAATTAAGAAGGATTATAATGAATCTACTGCATGCATTTTTACCTCAAGCCAGGACACACGCACCGATTAAAATCCCCAAATTTTTATTTACGGTCCCTATGTACACTCTTGTGTGCACGAGGAAGGAACACAAAAGGAAAAGGCTTCTTTTTGTCATTATTTGTGTCAAGGCTTTACATCAGGGTTTTCTGTCTGCAGCTGATTATAGACATCGAATTGAATTCTAACTGGAGACAGAAAGAGAAATTAAGCAAGGGGAAAAAAAAATAAATAAAATTGCAGAGGCTGTAATCCCCACCGAACAGCCTCGCTGGGATCGCTGCGTAATGAATCCGGCTTGTGCTGCCATTACTCGCCTTTTGTTTACCTAACAGTTTGACAATGCATATTTATGCAAATTGGAGCCCGCCTGCTTTTTTCCTGTTCATTAATTAGCATCTCATTCTGGACGTGTAAACCAGGCTTGGAGAATTTGTCTAATCTGATCAACAGTTGGATGCCTCTCTCCTCCAGCTTCCTTCCCCCCTCCTTGGGTCTTTAACAAGGTTTTTTGGATTGAACGTAAACTGCCTTGAGCAACGCGGACCTCGTGGGTGTCCTGCGCTTGGAAGGAGGGAAAGAGGGATGCTGAGAGAGAGGTGGGTAAAAAAAAAAAGGAGTTTTAGGAAGAGGTGAGCAGCAGCGTTGCACCTAAACCTGCCTAAATCTGGTTTTCCCTTCCAGTTTCTTACTGCAGCGATGCTGTCTATTAGACTCTCCCCAGAAAGCCCCGTGGAGCAAGGCTAGAGCCCATTCTGATGAACGAAGGGGTTTTACAGCCCCAAAAATAAAGAACGAGGGTGGAGATGGTGCCATCCCCGTGCCGGCGTGGTGCCAGCTGAGCCGGCGTGAGCCCAGCTGTCGCGGGGCTGGGATCTGGGCACAGGGTGCTTGCAAGGGATGCTGCCCTGGGCAAAGGCTGGTGGGGGGACCCACAAGCACGTAGCCCTCTCCCGATGAGGATTTCTCCCTGTTGTCACAGCGGGGAGAGAATAAATCTTTACAGGATGGGCAGAAACGTCGATCTGCTCCAAGAAGGCTTTTACAGCTCAATAGACGCCACGGGGAGCCCGTGTGTTGTGCCACCACCTCTGCGGTGATGTGCCCACAAGGAGGGACCGATCAGCCCCTTAGTGCTAAGGAACCATCCCATCACTTGTGCAAACCCGCAAAGGGCCTTTTACTTAAACGGCATGGAAAGAAAAAAAAAAAAAAAGAAAGACTTTCTTGCTCCTCCTGAGATGCACCGGGACATAAATAACTCCAGCTAAGAGGCAAGTTGATGGGGCAAATTTCTGGAGATGTACAAACTGCCACTGAGCAAACATGTAAGCAACCTCGCTGATGTTCTGTTTCAAAAAAAGATGCTTCTTAAATGCCCAATCAGCACCAAGTGACAACAGCGCTGGGGCACAGCCACGGCTTTCGTCCAAGGGCATCTTTACCCGGGAGCGTGGCAGAGCACAGGCAGCTCCATCCTGGGCTCCCAGTTGCGTTTCCCTTCTCCCAGTGCTTTTCCCTGTCCTCTGCTTCCCTCAAGGGCAATTTCTTTTGCTCGATTTACACATTTGTTTACAAATACATAATGACCGGAGCTGGGGGAGGCACCCACCACCAGCAGAACAACGGCGCCTATTTCTAACCGCTGGCCTCTTCCAGCGTTTCCCCTGCAATTTCTGCACACACACAGCCACGCAAAATGGGCCTAAACACTGCAATTTTCCAACCATTTTCATCCAAATTGTCAGCAATTTCCCAATGGCCCCGGCACCAAATTGCAAGCGAACGCTCAGTAATACCGTGCGGCTGCACAGGCATCCGTGGGCAGGCGAGGGAGGGGAGGGCGAGCGGGATGCGGCGGCCGCAGCTGGACACAAACCCTTCGAAATGGGCTGGTAGGTCGTTCCCGGCCACATCTCCGGCGTCAAGTCATCGGGGTGAAAAGACGAGCGCGTTTTTTTGATGGGTTTCAGTCACGACACCACAAATCTTCCTGGATGGCTGGGAAAGGGGGCTTTTCGCGGGATATTCGTGGCTCCAGGATGCCAATATAGATAATGGATCCCGATATAATCGGGGTGCTCCTGCTGTGACTGCCAGGTCCTTGTAGCGCTGTCAAACCCTGATTCCGCCTCGGTAGGGGTGGCTCTGCCCCAGGCTGGGCGCTCCGGGGACCCTGCGATACCCAGAGAGAGGCGGATCGAGTGGTGCCTGTCGCAGACTTGCAAGAAAAACGCCTGTTCCACCGTTTTCAGGAGATGACACTTTTTGGGTGCTGCTGGGGGTTACTTCAAGGTACAGTAAAAACAGACGCTGCTGAGCAGACCCATCTGGGGAGGAGAGAGGGGGCTTTCCTGAAGCGCTGCTCATCTCCCCGCAGCACAGGTCCCCGCTTTTGGAAACCCGCAAAGATCTGGAGTGGAACATCTCCGCTCCACGCCAACTCGGAGGTGTAATTCACGGATCACACGCCAGACACTGCCACTGTCCCCCGTGCCACTATTGCCCCGTCCTCTCTCTGCCCTGATATAGCAATGGGAAGCCGGGGTGTGGTTCCCGCAGCACCCCAGGCTTTGTCACTCAAACACTGTTATTCCCCATCCTCCTCCCATCGCATCTGCCGCCTCCTTCTCATATGTATTTTAAATTCCCTGCACTGCCCAGCCAGATAAGCGTGTTAGATATTTATGTTTATCACAGATGGCCTTGGTTTCAGAAGCTAATCACACTGCAGTCAGAAGGAATGTATTAATAATTATATAGCACAACGTGATAATTACTGCCAAAGCAGTCTGAAGAAAGTCTTTTGTCTCTCCTCTTCTGATTAGGCAGTTATTTCACCAGTGACTGGGAAAGTCAACAAGTGTCAAGTATGGTGGTTAATTCCTGAGCCGATAGCATTTATTAAAATTGCTAATGAACCTAATAATTAAACATATAAATATAAGTTACCTCAGGTATTAAATCTAATTATTGGGCCAGCGAAAATCAATTTTTGTGCATATGCATAATAATGCATGGGTAAAGTTAATTAGAAATGTCCAGATCAATATTTGAATAATTCTTAACTAGTGGAATCCCTGTCTGGAGAGCGGGTCTAGACACTGTGAATAAGTTATATTTCAGAAATAAATGCCTTCTCCTAATGGAGTTTATCCTAGTAAATTAATAATACTCCAGTAAATCTGCAAAATAAATGACAAACCTGTTTGCCTGAACATTGCCCTGAGGGAAATCATTAATATCCTTCGTCAGCAGCCTCCGAGGTCAGAGCCGAAGCTCTGCCCCGGCTGGCAGCCAGCTCCCGAGCAGCCTCGCTCTGCGGGGAGGCACTGGGAGAGGCGGGCGAGAGCCGAGATGGAGCCCGCAGGGCTCTGCCCCTCGCTCCTCAGCACGGCGGCTCAGCCGAATCCCACCTTCCCCGTGAGACCAATGTCCCCGCGAGCGCTGCCCCATCCCCCCCAGGCTCCTTCAGCCCAGGCAAAGCTCATCCCCACCTCCGGCACCATCCACCAGCGGCACTGCCCCACTCGTGGTGGAAATACGACCTTGACTACAGTCCAAGAGCCGTGCCGGTGTAAATCAGTGGAGCGGCGCTGATTGATGCTATCTCAGATCCCGGTCCAAACAACAGCACTAAATTCGGCAGCACCAACTCTCGTGGAGCATTCCCAGCCTGAGTAGAATACCTCAGCTATTTTTTAAAGGTGGCTCCTCTGCTTTGCAAAGGGCGGGAAGGATCCAGAGCCCCGACGCTCGGGGAGCAGCAGAGCCGGGAAGACCTGGCAGCACTGGGGGGATTTTATCACTCTCCTCCCCATCCCTGATGGAAACGCAGCATCCATCCATCCCTGCATGCATCCATCCCCTCCGCTGGCTCCTCTCGCCTGTGCTGAGGTGGTTAAAGAGGAGAGGGAAAGAAAACAATAGCACAAATGCTGTGTTTTGCCTGGAGATGATGCTGCTCAGCTTGTTTTAACACGGTGCTAACAGGAGTCTCCACCTTTTCCCTCGCCGTCGCCCTGGCACACTCCCCCCTTGATTATTCATCTCGGCTGAAGGGAGATAAAACAGATGTAATATGGCGCAGAACTCCAACACACATCTTAAATCATCTTGTCTTGACGTGGCTCCTTGGCACGCGCGAGCTATGCTCGTCGAGAACCTGGCTGAACTGTTTCGGTGCACATGAGTGATTTGATTGCTGGGTTTCTCCAGCGTGCTTCTGGCACGGGCAGAGACGATGAGGGGAAAGTTATTCAGTCATGGGTGAAATCATTATGGGTAAATCTCTGCTCTGAATTACACTGGGGTAAATCCACTGAAGGGTAACTCAATTGAGATCAATGGCCCAAATTTTTGCTTTCCTTTACTCCAAAAAAAGGCCTGTGTAATATTTTTGAAGTCACAAGTAATACTCCTGATTTTCACAGCTGACAGGCAAATCTGATCCACCCTGTTTCCAATCTTTTGCACGATGTATTTTGTGAAACCCGTACACCGGCGAGATTACTGCGGGTGAAACTGCCTTTTGCCATCTCCCCTTGCCGCAGCGTTTAAACCACCCTGTAAGCCCAATTTTGTAACCCCGACTCTCCTACGTAAGCAAACGGGAAGCCCGCTGGGCGGTTTGCTGTGGGATCGCTCGAGCACCCCTGCGCTGAAACACCCGGCCGTGACGGCAAAGGGGATCACAGGGAGCCTGTGCCCTTCCTTGCAAGGACCTTCTGCCTCATAACCTCAGTGAAAAAAGAGCTGTTGAAGGACCGTCGAAGGAAAAGCTCATCTCTGCCTTCCCCAAGAGACGGCCACCCAGAGCACCGCTTTCATGGCTGCGCAAAAAAGATCAGTGCCTGGCCCCAAACTCCCACACCACAGCAATATTGCACACATGGCTGAGACAGGCGAAGGCGCAGAGGCAAAACAGGAGCGGGGATGAAGTGGGATGCCAGAGGCCATGGAGCTGTGGTCCGTGGGGTCCCAAGGACAAGCACAAAGCAATGGATCCGGCACTGCTCTGCGCGGCTTCGCCGAGGCGTGAGAGCGGGTCGGAGCCTGGGCTGGCTGCGGACAGCATCACCTCGGGTTGTGGTTCGTCTCCCGGGGCACTTTTCCCTTTATTGGATACTTGTCGGCCACTTTACAGTGGTTGAAGCCTGGCGGTGCTCATTAAGAAAGAGAGGAAGGAAGGCAGAGTTGAGACGATGCTAATTCTGTAAAGCCCACGGAGAAGGATGGTGGCTCCCTGGAGCCCCCCTGGTCCGCTAAATTGAACGATCTCTTTGGAGTGCTGAACAGCCCGGGAACAGCAAAGCCACCAGAAAATGGGTGTAATCCAGGACCACTTCTTCTGAAGTGGTTTTTATGTACTAATCAAAGGCAGAGCCACAGCTGCTGCATCTCCCTGTAATTACAGACACAGGGAGCAGGTAATTCAGGAGAAAACTGGAAACCCAAAGGATATTCCTGTTGTCAAATGGGCATCAGGAGCCTGTGGGCTAAAGCCGTTCCTGGAAAGGGCTTTGGGGCCGGCTGCCGCGGAGGTGGGTGAGTCTAGCCCTGAATCATTTGGTGACCGCTCATTTATAAATGATTTATAAAGGCAAAATCACCACTTTACGGACACACCAAGCACACTGGGGGAACAGTGACCGGTGTTACAGACAAGCCAGGAGGACAGCAGAAGTTGTTATGCCTCAGTCTACAGTGGCAAAGAAAAAAAAAAGCCCCAGAGACTGTAAAGCAGCAGTTTATTGAGCTGTTGGATTCTCTAGCAATTAATTCTCCATTTACTAAAACATCTATTTGTCATTTATTTACCCTCCATGCGCTATTTATAAATCTGTTCTTAATAAAGTGCAACTGGGTCTTAACTGAGTTGCACCACGGTGGAGAGGATCCAGAGCACACTGCCGTCAGCGATCTGCTCAGGTCTTACAGATCTTTTCTGTCTTTTTCTACGACAGCTTCCCTGTCTCTATTTGTTTCTGTCTCTCTTTCGCTCTCCTGGGATAACACCATCTTTCAATCTACTCTGACACATTCGTTTCCTGAGGGCAATTTAAACTGAGAATGATTCCCTGATTGCTCACTTTTCCTCCTCCTCTCTTATTCTGCAGGGGTTTTTTTGAAGGATCATAAAATAACATGTTTAGAAATAATTGCATGATAGGGATGTTTTCTTGCCATGCGAGCATTGCTCGCTTCCTCTCCAGACAGTATATTCTCAGCACATTTTCGGGGAAGGTTTCCCCGTTGGCAATAGCAGGCTGGGCAGGACCTTGGCGCGGAGTGGCTGATGGGAGCGGTGTTGGGCCACGGAGGAGCGATGCCGTTCCTGCTCGGTGGCCAAAGGAAAGGTCCCACAGCCCAGCCGGGGCAGGATGGGCAGGGAGAGAGATTTGGGATCAGATTTGAGGCAGTGCGTGGCTCCAAGCATCCTAAACCCGAGGGATTTCCCGGCAGGAGCCGGGGCAGGCAGCTCTGCCCGCGCCGGGCTCCAGCCCAGACGCCGGCTGTGGGTGGCCAGACCCAACACAATCCCAAATTAACTGGGATTTCTGGAGGTGGCGGAGACACCAACCTCTCCCGGGCTGGCAGACCCGGCTCACTTCACCACAACATCCATTCTGCTCAAGAGTGTTTCTATTCAGTTGTAAATTTATATGTATTAGATTATATATTGCAAGTGCAAATAAATTCCATGTATTACCCAAAAGCCATTTGATTTAGTCCTCAATAACGAGCAGGTGTGCTTTAAAGCAATACATACTGTGAGAAACAAGAATTATGAACAGGTCTGTGGTTTATCCTGTTTCCTTCTTTTTTTCTTTTTATTAACCTTTTACAGGCCACCCAGCTACTATCATCTCCTAATAAATATCCCCCCTGACACAGCCATCATCTAACTCATTATGGCCTCCACAGCCCATGAATTATGTGGATAAGGTCCACGTAACTATGAAGATATTTATGGCAGGCCATACTGTTTCTTAGGAAAATATTGATTTGTTAACAACTGAGTGACTGTGTAGCTATTAAATCAGAGCGGTCTATCGTACACCCTAGCGTTAACAAAAGAACAGGTTTATTTTTTACGTTTCTGTGCCTATTTTATTTGCAAACCGCAGAGGGGGGAGTGGAAGAGCACGTGCACGAAGAAGTGCTCTCGCTCCTGGAGCTGTAGCTGCAAAACCTGAGCCCGGACCTCAATGCTGCCTAAACAGCTGTGTGGGGACCGATTATTTTTCTTCCTTTAATCTGCCGTAGATCAGGAGTGACTGTCCCCAGTCGGACAGGAACGGTGTCACCGGGAAAGGTGGAGGCAGAGTCACGCAATCTCAGTCATTAGAGCATCTCTGATTTACGCGGCAGTAGGGCTGATCCTTTCCCTCCCCTTGCTGCAGCCCACACGCAATAACCTTGCGGAGGGCAATGCCGTTATCCCGGATTTATGCAGCTATAACGGAGGGAAGAATCTGTCCCGCTTGGGATTTTTTCAGATGCGGGGGGGGACAAGGGATCGTAGCACCATCTCAGGACTTCTGAACTGCTAAAGTAGGGTTTGCGGTTCATTATTCTGGTGTTAAGGCCTCAGAATAAAGGGCAGGCAGCCACGGTTGCTTTTTTTTTTTTTTCTTTTAAAGAAATACAACTTTCTTCTTTTATTGATTGCTTGCTTTTCATTTTATATCCTTTCCCCTAGCCTGAAATGAGAAAAATGAGTCCCCGCCACAGGCTCTAAACTTTATACTCCCTCACTATCTTCTCCCTTATCTAATGCCAAGCCAGCAAGCAGAGGCGAGAGCACACCGGGTAGCGCTGCAGATTATGCCATAAAACCTGGAGATAAGGGCAGGAACCAGCCTGGGGGGACGGGAGGTACCTGCCTCCCTCCCTCCCCTTCAAAGCCAGGCTTTCAGTCAAGCCCTCAGTGCTGTGAATTTCTTTCCTTAAAATTTGATAACGAGGACCATGTTTTCCTTTGGAGATTGGGCTGTAATAACACTGGCGGGATGAAGGGTGGGGGGAAGCACACCCAGGGTTTGGGAAGAGTAACAGCAGCGTGTTTGATCCCGGTCCGCAGGACGGCTTTGAGTGACTCTATTTCTTGGCTGGCCAGTATAATCCAGCTGAGAGATCATAAACGGCTCCAGCAGACATCGCAGTCTGCTTATTGATCTCTATTTGTTGTTCTTCTCAAATATAATTGCTCGCCTTGATTAAGGCTTTTCGTGCCTGTGTGCCGGGAGAGGAGGGCAATCAGCATGCGAAGCGTCGCCCCACGGCCGCGGGCACTAGTGCCGTCAGGTGCTCCCTTGGGAAACGCGGGGTTTGGGGCTGGGAGCAGGAGGGAGAGAAAGTCCTCAGCAGGAGGACAGCAGAAGGACATGGAGTGGGATGAGCTCAGCGCTGGTATTTACCTCTCTCTACTCGGGTATTAGAGACAGCAGCTGATGCCTGACGTGCTAAACACGGGTCTGATCCTGCAAGTCCTTTTTCGCCCAGGTAATCCTCGCTGACTCGCAGGGACACGGTGGGAACCACGGGCATGGAGGGGGCAAGAGGAGTTATTACTGCTGCGGGCAGGAGCTGCTGCAGCATCGCCGGAGCGGGGCCGGGCTGGCAGGCTGCCTGTGCTGGCTAAACCTGGAGGATCCCAGGCAGTCCTGGCTCGCTTGCTGGACGTGGGATGTTGGTCTGCGTGGATTTACACGGCTAATGTTTATCGTGACTATCTGCTGGTGGGCTCGTCCCCACGGTACCCGCACGGCGCTCAGTGCCCGAAGCGGAGTCGGCTCTGCCGCAGCTCGAGGTGCCCCGGCTGCGCGCCCGAGGCAGCACACCCACAGCCGCCCCGGCTTTGAGCCTACCGAGCTAATTAAAATCCTTCATCTCAGCACGGTTGCTGCTTAAGAAATGTCAAAGGCGGCAGGCCCAGCCCCTGAGAAAGGAGGAAAGCAATTAAAAGGAGAAAGAGCAGGCAGGCTAAATAGCAACAAGGTGCAGGAGTTTAAACCACGCCGGAGTTTTTCAATGGCACTGAAATCCAGAGCTGATCGCAGGTGACACCGAGAGGGGGAGTCTAAAGAAGAAAGGGCCAAAGGCATGAAAACAATTAGCGACAAACGTGCCTGGGAGGGGACAAAAAGGATTCGATGTATCTACTGGACTGCCGGAGAATAAAGGGAGCAGCTGAGAAGAGATTTTCCATGGGGAGGGAGAAAATACTGGGACTGCTTGGTTTGGAGAGGAGGGGAGGGGGCGGTGGATGCACAGAGCGAGGAAGGAGGGGGACGTCGACCGGGCGCCGGCGGCACGCTGTGCTAGCGAGGCAGCAAGTGTGCAGCTCTTGAAAGGGGGCGGGGGGGAAAGGAGCAGGAAAAAATTCTGCACAGCCCTCTGCTTGTCCCTGACACCCAGGGCTGTCATCTTTGACGTGGGAAACTCGTTGCCGGAGGGAAGCGTGGGAGAGCAGAGTTCACAAAGGGGTAGGTGTACATATGTATGTGCATGCACACGCATGATCTCACGATCTGTTCCGTTCGAACAAAAGAATGCGTTTCCTTTACTCTTGCAAAAGCTTTGCTATATAAAGCAAGTCATTCCATCAGCTGGAGAAGCAGCTGTCCCCAGGGTGAACCCCTCCACGCGTGTCCCTGGGGTTCCTCACGCCTCCCCCGACCCGCCCCCCTGGTGCAGGGGGCAAGACCCCACGGTGCCAAGACGCGACCCCGGGGAGCAGCCGGGGAGCCGAGACCCCGGCACCGTCCCGAAGCCGCGGCGCAGTTGAGCATTGCCATCTAGCGGGGTCCCCGCCAGCCCCCGCCGCTCCTCCGCCCCCTCGTTGCTTATGAGTATTTACAACGACGCCTCAGAAATCCGATGCATCGTATCGAACCCGCCCTCCGCACTGTTTCTATCACATCCCCTGCAGCCCGAGAAAGGAGGGGGCTGCTGGAACAGGGACGGATCCGGCAGCGCCTGCGCAACGTTCCCTCTCTGCCGGCGCAGCCCTGGGGTGCTCTGGGACAACGCTGTCCCTCGTCACGGCCGTAAAAGTTGGAAGCAATGAGTTGGAAGCAATCCCTCGGACGGTTTTTGTCCTCTCCATCCCTACAGCCTCCATAAATTGTTTCCTACACAAATATCTCCCTGCCTCATCTCCTTTCAATTAAGAAGATGGCAAAGGTCAAGCTTTGCCCCCGTCTGCCCAGCCGGCAGCGACGGAGCCGCACAGCGTAGCTGCCGGAGCAGACAGACACCTCCACTTTGCACAGAAAAAAGTCAGTATTAAGTTAAACTCCGGGCGACGAGACACAAAATTCCTTCCCCGGGGCACTGCGGGCTTCTTTCAAAGGGTGCCTTCAGCCAGCGTGCGCTTGGGTGACAAAGCCCGTAGACACGAGGGCCGGATCCCGTTTCAGAGGAGGAGCTGAGGTTCAGAGAGACTTGTCCGAAGGCACGAGAGACGTGGCCACATCGTGCAACCCCGTGCCCCGGCACAGGAGCGCTCGCACCCACCAAACACCCGGCGCAGATGCCCCAGCGCACCCGGCCATCGCTGCGAGACACAGGGCTGAGATGCCGCCTCCGCAAATCCCGGTGCCCGGGTCCGAGTGGGAAGTTATTATTTATTCCCCACTTGTAATTCTGTGTAGAGAAACAGCATTTCTTCACAGAGCTGGTAAAAGCCAAGCGCAGCTTGGACAGGCACTGGGCACCCGAGGAAACTGCTTGTGATGGGCAATAAATGTTTTAGCAAACAGCAAGCTCGGGAAGAAAGGCAGCGCGCGGTGCAGGAGAGCTCTGATTGCCATCCAGCGCTCTCTAAATGATTCATGGCCCTCCCTGCCTATTCCAGGAAGACCCAATTACCAACATTTTTGTCTAACCATTGAGATATTTGAAAATTTTTGTTGTCTAGGTGCTGGGAGGAGGAGAAGAGCCTTTGCACATCGCTCAGTGCCTCGGGCAGGCAGGGGCCAGATTCGCTGCGAAGGGTCTGAATCAGCTCAGAGAGGGCAGAGCTGCGGCTCCGGGGGTACCGGTTCCCCCCACCCCGGCCAGGTTTGGATCGGGGCAAGGGGTGGCAGGTCCCTGTCCCACAACAGCTTCGCCAGAGCCAGACCTGACATGGCTGTAATACAACAGCAACGTCAGCAGCATTCAGAATTGAAGTTTTCCAAATGTGCACTTAATTTGGAATTAATGGGATGATTCCCCAACCCCCCCCATGTTAATTGAAAGGAAAAAAAAAGATTATTAAACACAGATTCTCTGAGCTTTGACAAGTAGGTAGTAAATATCCATCCAGCACATGGCTGCTAATTCCCAATAAATATGTTTCTTTCAATAACCAGCTGGTTTTAATTTAACAAACAAATAGCTGTCTGGTAAAATCTGAATTAATTGTTTGGAGACCTTAATGGAAAATAGCCGATGTGTCTCAGCCCCCACCCCCGGCCTGTGCAACCCCCCCTTCCCAGCACAGCGGGAATGTGGAGCTGGGTGCTGGTGGAGAAAAGCAGAACTTCACGAGTGCCCCCGTGCCCATCCTCCCCCAGCCCCAACCCTCGCCGCCAGACGTGCGTGGTGACCGCCGCTCGGCCGGGAGCAACCGAGCACTTTTTAGGTGCTCCCAAAAACCGAATTGCTCACACCGTTGTTGCCTCTCTCCCTCATTTCTGGCTGCTCCATCCATTGGGCAATAATCATAGAATCACAGAATGGTTTGGGTCGGAAGGGACATTAAAGATCAGTTCCAGTGCCACCCCCTGCCCCGGGCAGGGACACCTCCCCCCAGCCCAGGGTGCTCCAAGCCCCGTCCAACCTGGTCTTGGACACCTCCAGGGATGGGGCAGCCACAGCTTCTCGGGGTAACCTGCGCCAGGGGCTCACCGCCCTTGTAGTGAAAATTTTTTTCCTAATATCTCATCTAAATCTCCTCTCTTCCCATTTGAAGCCATTCCCCCTTGTCCTATCACTCCCCTCCCTGATCCAGAGTCCCTCCCCAGCTCTCCCGGAGCCCCTTTAGGCACTGGAAGGGGCTCTGAGGTCTCCCCGGAGCCTTCTCTTCCCCAGGCTGAACAACCCCAAATACTAACACTAATAAGTTAAATAGTAATAAGTTAACGCTTTATTTGCAGAGCACCTTCCCTGCTTGGGATGCCACGCAACATTGTTAACTAGAAAGGAACAGAAAAGCAAACCAGACACGAGTTATCTCCCAAATCTGACTTTTCCAGGAGCAGCCTGTGCCATTGCTGGCTGTCCCTGGGAGAAGGGGGACAGTCGAAGCAGCAGCATCCAGACATTTTGGCTGGGAGGGGGAAGCAGGGCTGGGCAGCAGCAGAGAGGTGACAGAGCTGTGTGACAACACACCGCGTCGGGGACACCTCCGCCAGGTCTGTGCGGAGGAAGGGACAGGGAAACGTCCCCACTGCCGCACCTGCAAAGCAATCCGTGCCCCGTCATCTCTCCTGCAGAACAGCAAACACCCCAAAAGCCTTTTTCCTTCTGGCTTTCTTAAAGCAAATCGTTAACAGCTGATATACAGCAAGCGCCCTGCTCAGCGCGTTATTTGCAGAGGAATATAACTGGGACAAGCGGACTGGGGAATGAGAAATTCAAGCAGCCGGTGGCAGGAGGCAGCAGGGACCGCAGGGACCACCGCTGTCCGGCCGCCACCCCGCTCCCGGCCCCAGGAAATTCACTTCCAGCCTTAAGGAAAGCAGCGATAAAGTGGCCCCATCAATTGAGCGGCTCTTTAGCGAACGGAGAGAAAGTGGCCCAAATTACCCCCGGCGGGAAGCTCGGCACTCCAGTCTCCATCCCCGGCGCAATCACGCCGCCACTGAATCAAGGCCTTCGTTTCCCATTAACGACCCCGCCGCGTGCAGCAGGCGCTGGCGGCCGGTGCGCTGTGCCTCTGGGTTATTGTTTTGAATTTGAGTCATTACGACAAATTATGGCGCTTAGCGCCTTTCACGGCATCCATCGACGCCTGTTGTCACTCAGGCATCTCCCGTCAGGGTTTATATTTGGAGAAAAAAAGGGAAAAAAAAAAAAAGTGGCACAAGATAGAGCCTGGCAGGCTCACAGCCTGCCCTGCAGCGCCCGTCCCAGCCCAGGGATGCTCTGCAGACCTGCGTGGAGGTGACACCCCTAAAACCTGAGCAAGCGACAGCTCCGGCTGCAGCACCTGCATCCAGCAAACCTCCTTTGTCCCTGAGTGCCGGGAGAACCAACGGCACAGTCGGGGTGATTTACGCCTGCTCCTTCAGTCAAGGATCTCTGAGCCCTCTCCAAGTAATTCTTCGACTTGCCCACAGTTTTTCAAATATGTTTTTCTGACACAGCCAGAACAACAGTTATATCAAGCCCCTGTTAATGCACTTTTCACGCTCCCTGTGCACTGGATCCCTGGAGACGCAGATGGAAGCCCAAGGCACATCAGCAGCTCTCGCAGTGCTTTAAGGGGGGAAAAAAACCCAACATTTCCAAGAGCAAGAAACAAACTGGCCCTGAAGTTCAAGTCTAGAGTGACTGTGTGATGCCCTATGGCGTGGCTGGCACCACCACGAAGCACGTTCAGCCTCAAAAGATATTTACACCCAATTTTCTGAGTGGAAGACGACGGGGGGAAAGTGCACAGAGCTGCAGGGACCAGCTGAAGGCAACAGCAGTAATTCTTTTAAGCCTTCACCTGAGGGTTCAGCCTCATCTCTGAAGCTGGACCAGCGGTGAAAGGGAGGGAAGAATGGGGCACCAGCGGCTGAGCACGGCCATCGCCTCCCAGCCTCTCCCCCACTCTCCGGCACAGCGCAGGATCGGGGGATTAAATGAGCATACAAAAGACCTCGCCAGACACCATGCAAAACTGTTTAATCAGAAGATTGCCTCTTGACCAGTGCAAGACTTCCCAGCTGCCATGGAGATCCCTGTCTTTGTGAAGGGGTTGCAGCAGGGCAGAGTTAAATATCTCTTTATTAAATCCGAGCGTCAGGGATACAGTGCCAGCCTGTTTGCTTATTGCGGAGAACAAGCCGTGACCCTGAAAGGTCCAGAAGCTGCGACACGGAGTCGAGAATGAATTGCAGACACTTCAAAGAGGAGCGATGATGAGATGTAAGGTCAGGCTGCCTCCCCCACAGCCTCCTCCCCACGCTGCCGCCGCCGTTCAGCACTTTCCTCCCATGAGCGCAAATGGAAAGGGTCAAATCCAGGCGATACCCTCAGGGCTGATGGACCCAAACAGCATCGGTCAGCGGCAAAGTCACTGGGGATGCTGCCTCCCCCCCACCCCAAGCCCGATGCAGAGGGGACTGTATTCCCCATTTGGACAAAAAAAAACAAAGTCCCCTAACAGCTTTGCTCTAAGATCCTAAGAAAAAGGAGAAGAGATTGATGCTGATGTCTCAGGGGGAAAAAAAAAAACCAAAACATTTCCTTTCCATTTTCTAGAGACGGACTGATTACATCTGATGATGTCCACTAACGCCAGCCCCCATCCACCTCTCCCCAGGTACGCGCAGACTCACGTGTGGCTGCTGGAAGTGCTCCCAGTTGACAGATTGGGCTGTTTGGCCACAATAATTCCTGTATCCACGGCACAGCAAATTTTGAAAACCTGATATCTGGGAGAGGACCCCAGACTTTAATTATATCTTATTTCACAGCTGCAGTCAATTCCTGCTACAGCTTAATAAACAGGTTGCATGAGCCGTGAATGTATTTTGTTAATTTTCCTCGGGAAAATTGAGTTTTTACTACCATTTTGGCAGAAATGTTTATCATAACAATTACAACAAATTGGTGAGAAATTGAAAACATCTGCAATAAAAAAAAGCCCAACTTTGGGACAGAAGGACGTCAGTCAGTCTGGGCAAGTCCAAAATGTGCTTTTCAGTAGAGGCAGATGCCCTGGGTTGGTTTTTTTTCTCCCCACAATAAACGTTGGAAAAAGGTGGTTTAGAATTGGATCTTTTGAGAAGAGTTTGACATAAGTGTGTGGAAATCAGAGCTTTTCTTTCCCTTTGGGTGCATTGGCAGTCGTGCAAACAGACAATTGTTTAGACTAGGAAGGGGGAAAAAGCCCTGAAGGAGGTACAGATGCGTCCGTATCAGAAACACTAGGCTGAGACAAAAACGGGAATTTAATTCCAACCTGTTTGACCTTGGACAGTGCCCTTCGGAAAAAAAATAAAAATTAAATACACTCCAGGTTAGGGACTGACTTATCTTTCTGTCAGACAGATGAGTTTTCTTTTTTCATCCCTGGAAGAGTTCGGGGTCCTCACATGTGCGTACAGCGCATAAGCACCAGGAGGCCTGAGGCCTTCCCAGCAATTAGCCTAAGCTTTGTTATAACAAAAGGAATAAAAATAATTGCTTGGCCCCTCTTGAAGCCCTCGCTCTGGACCAGCTCAGTAGTTACACAAATCGTACTTCCGCTAGTTTTTCATCAGAATCGTGATATTAAAAAAACCCACTCAATTCTACACCAATACACTACACACCTTCCCCTCCCCCCCAAAAAAAAAAGGCCCGATGTTTCAATAAATTGTTCACAGTTTATGGGATTTTCCAGAGCTGACGTCAGCATGCTGAGCCTTGTCACTGCCCGGATTTACAAGAGCCGGAGGAAGGTCCCATCGGCATCACTTTGGGGTTGTGGGCACTTTTGGCTCACCGCAGCATCCCGCATCCCTGCCTGGTCCCCGGCCAAGCCCCGGGAGCCGCATCGCCTACCCGGTGCCCCACGAGCCGCTCCTCTCCACCAGCCACTGTACCACTCATTAGTGGATCCCGATTTCAACGAATTCCCTGCGACTGGGATTCAAACAACCTTCAGCAGCGAAGGCTCGGAGTGATCAAAACAAATCAGCCAAGACATGAAAGAAGAAAGGTTGAAGCAGAGGTGTGGTGGTACAGGAGTGATTTTCATACTTTTATTCTTTTTTCTTCCCCCCCCCCTTCCTCTCCATCATTTCTTATGAGATGATTAAGTTCAGTCAGAAGTAACATTGCAATTTTGATGGCACAGAGATCTGAGGTGTTCAGCTGTCAGGAGATGCTCTGCGTTTAGCATCTGTAATAATTCTCAGACACCGCGACATGAAGCTGCTTTACACACACCAGNTCGAGACCAGGCAGCCTGGTGGGTAAAGGCAGAAGAGTACGGGTGAACCTTACCCAGAGCAAAGATACACAGGGAGAAGTTGAAACGTGAATTTGCATCTGTTTAAGTGATACCATGACACCAGGATTTCCTGGGGAAAGAGGCAGAAACCAAGAAAAGCGAAGATGAGATGCTGACTCAGAGCCCCAGTGGGACCATTAAGCCCCGGTGCTGCCGGTCCAGCCCCACAGGCAGAGGGTCCCCATTCAGCTCCGCTCCCTGCGCTGATCCCGCTGTACCGGGCAAAAGGACCGGAGACCGTGCAGCCCTCAGCACGGGAGGCTGTGCACCCACAGCCACGGGAGACCCGATTCCAAGTTTCTGGAGTTGGCGTGTGAGAAAAAAAAATCCCCTGTGGATACCATGCAATAATATCCCCAAGAAGCAGAGCTGGGAGCAGGCTCTGCTGAGCAGCAATTGCTGAAGATTTACTTCGTAGGAAGGAAGCCAACGTGGTGGAGTTTCAGGTGAGGAATTGACCTTTTTCCAATATGAATTTAATGCTGAAAAAAGTCCAGATAGCCCACATAACTTTTTTTTCTAGCAAACCTCTTGCCAGCAGTTTAAATCCCAGGAAGAGAGTTAATACATTTCTACCAAGAAAAAAACAAATAAACACCATTACCGCCACTGCTGCTTTAATTGTTTCCTTGAACAAACTAAGATACACCCACAGAAGCGCTTCACACGGGGACCTCTACTGGGATAGAAAAGCAGCTTAAAAGAAAGAAGAAATCGCACACTCTGCCAGCACGAACATCCCCACGTACATTTTAAGCACAGCCCACGTGTGATGCTCGACGCCTTCCTTCCCTCCCCACGATTCAGAGGCCCACAGTGCCTCTCGTCGCAGGCGATGCCGCCTAGCAGCCGCCCCAGTGAGCTTTACGGACCCATCCGCTCCAGGTGCAGTCCGGTTTATTGCTAAAAATTGTCCTCGGCGCTTTGATGAAAGCGGCGTTTGGTCGCTTAACGGTGCAGGAGCCGAACGAGCGCTTGCGATCAGCTGCGCAGCCGAGCTGCCGCTGGCGGAGGACATCCGAGACGGCGCCTCTCGCACCTGTAATTTAGCATAATTGGCCATGGCCTTCATTGTTCCGCTATGAAAATGAAAGCTCATTAATGCGGCCGTAAAAAGAAAAAGGGGAGAGAGAAAATAAAAGAAAGGAAAATGAAGAGACTTTTAGCAGAGGATGGCTTAGTGCTTTCGGGGGAGACTGGCACCTCGGCACGCTGCTCCAATCAGCACTGGGCTAATTTCGCCGCGGTACGGAGGGAGTGATGGATGGAGGCAGTTACGAGCACCACGCCAGCAATAACATGCCAACGCTCGGAGAGCTCCACCTGCACGTTTTGTTCCCACCGCCACCTTCCCTTCCAGAGGTGGGAGATGAGGAAAGCACCGTGGGAAAAGCCTCCGCAGCCCCAGGAACACATCACCCCACGGGCTTCACCCCGCTCTGGGAAGTAGGGTTGGAAATATGTACCTGAAGGCCTTAATTCTGCCCCCATTAAAACCACATGATGATATTAATCTGCCCTGAAGCAGCAGCATCTCAGCAGAGTCATATCTGGGCAAGCAGCTGTGTGGCTTATTTGAACCGTCACCAGTGAACCCGTCCCGGAGGGGACACCGGGTCCCAGGAGGACGTGTGGGGCCAGGCAGCGAGGCAGAGGAGCGCAAGGCAGGGTTTGCTGGGGTTTTCCCCAGGTTTGGGACCGGGACGCCGGCAAAGCTCGGCGAGGGCACAAGGCTCGGCAGACACAGGCGTCGGCAGCGGGAGGCAGAGAAATGTTGCTCAGCACCTTTCTTTGGGTAAGAATCTGCTGATCCTACGCTTCCTTCCGCCTCCCACCTCCCCCCGAGATGCGGGATACTCTCAGTTTCTAATCAGGACTAAGAATAAAACAAGCTGAATGTCAAACCCCTCTGGACAAAAAAA